>JAWLRI010001080.1:1484619-1539206 GCA_034781795.1 Crypturellus tataupa
GTTTGTTTGTTTGTTTGTTTGTTTGTTTCCCAGATTGGATGTGTAATTGATCTTCTACTAAAGAAGAAAAACTTTTTTTTTTTTTCATAATTGTCTTCTTGGTATTCCATTATTATGCTATAAACTTTCAAGGTCTGAGCTATTTCATTAAAGCAATTATGATCAGTGTGTTGTTAAAGGAGACTCAATTGAAACGCTAAAAGAATGTCATGTTCTTGCTAAAAATGATTTCAATTTCAAATAACTGAATGCAGAAAAAGAAATGCTACATTAGCGAAGATGGTTGTTCATCGTGTTACTAAATATTACAGTCATCTAATTTGTACATACGTTCTTATATGCCCTACTTTCTGTGCACAGTTCCATATATATTTTTGATATACCAGTTTAATCAAATTCAGGTTGCTGTGGGGAGGTTTTTTATGGACAAGTAAAAAATAATCAGTTTCTTTTTATTACCATTATGGAAAAAGTAGAGGAATATTTTTTCCAGTGTGCTAAATATATATACCAAAAAGGAGAAATGTTCAGTCATTTACAGAAGAGGATGCTATGCTGACTGATTTAACAGCACTAGATTAATATTCTCAACTCAGTCATGAAGGGATTTATAAAATATATTTTTTTAATATCGTTAAGTCTTTTTTATTCTTTTTAATCATGGTTGGATATCAACCTATTTTTCCAATCAGCTAAAGTAAATCATATGACAGAGATTATCCTGTGCCGTTGCCTAGAAATTGATCAATAATAGCTGTATAAGCCAATAGGTCGGTAATTTAAAAACAATTGACTACAGTTTTCCCTTTCTAAATGGACCATTCATAACAATCATCATGGTAAATAACTACTTTGAGTGACATTTTTGTTTGGCACTTAATTCTAGATCTTGTCAGTGGGTCAACAAGTGCTCATATGGCACCAAAAAACAAGCAAACAAACCAAAAAAGAAAAACAGCAGTATTTTCGTTAATCTTTGAGTTGCATAATTGCTAAAGGTAGCAATTCTGGAAGTGCTGTCTGTTGCTTCTTTGTCCATGGTGAGGAAAAATAAAATAGAGATTTGCCCTAGGGATAAATATACAGCCTTGGTTTCCAGAGTCCAAAGTTTCATGAGGCGCAGGCCAAACTCTCTTCTCCTAACTCTTACAGGTATTTAGGCAGGATAACAGCAGAAATATCCTATCAAAAGCATTAAAGGTTTCTGAACACATTGATTCAGCAAAATACTGAAACTTAGTTAGAGAAGCATGGTAGTCTTCCAAGAACATGGCATGAGAGGTTCTAGCATTTCTCCACAAAGTAACTTTCTACCGTGTAAATAAGGACCTCTAGGTGCAAGTAAGGAAAGAAGTCTTATACCAGCTCAATGTAGGACTGCCTGTGCTGGCTTTCATTAGATTGGAAATACTTCCAAATTGCAATAGATGCTTCACAGAGACATAGTCAAAGCATTTCTGGGTAGAAGGAAATTGAGAGAAAATGTCTGCTGAGCCATACATGGATTTTTCCTGCTCTAGCTTCATTTCTGATGGTGCCTTTAGGGGCCAAGCTTTGTCTTGCAAAAAATTATTAGCACCTAAACATCCTATAGATGTTTGCAAAACCAGTAAGGAAGAGAATTTAAACTTCAAAAACATTTGCCTCATTTGCTGTTGTGTATTACAACCCATAAATATCTAAGACCCTAGACCTTGGAGTCTACCAGAGTCTAGGACTGAAACCATGTCCTCCAAATTTCACTCCAAGGCCTGGCTATCAAAGCATATGTGATCCTTTTTTTAAGTAAGATAGAAACACATGCGTTAATGACAAGTGTCATGCAATGTGAGAAAAGAGCTGATTAAATAGAAATTTAAACCAGTCATCCTCTCTTGCCTCTTTTGGCAACAAGGTTTCTTCTTATTATAGCTTTTTCTCCATGGATTAAACTGCTATCATGAGTCTTCAGCTTGCCAGAGAAGACAAGCAGCATACTCTTTCCTGAATAGAAGAATAGTAAGTGTTAGCAAAATTATTATGGAACTTTAAATGTTAAAATATGTCATAAAGCATAGTAAAGGTTAGAAAGTTTATCAGGTCATCACACCTTTTTTTTTTTTTTTTTTTCTTATTAATCAGTTTTTAGAGCATTCAAGTGTTAACCTTTTGAAAATGAGAGAAAAAAAGATGATTAGAAGATACTTAATTATCTGTTTCTTTAAGGATGATGTAGTCAAGTCCTACCTCATTCAACTGCCAACACTTGCATAAAACTGCTTGAAAAAGCTCCTCTGAATACCCAATTGCATGTCCCTAATTTGAGATAAAATAATGCATCTAACTCCACTGTTATCTATAATTGATGGGCACTTATGAATGTAATTCATTGAAACCTCACCTCTGGCCCAACCTCTGCCACTGCAGGAAGCAAGATTCATAGCACTTTTCTTTCTGGTTTTATCCAAATCATTATACGAGCTTTATAGGGGGTTTAAGCAGTAAATTGTACACAATAAACATATAGAAGAAGCCTGGCATGAAGTAGAGACTTTTAATAACAGAGCTTATGTTTGTTTGTTTTCCTTTTTTAGAATATATAAAGAAAAAAAGTCACACTTTGTTTGGTCTCCTGCTAAGACTAAGCTTTTCTTCGAATGTCATCCATTTTCCATAACTGTAAAAAATTGAAGAGCTTTGTCCTTTTGACCTGCTAATACATCTCAGTCACAGTTCACTGAGAAGCTGTGACAACATACACACTGATAACAAGGCAGACTATTGCATCCCCCCTCCTTTTTTTTTTTTTTTTTAATCTTGACTCTGTCAACATTACTTTAACACATCTGACCAAATTTAGCATAATGTAATTAATTTATATTGGCTTCCCTTTTTACTTAATTAAATAAGGATTCACCTGTGAGTCTATCCAATAGGATCCTTTTGGTTACTATTCTAGACTTTTCATCCTGATTTTGTCCATAAAAAATATTTTAATGTGTGTATTATTGGATAATTGCAGAAAATAGTGTTTCTATATCAAATAAGCCATCATTTTTAGAGACCATAAAAATCTGATGATATAAAAGCATGATTCTCTATCCTATAATCTCCTCCACTTTACAGAGTCCACAGATCCAAGAAGCAATGTCACTGCTGTGATTCTGTTGCATAGAGGCATGTGTATGACCAGGACAGAAAAAGGCATTATGTGGTATTTGCTCTTTACATGACAGTGCAGAGTTCAGAGAGAACAAGCCTGTGGGCAGCGATTCAGCCAGCTCAAGTCGCTGATCAAAATTCTTTTAGAATTGTCTAAATTCATAAGTCATATGAATTTAATGGTTCATTCTACTTTGTAATAATTTAGTTGAAATAATATAATCTCATGTATGATTTTTCTTATTAAAAATTAGTTTTCTATTATATAGTTTGTCCTAATTAAAAAGAAACAATTAAAAGCATTTTCACTGAGTTAAAAGAAGCCTTTATGTAATGAGTTGCAAAGAATGCCTGTTGGAATGAAATGAAACAATGTTTATCCACTATTTTAGCTAAAAAGGTGCAAAATTATCTGTCAGTAAAATCGAAACAACAAATGTACCTTGATTTTATTTTTCTACCTTCAGTTGAACAGCCACTGCTCGATCAGCTACTGACTAGCACAGTTGATGTGTTTCTCTCTCCAGACTGAAGGAAAGGAGTCTTTCTATCTCAACCACCTCCTGTCCCTAAGGTTTCTTTTATTACAATTTCCTGAAAAACAGACATAATTTATTTTTACATCTCACCAAAAATCCATTCTGTCTTTCATGTTTTTCTTTTATTAGGATTAGAAGATCAGAGATTCTTTGTTTTTCCTTTTTCTAGTCAATATAAAATACTGAAGGCAATTATTACTTCTCCATGTGTTAACTTCTTTTGGTTCAGCAGGAATTACCTCAATAAAATACTCAGTGGTACAAAGGTTCCCTTTGAAGATGCAAATTAACACAATTACCTTAGGTGAAAACATATCTTGGAGGTATGCAATCAAAATAATAAACTAGTTAAGCTTTACTTGTGCATTCACATTTGATAAATAAAAAAAATATCTTCTAATGAGAACCTTGGTAAGAGTTACTTAGTGCAGTTTTTAATTCAGATTTTAATTCAGATTGTACATAGTTTCATTTTTTTTCCTGCTGTAAAAGTAGATGCTTCTCTGGTCCTTACAAAAGTAGGAATTAAAGAGAACGCAGTTCCAGAAGTTGCCTAGACAACATACCTCGAGAAGAAAAACAGCAGCACACAGTATCCAGGTTGTCTTCACTCGCACTCCGCAAAACACATATTCATTTGGGAATACAGGAAAACAGCATAAGTTCGAATTTAGTTAGCAATCAAAAGAGACCAGATGCAAAGGTTCATCTTGGTTCCTCAGAATATCCAGTCTGAGACAGAAAGCAAATAATGCTTATTAGAGGGAAAGTAAGTGCATAATTATTGTGCTTAACATCTCAGCAGTTCATCGTCAGAGGGAAGCTAAAGTGGGCAAAGTTTCCACTGTGATTCGTAGGCAGCTGCAGGAGAGGAGTATTCCTTCAGGTTCATGGGCTTTACAACAGCGTTGCCCTGCGTCTTCCCTATGTGGATTCCAATTCTTTTACGCTCTCTAAAGAGCCATAAAGCATTTTGGAAATCCAATATGTAAACAGGGATTGCCATGAATTTCCCAGCAAATATTAAAACCCAGGAAAGCTGTGTGAATACTGTGAATATTTTGCTGTAGGTAGGACCTGTTGTTGTTGTTACTGTTTGTCTCTTTTGTTCTTATTTTTTTTCATTTTCTTTTTAAGTAGGTAACTTTGCTGTTTAAAATAAAAAAAACAAAAGTAGAGTAAGTAGAGTAAGAAATGTCCACAGATCATCAGCTCCATGGTAGCATTACATACTTCTCTTTCTGCTCTCAGAAACTTAAGACATGTAATGAAAACCCTGTTATGTTACAGAAGAGTCACAGGTGTGATCACAGGCACCAGCAGACCTACCTCCCCACAACTGGGATTTTTTTCAAAAAAACAAAGCAAAAATACCCTATGAGGAGAACCTAGCAGACCATTATCAGTACTACTAATACTGCAATTTACGAAATACGAAATACAGCTTTTCTAATCTGCTGGTGCTGTTTCCAGCACCTATCTACCCACGTAAAATATGTTTATAACTGAAAAGCTAAAAACCGCTGTTTTAGCCACTCTTTTGGCCTGTATTTGCATTAATCTCCATATGGATATAAGTCAATTAAACTCAGATTTTCCCATGCAAGATACACAGAACTCTAGGCAAAGTGGTGGTGGTTGTGTAAGTAGGAGAAGGCAGGCAGGCAGGCAGGAAGGAAGGAAGGACGGAAAGATAGAAGGAAAGAAGGAAGGAAGGAGGGAATAAGCAAGAAAAGAAAAAAAGAAAAAAAGAAAAAAAAAAAGAACATTCTCTTCCCTCAAGATATTACATGAAAATTTTGATATATGTTTCTGGCATTTCTCCTGTTGCAGTCAATCAACATTATTGATTTTGATGGAGTAATGTTCACTTATAGCAAATGAAGATCTTATTTTCCAATAATAAAGTTGCAACTATTTTGACCATCAGATGGATTATAGCCTCTATTAACTTACCTTTATTTTCAGTGGTCTAGGAATAAATGCTTTTATTGTCCACTGAGATTTATGAGACATAGCCTTTACAAATTGGCAAATGTCAAGATCCTGCAAAATATAACGTCTGTAAATAATACATCTGATGTGCATTTCTAGTGATTCATTCACTCCCTAGGCAGGTGACATGTACCAAGTCATATATATTGTATACTCTTTCGAAAAGTAGTTTATAGCTCTATTTTATTAATGATTGTACATCCACAGATGAACATAATAACTAGCAAACTGTTCCATGAGCAGCCAAACTAATGAAGACTGATTTTCTACAGATGTGTGTCTTATGACCCTTAGAGTCCTTGTTCTAATAATCCCAGTTTCACATATGGACTAGTTCCACATGCTGATCTGTGCTGTGTATTTCCTGATTAACTGATCAGTATTGCTAATTTCTGGGCTTTTTTACAAATGGAAAAAATGCCAGACGCTTTATTTAAACCGCAATTATTTTGTCTGTGTACAGGCCATGTATCAATGAAAGAAGTAGCTAATTTTAAAGGGATTATTAACTATTTAGTGTTTGTAATTTTCCCTCTTTTTCCCTCTTCTGTCACCTCCAATATAATTTATTTGTAGCATTATGCAGTCAGATTCAGACAAAATTTGGAATTTCATTGACCCACAATATTGCATCCAATTTAGACATATTGTATGTGATAAAACTGTAAGGCCTAAAAGTAATTGACTCTTGAACATAATGGATTGTAATGCAGCCATTAAATAACTGATTGGTTGATCTGTTGCAAAGAAATCCAATGAAAAAGAACGTCTGGGAAGTGCAGATGTTCATCCATCCCAACTGGGGGTAGATTTGTTTCTTTTGATGTGTAATTGCAACTGATAATTGTATATATATTAAAAAAATGCTAATATTTCAAGTCTTTACCTCTTAACATGCACATAATATCTCTGTCCTAGTGATTTCTTGTCTTGATTCCTGACACTTTCCCTCTTGTCACTAAGTTACTTTGTACAGACACAGCCCACATAGAAGTGTCCGTTTTCAAAATGTCTTAACGGCATTGTCCAAGGTCGCCCTAATCCTACCTAGTAAGTTTTTGTTGCCTATTCTTGCTATCTATTCCCTGTATCAGCCACAGCAGTCTCAGGTCTCAGGTCTCATCATGCATGTTGCTGTTTATGTTCCTTCTAGGAGATTGTCATCTAAAAATAGATTTTATTTTGCTAAAGTCCATTTGAGGAGTCTGACTAAATTTCCTCGTTACCTAATGAATCAACTGAAGGTATAAATTCCATCAATGGACTTCACTTAAAGTGAATTGTAACCAATTAATACTTGGCCAAACAACATCTCCTACTTCATAAAATATCAGTCTTGTTGAGATCTGAGTGTTGTGTCTATGTCTAAAGGTCTATGTCTTCATATCAAGGTATATCCACTTGAGATCTGTATTTTCTTTTACATCCTTCCTTCCGCTAAACACACTGGGGATAGCACTCAATTATTAGAAATCTTGCCACTTAACTCTAAGATATGCATTTAACACAAAGTACTTCCCTGAAGATGGAGTAAGTTCAGGGGTATATTAAATAGAGAATAACAATTTTTGGAAGACAAGTAAGAAATTTTAACATCTTATGATTTAAAATACAATTTATGTCATTTGATCGGTTTTAGTCTTAACTTCATTTACGAAACATTTTATGACATGTCTGTTTTCCTTTTAAATATATTTGACATACTAACTGAAAGATTTTAGTGATATCCTGAACTGTTTTTGTTTTCTTTGGTATCTGTCATCAAAAATTGTTTAGACCCTTTTACTCTGTGATCAAAAGGGGAAGCTCCAGATTTCAGTTGGGCAAAATTAAAATAAAACTCACATGAATCTAGGGAACTATAACCTCTCTTAATTTACTTAAGTTATAAACAAGTTATCCTGTGATAATTACTAAGGCTTAGAAAATGACCTAAGCAACTCCTCTCTCTGACTTAGTCTACAGAAATATTCTATAACAATTTTGCTTGTTCTGATACTACTTTTTATCTGGATATAAATCCATATTCTCCCCTCCCCCTTTTTTCTCATATTTCTATCTCTCTATAGCCATCTCTCCACTTTAGTCAGGAACAATCTTTTTCTTCTATGTCAGCTCTTGGTCTGGTAGAAGACATTTAATACATGATGAGAAGTATGAGGTACTAAGGTGAGAACTAGTATTACAGGTTTCTGAAGTGAGCAATTATAAATTAGTAATGCTGTGCCTTCATTAGACGCAGCACAAGTATCGCTTATTTTTTGACCTTTCATAGTCTGTTATAGAGCAATGTATTATTCAGGAGTTAAAACTTTACAAAATAAACTCTCTTAATAAATGAAATTTAAAATAAGCCATATTCTATTAGTTTAGATTCAACCACTTTTGTTAAATGTCTGTGAAGTAATACCTATAAATTAGGCTTTCCTATTTGACAACAAATGATTGGACTCTTTCTGGTGGTCTGTAGTTAAGTATCTAAATTCACAGGATTATCTTTTCACTGCTAGTTGATTAGACAATGGCTGTTTGATTGTAGGGTTATCAACTCCTCATGAACTAATGCAATAAAATATATCTGAAAAAAAGGTATGGCTTGCCTGATACATTTCCATTTTATTTATTTTATTTTATGTTACCCATCAAAATATATATTTTGACACATTATATATTATACGTACGGAAGACTGTGACTACATCCACATGGCTATGATACAGTGAGAGAACTTAAAGTTCTTTTTCAAACTTTCAAGATTCTGATATTGACTATGCTCCGGGAAATTCTGCTGACTATGGTAAAGACTGTCAGAAAGGGATAGCAGTATTTTGTTTCCTTATTATTATATGTATACTCTTCACTATATCATCTTTTATTTTAGCAGTTCAGTAGCTGGTGTTAGATAGCCTTTCTTTATCAAAATGAAAATTATATGTAATTTTGCAGTTCTGCTATATGCATCCAACAGAGTGCATGTTTTGAGTCCCCCTCTATTTTCTAACAGTATATCACCAAAACAGAGGAGATTCGATCTGAGCAAGTTTATACACAAGAATTTAAATGGTGAATAGTAGCAATTTAACTTAAACAGAGATATCTCATGAGATGTGGAGAGACATAATATTTAAACTATAATTATTTTCTTCATGCAATTTCATAATTGTGATTAGACTTAATCTTTCTCTTTGGAGCAGCCATAATAATTTCCGATTCTTCTTATGGAGCCATTTTATTGTATATCCAAAACACCTATGGAAAAAGATTTTCATAAAATTGTTAGAAGCTTTTTTAATTTTAGAAAATGAATTAGGGCCATTTTCTTTCCTGTTGATGAAGTACATTCCTTTTAATCTAGTCATTATAGGGAATGTCAGCAAAAGCAGCAGAGGAAATATAGAGAGATTATAGGAAATGACTGTTTAAAATACATCTGCAAATGAGTAATATCAGGACTGTGTTGCAGCACCCCATCAATTTTACTGGTGTTGTATGCTACAGGTATGCTTTACTGTGCATTTGTGTGTCTTTCTACAATCTTAAAGGTGCTCTTTTACCAGACATCATGGTATCATATCAACCAGAATTCAAGGCATTTGTTTTGAACATGGCTTAATAGCATAAGACTGGCTTTATGCATTCAGGCATATGTAATTGTTTTTGTTATTGCTTAGGGCCCAAATTCATCATTCACTTTGGAGAAAATATGTCTTCTTGAAAACTCTTAGAAATTCAACCTGATTTGGTTCAGATTCAATAACATATGAGAAGAAATAGTTGTTTATTTTGCAATATGTTAGCTAGGAATGCCGTTGTCCACTTTCACAGGGAGATGATCTTTCAATCTTTATTTTTGCAGGCATTAGCTTACAAAGTGCAATAGAATGACTAAGCAGATGTACTAGCAATCTCACACAATTGTCATTGAAAACATTCTGACCTATTTTTAATAAGTAACTTGTTTTGTTGTTTTTTTCTTAATAACAAATCAATTAGTACCAATTACAAATTATTTACCTCCACAAGTCCATTTAAAAATCAATTCTTTTTTTTTAAGCTTGAAGTCATTCATTCCTGCATTTAATTGAAGCTGACTCAAAAGTAGATACATTTTTTTCATTAAGCTTGTAAACAAATTCATCCGTTGCCCAAATTTTAGTGGCAAGTTTAAATGTAAAATTTATTTTTAAGAGCTAAAATAATAATTTATTGATAAGAAAAAGGCAGGCAGTCTTTTACTATAGTGTATCTGGACAAATGGTACTGTTATAAGAGTAATAGATCTAGCTGAAGAAACTGTAGGAAACAGAATGCAGAGTTCCAGGACAAAATGCCAAATAGCTGTGAAAACTGACTATTTTTAAATAAAAGCAATGTATGCTCTGGAGTCCAAAGTGCCTTCTTTTAAAGCTAGAAATAAACATCTGTTAGTTTTTCCATTGTGGACCTTCATTTTTATAGGTTTATAATAGGGTCATAAAAAGTCATTCTTTGCTGAAAGCTGACATCATAAAAGGCTAGGAAGGTCCTTTGGGTAAGTAATAAATAGATTAAAGAATGATGGAAAGGTACGTGCAGCACAAGCACACCCAAACACACACAAAATCTCACCCCAATGTCCATTTGACTTGTTCCCTTTAATCATAGTTCAAAACTAAGCAGAATTTCTCCTTTCACAAATGTACTTCTGGATTCAAAAGATGCTTTCCCAATTCTATCCCAAACTAATGGGAGAAAACTCGGAGTTTTCTCCCATTTTGTGAGGATCTGCTCAAAGATATTTTTCCCAACTGGCTCCATCAGCAGAGGATGTCTGGAGGTCATAAGACCTGTCCCAGAAGCCCACAACTCCTCCATTGGTCCAATGTATCTGCAAAACTTACTTGCAATTTTATTTTCTTCCTCCCTTCCTACTGCTAGTAAATTAAAAGCTGTGGGCAAATAAACATCTCACTAATAAAATACAGGTTTTCAGAAGTAAATGAAACAGTAAAGAATGAAATTTGGCATAAAATGCATGTTTGTTGAACTAAAAAACCTTGTAATGATGGTGAGATAATTGATCATGTTGAATTTTGTTGCTTGCAAAATGTCAGAATAGATAAAACTCCCTGAAATGTCAGCATCAAAAAGTTGTTTGTCGTTGTTTCTTTCTTATAGTTCTGTATGCAAAAGTGGAAAAAATGCTATTTGCAAACTGTTGTGAAATCTTTTGAGAAATCACTGGCTAGTCAAACATTACATGGACTGTTTTCTTTGGGTCTTATCCTGCATTCATTGAAAATGAAGAGATGTGCAGAAGTGAATGTTTTAACCCTTCAGACATGTTCCTAAAAAACAACTACCAAATAATGCAATTATGCTTAACTATAAATATACAGAGCAAGATGTGATGAAGGTCCTTGAGGCAATATTTTGGAATTATTTTGTTGATTCAGTTACCAAACTACTTAAATCAGAAATGAAATCAAATCACTTAGAACTAAGTAATGACAAAGTTGAATTTGAATTATCACCCCAAATGAGAAAGAGTAGCCGTGAGATCACAAGTGAGGATAATTAAGATGTTGTTTGTAGAGTTAGATGATGATTTAGTGTTACCAGTTCCCAGTTCAATATAGTTCAAACTGTTAGATAAATGTGAAAGGTAATTAGATGAAGTATAGAAATTCTCCAGTAGTTAGTAGAATACAATTTATTGAAGTAACATTCTTCTCACAACCTTAAATTTTTAGTGAAGTAATTTTTACTGAAGTCTCTCACTTCAAAAATTAGTGAAAGACGAAGGAAGGAGGAACAATTATGTTATATTTATCTTAATATGTGTCTGCCAAAGAGAAGTGCAGCTAAAGACAAAAGTAGATTCAGCTCACCTGCTCTAGTGCAGGTGTTTCACTGTTTGAAGTACAAGCCTGAGTCAGCCCACACAGAGATTTAGTTGAGATGGCCAAAATCCTCCTCAAATTTGGGTTTCTAAGATATACTTAAATATACATTAGGTAGAATATAGGAGGCCTGGTCATATTCATGGCACTTACCAAAACATACAACAAAAACAAAGGATTGTTTCGCAGTATTAATTCGGCTTAGGATGATTTACCTTAATACAGCATCCTTTACTTTGAAAGGGGCATCTTTGTTAGGATGGCAAAATAAAGAAAGACATTAAGAAAGAACTCATGTTCATTAGCAAAGCCCTAATTGAATGCCTGAGGGTTCAGAAATGCCTCTGTAAGTAAAATGCTATTTATGAAGAATAAATCATTTGCTATCTTTCTCTTTTTGTGCTAAATTTTTGAGTTTACTTTTAGTTAGATGATAGCAGTGCATTTTATATCTATCTTATACAGTAGAAACAGAAATAAAAGATTTATTAAGCAAGATTCAACATGTCCATTTGATATTTTATTCTTACAGTTTGAATCTCTTCAGAAGAGATACACATTAGCTTATCCCCAAATTAGAGAAGAAACTGGTTAATGTAATTCCAGATCAGGCTTATTGTGCCAGTTGTAGGAATCTTATAAAAAGCCAAAGGCAGGCAATAGTATTTGCATTTAATGAAATACTGATTTTCTGTAATGTAACTAACTAAAGGAAAGACAGGTCTTATGCCAATAAAAGTCTCATCAGGTGATGGCTTTGACAGAGCATCTCAGTATCCTTGTCATCCAGACTGTCGTCAACAAACTACTGATGAGACAATGATAATAATTAACACAGTGTTAATGGAACATAGATGCTCACAGCTATTTTTCAGCTACAGTGAGCTGAATGAATGCCAAGCAGTGCATGTGGCATAACATCATAATATGCTGCTTTTTTTTTTTTTTATTTGCTGTGAGGGTTGATGGATCTCTCCTTTTTCTTGACTGCAGGTCCTTGCTGTAATCTGACAGTATGCCTTTTTTCTTTCAAAGAAACTATATATCAAGTCATAATATTTGGTAATATCTAAGGGAACAGAGTCTTATGTATTGTACTTTCAAAAGCTAGTGGTTTCCTGAAACTGGTAAGACAAGTCAAAATTCTTTCCTTCGAAACATTTGATGTAGCAGAAGGTCTCATAAAGTCTCCTTTTCTCCTTTCCTTCTTTCTTGCTTTCCATCTTTCCATGATGAGCTCCAAAAATGAGTATTTGATCCCCTGGGTAGTTTTGGGCAAACATTATAGAGTGTTTGGCTGACAGCCCAAACTTGTTCCTCTTTGGGTCTTTTTTTCATCAACAATAAAGAATACAGGTTGGGTTTTTTTTGTTTGCTTGTATTTTGAGGGGGAGCGACATAGGCAAATAACAAAATACATTCCATACATGTGTACTGCTAGGCATGAGTCAGAGAAAATTAATATTTACTTTGTTTTTGACTTCCTATGTTGTCACACATTCAATGATAGTAAAAAGAAATGGCCCTCTGCCATCCACTGCCTTTTCTTTATCAAGAAACTACCTTACTTCCATTTCTTACCTTCCATTTCTAGTTTACAACTGAAGCCAAATCTTAGTTGCATTTCAGTTCTCTCCTGCTTCCTCCACCTTGGCTTTCTAAATCTCTTTTGCTAAACAATATGCTTAGTAAGACATATAGAATCCAACTCTTCAATAAGTGAAATAAATCCCAATGGGATGAGTGTGTGATTCTCTCAGGCGATGGGACAACCAAATTGCTGTTGTCCTTAGTGTGCTTCCCTTTTTGGTATGAAACTTGGCCTAGTCCTTGCAAAAACTGTCTCTGCAAATAGGAAGTCTTATCCAAGGGCTTTAAAAGGCTGACCCTGAATTACTACTGACACATGGAACATAGTTTATTCTGTTCCAGTATTGATAAATGGTGCTTTTTCTTCTGTCTGTTTGTTTTTATAAATGTTGGTGTGTTTAGGATTTTACTGAAGTCTCAATTTTGATTTCTTGTGAATTCTTGATTCCTTAAAATTCTTGATTTCTTAAAAGTGTTTTTCTTGTCTTCATTGTTGTAGCAAGACTTCTAAAGGTCTGATTTGAACACTCCCCTAAGCAAAGTAGCAAATGACAAATACAAAATATACAAATGTATTTTTTTTCAAAGTGACATGCTTTTTGAGGCCTGACACATGATTTTTTAATATTAGAGTTGGCAGTACTGCTGTTCCAAATCGGAAAACACCATTATATGAGAAATAATAACATTGGCATTCTCTCAGAAATCTTCTATCCTTTCGGAGAATAGAAGCCTCTTATCTGATCAATAATGTGGAAAAAAAAATTCATTATAAGTAAGGGCTTTCTGATTCAGGGACTAACTTCTTGGTTTGTGTTTCTGACACAATTGTGTACTGTTCCATAGTGGGAATAAGAATGACAACAAAGATATTACCATTAGAATTAGAAAGTTTTGACTACTATGACTATCTAATGACTTGCACCTAGATTGGTAAAAATACATTCCTAGAATTATGCTCATAAATCTGAGTGCAAGGATTTAATTAAGTTTAAATAAGTCTACTTGAAGGCTTAGAGTACCCAGACTGCTTGATCTCTGTAAGTCAGCTGTCTTTAAAATAAAGGCATTTGCTTGGAAGATGTATACTCCTGTAGTCAGAAAAAATGTTTCCAGTGCATAGGATGCAGAGCAGAGCTAATCAAGTTTCCACTTGAGATAGGGCTGCAAACTTTTGTATTATTTTGGAATATAGCAATAGATCCATTGATGTATCAGCCAGCTGTAGTATGTACACTGCTTTATCACCCGCAATCCCAGCAAGTGGTGTACACCGACAGTAACATCTTGTCAGCTTAGACTATACTGTTTAATACATGTTCTATTTTTTAAAGCATGGATGCTGACATGGGCTAGATTACATTGTGTCCTGTACTACATTACTTCTGTCCTACACTCCCATAAATTGAAGAGAGTGCTAAAACACACCTTAACTTTGGCCAAGCCTTTTTTTCTGAGAAAATATCTGGATGATTTGTCTGTCTGACAACAAGATACTTTCTCCTGAGCACTCCCATATATAAACTTATACAAAAGTTTAGAAACAAGGCAGATATAAGGCAGATCTGTGTTTGAATATGGAGTCAGGCTCATCCTTAAGAGGTACTATTGATGTTACCACATACTGTCTTTCAGCTAGAAGTTACTTAGATCTTATGAATATATGACACTATGATTGATGTAAGATACATCAATTCATTTTAAATATGCTATCTTCTATAATTTTATATAATTAATTTAAATTGATTATTACACACTTAAAAATGAAGACATCTGAGAATGATAGGCAACATCAAGGCCCTTGTTCACAAAGATTTAAAGTGAGATGGTTTGACATCTGGTTTTGAGTTTGCTAAAAGTATCCTCTGTGCAGAGGTTTAACAACAGAAAGAATGATGTATGAATTTGAGTCTAATGTTATTTCTGGTACAATGCCAAAAGAGGCTGCATATTTGCCAAAAAATGTTTTTTTTACACTCTTTAGATAAATAATGCAAAATCACTGTGTAGTTTTAGGCTTCTTGCTAATAGTGGAAGCATCTTTAGAGGTGTCCTTGGTCCCATTTTTGCCCAGGCTATAGCAAGGGAGTTTTTTTTCTATTTTTCCTCTAAAAAACCCCAAATCTTATTTTTGTTTGCTTGTCTGGCTGGGGTCTTTTTGTTTTGAACAATATCAAGAGCTCCAGAGGATCTAGTAAGTCATCCCTAAGGAAAGACAACCCTTCCCCTCCGTCTATCCAAACTCTGTTAGAATATGATTGCTGTTGAAGCTTGAGAAAAAAAAAATCCTGAAACTATTGTAGATGAGCAAAAAAATACAAACATCCTTACCTTACTAATACCCCTGCACCATGGTCCACAACTCCGTGCATGGCTTGACTTCAGCATGGAAAAGTTTTCTTTAATTGAATTTTGTGTAAGTAAGCAAGCTTTAAAGTATGTTTTGGAAAGGAGCTGTTAAAAGCCAGTAATGATTCATATTCAGACTAAAGTCTTTCTGGCTTTTAATGATACACTTACCAATTTCAGTTGTCATTAAAATTGTTGACTATTCTTCTTCAGCTTCACCTTTTTTTTACGCAACCACTTTTTTACTTTAAAAGTAGCCATCTATTAAAAAGATTCATTTGTTTTGGAGTTACAACAACTTTAAAAAGTTGGAAAGAGCTTATAGACATATCTGAGAGGGGGGTCTTATAGAAATGATTTGGTTCTCATTCAAAAATGAAAAATAATATTTGAATCTATGCAAAAATATAACTTTCAATCAGATTTTAAAATGAGAGCTGATGAATAACATTGCATAGGTTATGCAACTCTGTATCAAATGCTGCTACTTGGACTTGTCAGTATTTTATACCATCTATTCACTGCTTTTGCACAGGTGCAAATAAGAAAGCAGGCTCAGGGAGAGCAAGGTGGTAGGAGATAAGCCATGCAGACACTAACTAGGAAGACGGGAGCTTTTATACATTACTCTGGCACTACAGCACTATCAAATCGTCTCCTGCAAACAAAGATATCCGATGTATATGAATGCACAAGTAAGCATTAATGCTGATAGAAACCACTGGATCTATTTCTCTCTTTGCTGGCATGTGGGATGAAACAATATGACACAGTCCTGCCTAACAGCTCACTGGGCTTGACAAGGACTCTAATAGAAGGCGAGCAGTTCTGCATCGTAAGGATTTTGATGGAAAACATAAAAGTACTGCTATGTCTGACTGCTCTCTAAACATGCTGAAAAAATGACAGATTGTCAAAATTAAGTGTCATGTTGTTTCGCACAAAAACAAAGCAAACATGATGAAAGATTTCAGTGATAGCCATAGGTTTAGTTTTGCCAGCACCTTGCAACCATATATTAATGATATTCAAACAACTGCTTGTGAACAAAAACAGATGATGATTTTGGTAAGTCAAATTTGATCAGTTATTTTAGAAATATCTTTTGCTAATGATAAACCATACAGGATGGATAACTGTTCTTGTCTGTGTTAACGAGATTGGCAAAAAAATCCAGGCTGAATACATATGTACTGTGGATTGTCTTTTGGAGCTCTTTGATTAGATCAGTGACAGAAATATTATTTAAATCTCATGGTTATGAAAGAGGTTGGAAAATGTGAGCTAGAATATTATTTCTGTCTTTGTCTTTTGTGAGGTTGAAACAATTATTCTAAAAAGTGTGAATTATCCCATTCTCACTGTTTAAAATAAAACAATAGAAAAAGAAAACAGAAAATATTGCAGTAGGTGTATTTCATTTTTCCAGTTTATTCATTTTTCTCTTTAAAATTATTTCTTACTGTAGAACATTTTGGGCCTTTCCATATCTTTTTCTATTATCTTGTATAATTTTATGTCTGTTATATGAAGTATTTACTAAACATTAATTATTTAAATCAAAAATCTGTGATACATTGTTTATAATCTTTAACTTAAGAGTTTAATGATATTCCTTTCTTCAAAGACTTTTAAATATTTTCAACTCCTACAAGACATTTTTAGTAAAACCCAAAGTTTGCCTTAGCAAACTATCTGGCAGATTTTATTGACATACAAATATTCCCAAATGGGAAAATTTGTAATGAGGACAACCTTTTAGATGAGGGCTGTATGCCCTTGAGATGTCTGGTTATGCAACTTAGACATTCAGGGACTGTAGTGCAGCAGCAAGACAGAAGATTAACTAGGATGTTAAAAAAAAAAAAGTTTTGTATCTTATACAGTGGAAAAGAAACTATAGAGTATTATATTTTCCTGTTTGTGTATTATTCTTAATCCAAATGCTTACCTTCTCCCCCAAATTGTTTTGTATTACTCGTTTGTATTGAGGCTTGAATATGTCTTAGATGTATCTTTTATTCCAGTTAACCAAAATTAGGTAACTTTGAGAACTGTTAATATTTTGCCATCAAAATCATCATCATTAATCATAGACTCTGAAATTTGCCTGTCTTTAGGGGAATCAGCTTTTTTATTGACTGTCTTCCGTAATTAATAGCACTTTTGCTTTGTAAATCAAATTAGCCCACTTTTTCTATAAGATTTAGTGTGAGATCATTTTTTAAAACACAAAATGACCTCGACAAGATGAGGGATCAATAGCATGTTGATTAGCAGTTTGTTTTCTGTAATAGTGGATGTCCCTTGTTGTTAGTTTTTCCTGTTGCAAGTCTTTCAGAGGTTGAAGGTCACTGATACCTCCTGGTAATGCTGTTTTCTATAAACAGTTGATTCTACTCATGTCTAACACTGATGAATCCACTTAGACATTTATATAGGTTTTGCTAATGTGTCTTTAGACCACAACTCAAAAATTTTGAGGGACTTATTTTTTTAGAAATAAATACATTTTTGTTTTTAATGAGACAGAGCATGTTATGATTATTCCTTTGGAGTTACATCAGTGTTGTCATAGTTAAGAACTATGCTCATAACAGAAAAAAAAAAGACTTTGGTGGTAAAATCAATAGAATTAGAAGTGTAGATTGCCAGCTTATCACTAGATTTTTCAGGTTTTACTAGCTCTTCTCTGTCTTTAATTCCTCTGTAAACATGAGCAATACAATTGATGTAGCCAAGGGAAGTCTAAGAACATCCCAAATTTTCAGTCTCAGATGCAGTGGTGGTGCTTATTCTAGTTATTCAAAGACTAGCAATTCTCTCAGGAATGAAATGGCAATAGAATATTCCTAACATTTTCAGTCTCTGTCACAGCTCAACACAGAAAAGACTGAGAAATCTTACACTTTGAGTTTAGGTTTGAATGCTAAATTCCCCAGATTTTGCCAATACTGTGTTCTTCTACGTCCCTTTTCCATTTTGCCAGCACAGATCTGAGGATGGAGACTCTCTAGGGAAAGTATTCTGCTGCCATCATATGCTCATGGCAAAAAAGTTTCTCCTTATCCCTAAACAGGTATCCCTTATCCTATTTCCGCTTATGCCCTTTTGTCTTTGATCCTGCCATAGCAGCGAACACCCTGGCTCCATCTTCTTGATGTCCTTCCCATAGACACTATCAGGCTGTTGTTAGGCCCAAGGAGCCATCTCCTTTCCAGGCTGAACAAGTCCCATTCCCTCAGTCTCTCTTCTCCAAGCAAGTGCTCCAGTCTCCAGCCATTTAAGTTGTCCCTGCAGGGCTTACTGAATGTACCCCCTTTGATGGGAGGCCCCCTTCATTGATCAGCTTATGTTTTGTCCCTCTGCCTATGATTCCTTCTCTGATCCTCCTTGGGCCTTTGAATTTGTTTCATTTTATTAGTCTCTACTGAGGTAACTTAATACAAAACTTCCTTGTGTCTGAGTCTGTGGTCAAAAGATCATACACAGTGTCCTAGGGGGAAGTGAGGCCAGGGCACTGCATTATATATTTAGCAGAGTCCTTTAATGATAAAAATCATTTGCCTTCTGTGCAAATTTTATAGTCCCTTGCAAACAAAAGCCTACCACATGACATAAACAAAGATGTTTTTCTCCATTATATGTCATGTGCTAGTGGATTTTGTTCAAAAGAGGAGTGTTAGAAAATGAAAAACTTCTCTTTTTGTTAGCAGCTCAGAAATAGTGTCATTTGATTTAGTTATATGGCTACCTGCTTGCTTCCAGCTGATGAGTATCTCAAAGTGAGTTGTCATGTAGGAGCTTTTGCCCTGTTTGTCTCCTGTGGTCAGATCACCTCACCTGATTGCAATTCCCATTGTGCCAAAAGGTTGTTGGGATAACGGTAGGGGTGACCATCTGCCTGTACCTGAACACATGGCTCCCCTCATACGCTGCCCAGGAGTGCCTAAAAGCTGGGATGAGTCCTTCACATTAGGGAAAATCTATTTGTTTCAACTTTAAAGCAATTTCCGTCAGGAGGATTTGTTGCCCCTGCCTCTAGTAATTGTTAGCCTGTATAGTGTGTCTGTTTAGTTGATACCGTTTTGCCTTATATACTTAGGTTCATTTCATCTGTAATACAAAACTTCTGCTAATATATTGATCAGCTGGGAATGGTGATCAGCTCTGAAAATTCAGTCATTTCTCTGAGCTATAGGTAACTTTGGGTGTCTTTTTATATCCTGTCAGCAAATCCCTGAAAAGAAGAAAGAAAGAAAAAAATAACCTCAGGTTTTCTGAGTAACAGCATTTGGGTAAAACATTTTGCTTTAAGCTCAAGAGACAGCAGGAGTCTATAAGTGAAGAAATAAGAGACTGTTTATAGAGTTCATTTTCTTAACATAATCACATTTAAAAATAGCCAAATTGATTTTTTTTTTTTTGAATTTGCTCTCTGGCTAAAACCAAAGAAAAAAAATTCAAACATATGCATTATAGAAAGTAAAGAACATTGCTAAAATGAGACTCACAAACGAGCATTAGCTCTATACTTAGAAGATAAAGACTAAGATTCTGACCTCATTGAAAAAGAAGTAAATTTTAGTTTTGAATTAGCAGTGCCAGATCTCTTTCTATGTAAAATATACTCTAATATAGAGCACATATATAAAAGTATATATATATATTTATTATATATATATACATATATTATGTATATATTATATATAATATATGTTAAGTGACCTTAACTGTTATTAGGGTATGAGAGTGCCTAAAAGTGCCTAAAATAATTACCAAATTAGACAGTTTTTGAAGGGTATTTATTTCATAGAAGTAACTGTAGTTAAATAGGAGTGAAAAGACAAAACAAATCTGAACATGGAACACAATTACTTCAAAGAAATATTTAAAGGTGTTAGTTTCTTTAACACTATTTAGGTTTTTATGTAACAGGAGATTAGAAATATACTGATCAGAGGGAGTCTGTGATATGCTACACTAAAGTGAAAGTACTTTTTATGCATATTCTGTTTCTAATTCTTATAAACATATTATAGAAAATAAAAGTCATAGGCAGGCCAGCACTAAAAACCACTTATCTTCAGTTGCATTTACCATTATATATTTTTATGTCCAAAATATTTGTACAGAATTAAGTCTTTACTTCTCACAGTGTTATTTAGTAGCTTTATCAAAGATCTGTAAGAAAATATTACTGTCAAATTTTTCAACTTACAAAAATTGAAAGAGTTCTAAGCAATGAAGAAAGATCAGTAGCACAACTTTCTGGATTATGTGGTAAATGGAGCTGAATTGTTCTATACATATTTTAAAATTACTAAATGTATAGCCACATATCTGGAAAGAACAAATATAGCTCACATTTGAAGAATGGAGGGCCATAATTTAGAACTTGTTACTCTATAAAGGACTGGTCATGGTAGCCAGGTGAACAGAGATTTTTTGTTTAGGATACTGTGGTTTGGCAAATATGATCTTTGGCTTTATGAGCAGGGACATCATGCTTAAAGTAGAAGTCTTTATATGGTTTTAATAAGACAAGTGATATTGGTGAATTTAAGTGTCCAGTCTTTAAAAAGATCATTGGAGACTAAGAGAGATTTTGAAAAACTGCAAGAATTATTAAAAACTAGGAAAAGTCACCATACATTTGAATCTTAATTATCTGTCCTATGAAGGACCAAGTTAAAATGTGGGATGATCATGACAATATCTTCATGAGATGTCATTTAGTTGCAAATGTTTGTTTGGTTTAGTAGACAAAGGTATTGCAAGATGCAGAAATGGTAGTTATTTAGATTTGATGTAGGAATGAAGAACAGAAATGTTCAGACATAAGAATAATGAACTCGTGAAAGAATTGCCTCCCAGTTCATTTCTGCAAGGCAACTTAACAAGGGGAAGCAAATCCTACAGTGAGAATTCCAAAAGCAAAGAAATGCTCATCCTAGGACATTAATCCCATCACTGGTGCCTTGCAAAGGTGTGAATCTTTAAAACCTGTGGAACAGTAGAGGGGAGGGATTTTGTTTGTTTGTTTCTTCTTTTACAACTTTCTTACTAAGAGAGAAAGGATAAAAACCACTTTAACAGCATATTTGGGAAGGATAATAAAATGTGATACTTGCTCAGGAACTCCTTTCTGTGGTTTTGCTTTCTGTGACACACCCTTGGATCAAACTTCATTCTCTGCCCAAGAAGATTAGTGCCATCAAGAAGCCATTAAGGCTCTGATTTTTGAGGTATATAAGCATTGTTCCACACAGTGGTATTAGACATCTTCGAAGTGACATGCACATAGCAACCTAAGTTCTATTGATTTTCCCTACAGTGCTATGCAGAATGGTCTAAAAAACCTTCACCAAACTGAATAAATTGCTTTAGGAATAGAGCAAAGCTGCTAGACAGAACATCAAGAGTAACAAGTGCATTGAACTGTGGGTTCTCTCTAGCTGTCACATAGTGGTGATCTCAGTACCACGAGCTCAGCGAAGACTGATGCTGTCTTGTTTTAGAATTGCCACTGTCATAGCATTGCATTTGTCTTTCTAAACAGCATTGCTGTTTGGACTTAACCTCTGAATTTAGACAATCCATTATAAAGATCAATTCCTTAATCTTTATTTAGGACTCTGTCAACTCCCCTTTTGATCTGAGCTCTATTTGTCACTCACTTAAATGCAACTGAAATCCAGATAGGCAATTCTGAGAGAAGAAAGTGTGGTTACTTATAGTAACTATTGCGCTTCAAAACAGTAGCCTGAATGGGGCCATACCTTTAAAACTTTTCCTGCCAGTTGTGGATTCAGCTCCTTCTTAAATATATTTGTAGAACCCCTGTGAGCCCTGAATATGAGGCCATAGATAAAATGCATTCACATTCCCCAATAGACACCAGTCTTCGTGTGCATAATTTACAATGTGGATCTCTCCACAGCAACTAGAAAGTGTTTTTTTAATATCCTGAGAGAAACTACAGTTTAGTTACTAGGTAATGCTCTTGAAAGGTTCAGGGAATACTAAAGCAATAAAAGAAATGCTTTATTTGTTGCTTTGTGAGGGACTGCCTGCATATATCAGAGAAAATGTGAGTGCACAAGAAGAAGGAGTGCTCGGATCAGAAACTTGTAACTACCTCTGGCTGAGAGCACAGTACAGATTCTGTGATCTGAGACGAAAGCACTTTAAAACTGCAGTGTATAAACATACGAGAGCTTTCTTCTTCACTCCTAGGTAGGGAGAGGGAAAATCATTTTGGTCCAGCAAACATCTGGTAGCCCAGGAATGACAAAAAAAGTACTGATTGGTTCTGACAGCTGCCTGCTTCACAGCAGTATTTAAACAGAAATATTTGAAACAGATTGATATGAATAATGAAAGATTGCATGATGTATGACAGAAATAAAGTTCACCACAATTTAACTCATTAATGAAGAAATAAGGCTTCATATCTATAAAAAGTCCTTACTTACTCTTTTTTCCTCATTTGTGATATTTTATTTTTAATAACTTGAGAACAGATACAATTTTTATAATAATTCCTCCATCATGTGGTGCAACTATTTCGTTGTGAGATAGTTTGAATGGGGTGTCATTGTCCTTTAACTTTAACAAGTGCTGCTGATGGATGTGGTCCATTTAAATGTACAACAGAGAGCTGAACTAGATAACGAACTTATTATTACTCTCTGAGGATTACAGGTTAGTCCCAAAGGAGTGCAGTAAGCTAGAGAAAATCCATATCTACTGGCTAAACAATAGCCAGAAGGCTGACTAGAGATATTGATTTACTTTCTAGGCCATTTAGACCTTAATGGTGGAGAAAAGCTGAAGTGCTGTTTGCTTTTCTGCCAGAATCGACCAAACAACCAGTCCATTTTTTACAGACTTTTGATTGATTTCGCTTAGAGGAATTAGAGGTGATTTATTTTTAAGCTGAAAGCAACTCGTAAATATCTCCCACTACATAAGTTCCCTGAGAGTAAATGTTAAGTGGAAATACTTATTGAGAAATACTTTGTTGCAAATCAATGTGAGCAGGTAATACTCCTTGCAGAACAGTCAGGTGTTGGGCACCTTTCTAAAGAGTGGTCGTGTAGTTGTACTAGATGACACAGACTGCTTTTAAAAGTCTCCTTTTCTGTGAACCAGTGTAAATCTAATGCCTGAACTGAATTTGGGCCAGCTGCACCCTGACGACTTAGAAAAGGGCCCTGGCTATGGGAGCATAAGTGGTGGTCAAGGTCAGGAGTGAGCAGCTTTAATATTTGATGCATGAAAACAGTAATTTGCCGTGTGACAATTGTCCATGACACTTCATACTCATGGCAAGTTTCTAACTGTAAGGAAGGACTCAGAGAAGAAACCAGCTCAGAGGAGAAACCTCAGCTGAGAGGTTCAGATAAAAGTTTTGCCAAATTTGAAAATCTTTAAGAAATGCTGCTGAGCACGATTCCACACGTATAGACACAAATAAGGAAAAAGTAGCATGAAACTTAAAGGTAGCCTATCTGGCAACTGACTTAGGTTTATATAAAAAAAAAAAAAATCAAGTTTCTAAGGATTTTGCATAAAAAAGATGATTTACCAAAATCAAGGGGAAAAAAATTATGTCCTTGTGGAGCTTATGCAAGTAAAGAAAATATGTTAATAATATTCCTACATAACATAAAGCCACAATTTCATATTAATGACAGACATATACACTATATTTTCTACTTATGATAACTTCAGAAAGAGTTTGTGGAAGGCCACTTGTAAAGATTAAACATTTTTTTTCAGAATGCATTGCATAGGTCTGCCTTAACAGAATTTTTACTGTCGTTTTTACTGACCCTTGGTACTGGTGAACTGATGCAAAGGAGCTATACCACAGCTAAGAATCTCAGCACATACTTCCCTCCTGGTTCTTCATATGCCATTAAAAAGAAAAATGATGCATCTCTATAGTCCCAGTTGATAGGATCCATTGAAAAAGTTTGATCCATGCTGTTCTTTTAAAAAATTCTCCTTTGTAGTCAACATTCAGAACTTTTACTTAAGAATTTAATATATGATGTGAAATCCCAAGTAGAAATTTATAGGCCATTTCATACTTGGTCTTCAGAGTTTTCTTTTTCTTTTTAATTTTGAAAAGTTGTTTGCCTTCTCTCTGATGCAATGTTGTAGAAACATGTTACATGTATTTTTATTATTTTTCTTAAACCTCAAAAGTTTATGGGAGAAGACATTTTGAAGACCTGTTTTAGAGACTCAGTTTATATACTTTAATTTACTCTGAACATTAGATTTTATGAAAGAAAGTGAAGCCTGCAAGCTAAGTTTTGAGAGCTTTGTGACTCTCAAACTTAACTACATTTCTCATGTAACTTCAGTGAACCCAATGAAGCCACATGTTATATACTGGTAATTTATATTTTCTTCCCTATCTGTTCACAGTTTACAAACAACTATTAATGTATGTTAACAAAAGTTATTGCTTTCTATGTGTTAAATAGCCTTTGCTATATCATCATTGTACCATTTTAATATGTTTTGTCTGTTTGTTTTGTCTTGTTGCTTTCTTAATTCAAACTGCATAATTCAAACTGGAATAAAAGATAAGGGTAGATGTATATTAATTTTAATTTTAGAATGACTTATTTTGGCTTAGCTTAAATCAGTTAGAAAATGATTTACTAATGTAAAATTATTAACATACATACTAAAATTAAGTTCCAATTCTGCAAACATAGAAATAAATGCTTCATTTTATGTTTGAATATGAGTATCTCCCTTGATTTATGTTTCTTGGCTTGAAAGTGTAGCCTAACAATCTGTACTTACTTATGTAAGTGTAAGAAAACAGTTGAACTGGTGCAGTTTTCAAGTTAACCAGTCTTTTTAATTCTACAAATGTTAAGAAATCAGATTAAGAACTCCAAATGACTGAATCCTTATTGATTATGTATGATTTCCTTATAAAGTGGCACCCCTAAAGTATTATGGGCTTAGAGAATGACTCTTTCCATTTGTCTTAGGAGCTGAAAAGCAGACACACACTGATTGAGAAAAAGGTTCAAAGAAATCTAAATCTGCTCTGTGTTTCTTTTTTTTTTTTTTTTTTTTCCTTCTTGCAAGTAAAGTGCATTAGGAAAGAAAACAACATCTGGTAGCATGGATCTGTGATAGATTTTAAAAAGCAGCGGTGAAGTAATGATTAGAAATGCAATATGGAGCTGCAGTACAAGAAGTTAAACTGAAGGCACTGAGCAAGACAAATATAATTCAGGTGGACGCACAAGTCTAGTTGCTAGACTTACTTGATAGCTTAGAATTATCACTCATAGAGGTTGATTCCCCACCAATTCTCTGGCTGCAAAAAAGGAATCCTACTATATATTGGTGCTAAATTTGCCATTTACTGTAGCGTATGGTTATCCAAAAATTAGAAAGGCAGAGATCACTTGAAGTCATCTCTGTGTATATCCTTTTGAAAAGAGATGTCTATTTGTAGATTTCCCTATAGTGAAATATATATAAAATCACAAACGTATTCTGTGGAAGTAACATACCATTTATATTAAACATGATTT
Organism: Crypturellus tataupa; assembly: GCA_034781795.1. NCBI lineage: Eukaryota > Metazoa > Chordata > Aves > Tinamiformes > Tinamidae > Crypturellus > Crypturellus tataupa. Next base: position 1,510,694 of record JAWLRI010001080.1, read on the forward strand.
GGAAAAGATACCTATTTCTTTTTGATTATATGTATGTTAAATTGCAGTGAGGCAGAGGGATTCAGAAACAAGTGTTTTTATCCTAACAGTCTAACAAGTGAAACAAATAATATGCAAAATGCATAGCACAGAAGCAGATATTTGCTGATTATACAACAAGATTTTTGAAATAGAATCTCGGTCACATGTACAGAGAAGCAAGAAGACTACAGCACTCCCAGCTTTACTCCCGCCCTGGCAGCTGCCTCATCCTTTTAGGAGACATTCAGTGTAGAAAGTTTTTGAGATTTTGAAAAGTAATGTGGTAAGTGGTTATAGTAGTAGAATTTATTATTTATACAGCAACCATGTGCACTTATGATAAGTCCTGATTTCTACTAAGTAAAGACCTTCTGCTGTACTAAAGATGCATTCTGAAGGCTTTGCATATGAGAAGCATTTACAAAACAGCTATTTTTTAGATGCAGCTGACTACTGTATTCAGTTAGTTTAGGAAAAGAATGTTGCGTAAAATTACAGTATTCATGGTAATATTTTTAGGATTTTGAAAAATCAGAGGCGTTAAAAAAAAAGAAAAAAAGAAACTTCTCCCATGCTACCATACAAAATAGAAAGGGATGTACCGTTATATAATAACTATGAACTTTTATTTTACAAAGTGGGTAAATCCTGACCCATGTATGCCATCTGATTCACCTGCCTGTTCTTCCCTTAATGGTCTGCACCTCAGAGCTAGCAGTACCACTATAACAGCTACACAGGAAATAATGAAGCACAATACCCATAGATTTCCTGGATGGAAAGATAGGGTAAATTCTCCAAAGGGTAGCCTGGAGAACAGGGAAAGGTTATGTTAGCTTTTATATTTAAGGTACTATAGTGGAACACAGGTGGTCTGGCTTCAGTTTCTTTCTGTTACTGGGTTCTTCTGTAGTATGTTACTTAAAGACTTAGATATAACGATGCTTAGATGCCTACTCGCAGTGAAATTATTGAGAATTAGATGCCTAAGTACTTAGAGGTGTGAGGTTCTTTCAGCAAGTCAAATGAAAAATAACAGAAGTTCTTTTTCTTTCAAGATGGGTGAGATTTAGTTTGAGATTAGACACCTAAATCTAGGCATCTGAAGGTGTTTGTGTGCACATAACTAGATGTCAATGCTCTCATTACATGAGAGCTCTTGAGAACTTGTTATTTCTGTCAGTGAAGCCTGGAGACCAGGCTGTAGTAACCTTAAATTCTATTAAGTATATGTCTTTTGAGAATGGAATAAAAATAGGAATGGGAGTAAAAACATCTAGTTCACAGCCAGACAGACACACTTAAATGTCAATCTGAAACCCAGGAAAACGATCTCGTTCTTAGATGTAGCCTCCTCACTTCTTGATTCTCCATGGGTTGGAATCAGAAGGCAAATGAGCTTAAGGAGGATGAAGCTTCTTGAACTGTTCTATCAGTTAAAAGGGGAAGGTTTAGAGTCGAGTGAATCCCAGCCAGACAGGCAAAGGTGTTTAGATAAGCCTGTGTCCTGTCAGGCTTAAACAATTCTGAAGAGTCCTAAGGAGAAGAGATTTTATCAAAGATCTTCTCCTATACCCCCTGTCTTTATGCAAGAACTGCTTCATTTCCAGCATCTGATTGAGTTCCTATATTTTTCTTAATTTCCACATTGTTTCCTACCTGGAAATGGTAAAAAGCTTTTCAAAGCTTTTCAGAAAGTTGTTTCAAATATTCTGAGGGAATGGACAGATTTTTGGGGGAGACAGAAATGAACGCCAATATTGAAATACTTCAATTTTGCAATGGAAGTTAAAATTAATGTGTAAAAAAAAATGATACATTAATTATGCCTGTTAGCATAATTGCTATTCAGTAATTCCTATTGCCTATGTGTATTTCATAGGGAAACAAAACCAGTTTATATATGTGTGTATTTTTTTTCCTAAAATAGAGCTATAATTACATGTCTGAAGCAGCCAATGAGAAGCTACTCCTTGTAAACCTGTACCTGAACCTCTAAATTGCTCTAATAATGGTCTGATTAACTTAAATACTACTCAGTGTCATATCGGCTTTTATATCCTAGCATATTCGGGGGTATTCAGGGAAAATTGTTTTATTTGTCTGACATAATTTAAGGATGAAATGTGCATTCTATGACTTTACTCTGAGATACTGGGTCTGTTATACAGAGAGGTTTTTAAACAGAGCTTTGTTACTTCTCTAGTGCAACTGAGTCTGGTAAATGAGGAATTGTTTATAGACTTTATTTTTGTTCATATTAAAAAACCTCTTCAGATAAATGAGTCATTGGCGCCTCAGCATCTGCTCCCAAGACTAGGAAATTTGGGAAAAAAATTGAAGTGAAATATCGGTATGAGAATAAGTAAAATGATGAGAGTGGGAATCTTCATGATGCAGAACGACACAAAGGATTTAACAAGTGCTACAGGAAAGTTCATTTAATGGAGCAAAATGGCAGATCAGGTCACAGATATAATGAACATATTGGTTAGTTGTAAATTGTTGAGAAACTAAACATTTTTTTGTCTTACTGATAACTTTTTTTAAAAAACAGAATATTCTCAAAACCAAGTGCAGAATTCCTTATTCAAATCAGATACTCATATAGTAGATCTGAAACAGTATCCTGTTACATGGCAGAATGTCATAATTAGCAGTTACCAGGTATCACACTTTCTTATGATAGATGTTTTTTATATCAAGTACTGTAGATTAACTTCCCATGATTTATGCCAGTTGAGAGTATCATATTTATATAACAGAGAAATATATATTTTTCTTATGAGTTAGATATATCTTGTTGCATGTTGGCATGAAACAGAAGCAAGCTGAGATAGATACAATTCAAAAGTCATCTAGTTCATCCTGCTTTCTAGTACCTAGCACAGTACTCCAGAGGGTCTTATAATGATTGAAGTGTTGTTTATATTTGTGCTTTAGGATAAGATTCTTCTGTGTAGATACTGGTAGTAGACTTCTTCATAATCTACAGGAGTCTGAAGAAGGGTATGTGAATGACATTGCAGATAATCCAGTTAGAATGGGTTTCACAGACCACTAGTAAATGAAGAAAGTAGGTTATGTATAAGGTTATAATTCTGGTTTTGGTCATCTTTTTTTCTGGTTGCACTAACAGAAGGAATTCTTCTGATCTGGTATCTGTTTATCTTGAACACCTAGACAAATGACATTTTGATCAAACAAAATCTAACAAAGCCTACTAATTTGCTTAGTATTCACAGCTGGAGAAGTGTTTTTCTGCTTTTCCACGTGGACACTACAGACAAGGGAGTCCTGGAAAGTGTCTGTGTGTCTACATGGCTCTGGGGATAATGGTCAAGGGCGTAGGAGTGAGGGTATGTTCTCCTGATCAGGAGGAAAGACCCACAGGGTTTCAGTTTCTGTGACCATAGGACCTTCTTCAAGAGCTGATAACTGCTTTGTTGGCAGTTTGATAGCCTTCTGTGATGAGATTACAGGTTTGGTGCATGAGAGATACCAGTAGATGTTGTCAATGTTAGTAAGACTTTGACACTAATACCCATAACATCTTCATTGAGATTCTAATGAAGTGTGAATTAGGTAAGTAGGTGGTGAGGTAGAATGAAAACTGGCTGTTCTGATGTACTCAGAGGGCGTGAAGTCCAGTTGGAGACCAATGAATATTGGTGTTCCTTGGGACCAATATGGGGTCGAGTACTGCTAACCTCCACACTGATATCTGGATGGTAGGACTGAATGCACCTTCATGAAGTTCATTGGTGACATGTAACTGAGCAAAGTGACAGATAGATAGACAAGACAACTGTGCTACTAATCAGAGTGGCCTAGGGTGGAGAGAAGGGGCAGGGATGGACCAATAAAGGTCAATAAAGGGAAGTGCAGAGTCCTGCATCTGAAAAGGAATAACCCAGTGCATCAGTGCACAATGAGGGATTGCCCATTAGAGAGAAGCTTTGCAAAGAAAGATGTGAGAGTCCTGGTGGACAGCAAGTTAGTTACCAACCAGCAGTGCACCCTCATGGGTGGGCAGCAGTATTAAGCTATTAGGCTGCTCAGGGAGTGTGTTGCCAGAAGGTTTAGGGAGGTGGTCCTTGCCCTCTACTCAGAACTGGTGAGACCAAATCTGGAGTGGTGTATCCAGTTCTGGGCTATTGCATATAAGAAAGGCATGAATTTACTGGAGGAAGTCCAGCAAAGGGAGACAAAGATGATTAAGGGGCTACAGCATCTCATATAAACAGATGCCGAGAGATGTGTGTGTCTAATGGAAGAGTGTGGAGAGAATGGGGCCACACTCTTCTCAGCTGTGCCCAGTGACAGGACAAGAGACAATGGGCACCTTAAACACAAGAAATTCCCTATGGACATTATAAAACATTTCTGACTGCGAGAATGGTTGAACACTGGAATAGGCTGCTTAGAGAGTCCTCAACTTTGGAGATACTGAAAATCTGACTGGTTATGGACCTCAGTAACTTGGTCTACCTGAACCTGCCTGAGCATGAGACTTGGACCAGTTGATCTCTAGAGATCCCTTCCAATCTTGTCTATTATGTGATTCTGTCTCACATGGTACTTTTATTATATGGACTTCAGTGGTTAGTCTACAATTTTCTTCCATCGCTTTTGAAGTGAAGTGATTTTTCAGCATCCTGTAGTAAAGAATTTAGCATCTTAATTGCATACTGTGTAAAGAATCCTTTTGTTTGCTCTACCTACTGACTCCTCACTCAATTTCATGTGTTCTAGCTTATTCTCAGGAGAGACACTGATCAGTTATTCCCTATTCATCCTCCCCCTGCACAGACAAATTCAGAGATCTCTGTTGTATCTGGTTCATTTAGCACCTTTCCAGACTGAAGAGTTATTTTGCTCATCACTGTTTTCTTTCTTCAGATTTTTTTTTCCAATTCTGCTGTATACTTTTATTCTCTCTCTTCTCTCCCTCTCCTGAGGAAAGAAAAAACATGGATAGTATTCAGCATCATAATTCAATGTACGCAAACAGCATTTAGCATTGCTTTGATATTTCATTCAACTATATATTGTAAGCCCAAGACCTTGTCCCTGAAGTCTACTGAAAGCACACCATGTATGTAAAATTAACATTGTTTTCTTATTTTCTCTATGTATTACTTTGCCTTTATCCACATTTCATGTGTGATTTTATTGCCCAGTCACTCAGTCCTGTGAGGTTTTTTTTCACAACTCTTCATGATTCAGGTTTTTTAACTGAAAATGATTGGAGTTGACAGGATGTCCAAGAGTGGACTCCTGGATGTGAGCCCAGATGAAGGTAGGAGTAGAACTGAAAGGGGGAGGTGGGGAAGGATGGTTGTTAAAGCTTTAACTATAGACATTTTGGAGATTGCTGGGCAGAAAACTAAGAGAGTTGAGCAAGTAGGTGGGGAGCAGAGATTGCACAACAGCTGCATACTCCAATGAAAGCTACAGTGCAAAACTGTGCTGTAAAGCAGGAGAGAAAATTGTGTGCAGATTGGTACTGCAGAAATACAGATTTGTAGCAGTAGTTGTAGAACTAATTAGTGTTAGGAGGAAAGAACCTCAAAATTTTTCTTAATAGGATAAGCTTTTAGGCTTAACTTTCCATATACTTGTGGTATTGTTGTATGATAATATTAAAATTTTAATATATTTATTGTGTAAAACGGGAGGTGTTCTTTCAGGATTTTAACTTTTCTGGATTTAGCTGTGAAATCTCTGCTTATCCTATGTACCATAAGAGATTAGCACTTAGATATGCCATAAGTACAGTTGGTAATGGAAAAAGAAAAAATTGACAAAGACATCCCTATTAACATCATGCCAGTCACACATAAATCTCTTAGGGATGTGCATCTCCACTGGCTATTTCCTTACCTTTGCGTATGATTCATTATAAAGCAGAACAGGAATTATATGATTGTTAAGACAGAAGTGGAAAGAAAAGAAGAACATTAGAAAAAGTCATACATTCTTATTAATATATATTATGTGCTGCAGTGAAATCATTTTTACCTAAGTATAAAATTACCTAGATAATAGATTTATGAAGAGTGAGAAAAGGTGGAAAATATGTTGTCTATTGAAAACTTCTGTGAGAAGGGCAAGACTTGATAGAAGTATTTTTATATAAAATTGTAATAAATGTTAAAATATTTTTAGTAGCTGAAATTTAATTTATTTTATTTTATCAGATTTTAAGATATTTATTTAATTAGATAAAATCCATACCAACACGTTTTATTACCGCATTCAAAGCATAATCACCCTGACCTATAAGGTGCTGTAAGTTTTACTTCATTTACTCTTCTGTTACACAGGCTGGGATTCAATAGCCAAAAACTGCAATTTCAGCAGCTAGAAAGACTTTTCCAAGACCTCAGGAAAACACGATAGTTGAGGTCCCAGACATTTTTATTCCCAGTTGCAAGAATGGAGACTTTTATAACACAATTGCTTGTGTTGCAATTGTTCTTGTGAACCAATCTTTTTATTCTTTGGATTTGTTAACCAATACTAAACTTTCTGTGCTTGCAATAGTAAAAGCTTTAGTAAGGCAGAGCACCAACTGTGTGAGCAGCAGACAACCACAGTATAATATAAATATGGACTTATTTTTTTTTTTTAATCAGAGATAATTTTCTCCCCCAAATTTGGCATTTTGGTTTTTCTTCTTTTCTCTTTTTATGCTTTTTCCTTTATAGCAAAAATGACCATAGTCTGAATTTAAATAAATAAATAAATGAACCTCCTCTACAGTTAGATTATTCCCAGTTGTATCCTACATGCACTTTTATAGTTTTCTCTGAAGTCTGTGGTGCTAGTCACAGAATATTGGAGCAGGTGCTCAGGGTTTTTTGCCCAGTATGGCTTTTTCTGTATTCCCAGTTTCATTTCTAGTCTTTACTGTCTATGTTTTCAGACTTCAAAAGTGTGTGTTTGTACTTTTTCTGCACCCTTTAGGTTTATTTTTTTTCTTTTTCTTCCATTCATTTTCTATTCTCATTTTTCTTTCAGTCTAACAGAAGCTCAATATATTTTGAAATTAGGTTTCTATGTTTTTCTCATTCTTCTCTCTCTTTGAGCCCTCTATTTTCCCTGATGATGATCTCCATTTTTTCACATACCATACACTTCTCAACCACTTTCTGTCCTTGAACATCTCTCTGCTTTCTGTCTCACACCTCCATTTCTTCACATTTCTGCAATTTTTGTAGTGAATAGGATGTGAATTATCCACTTGGTGAGGCTGTTCTTCCCCACCTTTTTTTTTTGCCCTATGGGAGAAAAAAAAGATTATGTTTTTTTTCTTTTTTTTTAAACCACATTTTTTTTTTCTATGCTGTTGTTCAAGAAGTGCTCTTGAAAGGGGAGCTCTGTGTTGAAAATATTTATGAGTTTATACTGGCTAAGACAAACTCTTGACTCCCACTGACAGAAAGAAATGGTATTTATGCTTGTAAGCAAATAGAGTTTATGGATTGTATTTTGGGGACCAGTATGGTTTATGGAGGAAACAAAGTAGCAAAGCACAACTGTTCCTACATGAAAGGAAATTGTGCAGCCCTGTGGTAGGGGGTACTTCCTGGGAGTGGATTCTTCAAGGAATTAGCTGAGAAAAGCTATGAACTGTAATAGCGTCTTATATCAAAGTCTCTCTAGTTTGTATAGGTGAAAGAATGATAGACTAACGTCTATCAACTACAGATAAAAGTTTACTCTTTTTCTCTGCTATGTGAGCATGTTCAAAGTTTTCCAAGAGCTCTTTCCCAAAATGATCATGATAAAGTAAAATTCTATATGTGTTTTCAGAAAGTAGCCAGAATTACATTCTTTATGCAAGACTATCCCAGTACTAAACCTAAAACAGTTCTAAGTATATATTATCAAACAAACCTAATATAAGCAAAAAAACACATATTTCTCCTCAGTGTCACTTTCAAAAAAGATCAAGGTATTCCAATTGAAATGTTGAAAAAAAGAGAGGTCAGAAATTTCCTGATGTAGAAGTTTTTAGCCCATGTCACTGATGCTTTATACTAGGTAATTAATTTAGGATGTAAATAAACATAATATAACAAGTATAAATAAGAAATGTGCAAATAAATATAAATAAAACACAATGAAAAGGATGATAAACATGTAAAATCAATAATAATTGAGTGCCCCAATATTATTATCTCTTTAAGCCTTTAAAGTCTCCTTTTCGTTACTAGCCTATTGCTGATCTATTGTTATGCCTATTCTGAGAGACCATGCATACTGCAATGCTCTTCTTCAGATGTAGAATTAAGTATTTGCCATTTCCATATTTAGATACAGGACATTTTTTCAATGATATGTCTTGTAATTGCTTAATCAGAAAGGTTATATAAAATAGTTTTAGCAGTAGGGGGGTTTTTGATTAACTGATAATAGAGCAAACCTATATCACAGACTATTTTGATCATTTTGTCTTGATTACCAAATATTAGCTTGAACTTTTTCCAAGAAATATTTACCCTAGCTGAACTTTTTCTGATTATTTGCTGAAAACAGTTGTCTCTTCTTTAGTTAATCAAGAGTAACAGTTGTGTTCAGTAGACAGAAAGCCTAGTATTTATCCACAGCACGGAAAGATTATACAAAATGGCAGTTGTAGTTTTTCATTCTGTATTGCCAGTTTGGTCCATCCCTTTCTAAGAAGATCACTTGAGTTATCGGAAAGACAGCCAGAGCTGATCTGGCAAGAACACCACCACCAAAAAAAGTATTTAGACTCCAGAAGTGCAACTCCTTCTTGGTCACTCCTACATCTCTAAGTATCTTGGCGTACTGTAATCCAATAGCATCATTAGGTAGGTTTGGGTCAGCATTTAATCATGATTCATCTTTTATTTATGTTGTACTTTCAGTCAAGAAGTCTTGTTAAGAATTTAGGTATGTGCTTTGAAGCATATGCCGATACGCTTTCCTGTAAAATAAGCTATTTGCTTTCCAATTCTAACAAAAGTAGTGTTTTATCGAAAACTCCTGTTGTATTGTGTTTGGGGATTTTTATTTGTTTGTTTTTTTATTTTTTTTCCTGGAATAGACTTCATCTTTATTTTGATTATCTCTTATTAAATGCTGGAACAATTCTAAGTTATCAACTTGTCTAGCAGGAAAAATGCACATCACAATAGCCCATGATTCAGTTTCTTTCAGGTTTACTGTTGCAAAATTATCATTAAATATGCATTTGTTTACCAGTCTAAAATTTACTTACACCATTGTGAAAGAAATAAGAATGGCAATGAGGAAAGTTTGTTAATCTTCTAAATGGACTGCTCCGCTATTTGCTGCTGTCATTGATAAGGTAGATAAAGCTTCACCTATCTGAAAGAGTAGCACAGGTGAAAGATATGAATTTAGAGAAGTTTTTGTCTGTTATACAAAGCAGCGTATTTAACATAGAGATAAGATCAGTCCTGCCTGTGGAAAATTTGTATACTTTCTATTCATTTCTTCTCTGTAATATTTGTTTTACTTTTATATTTGTTTTTATGCATAAGAAAGGATCAAATAATTTGCTGTTCTATAAAAATATTTATATATTTGACCAAAAACATGTAATGTTTCATGGCTGGTGAAGGGAGTTGTAGTTCCTTTCAAAAACGAAGAATAAAGTTATTTGTACTTATTTGTACTAAGAAAGTTTTCAAGTAAGTTGTCATTCTATCCTTAGAAGAGGTCAGGCCTATAACTCTAACTTGGGAAAGAAGGACAAGGTCACAAGTCTACATTTGGGGGCATAATAGAATTTTCTGCATAGACCATAATGACATCTACATTCAAATGCATCTACAATCAAAAAATGATAAATGCACATAAATATAATTCTAGCATATAGTTCTACAATTTTTTACTTACTGATCTGAATTTTCTAATTAGAGTGCACTGTCAAACAAAGAAATGAATTTGACACTATATATTCTCAATGACTCCAAATGATTATAAAATATATATGTCTGGTTTAGCTCTCTGCAAGTAAAGAATTTATTATATATCGTGTTGAGAAGTCAATTTAAAGTATGTTTTGCAATAAAGAAATTATGCTTCATTTGTGGTAAAAATAACTGAAAAGCAAGAGAGAGGCTCTCTTGAAGATACAAAGTCTTGTTGATCTTAGTGAATAACAGGATCGAAAGAGATGGCAAAATATTTTTCTGAATTCCTAAATCAACTTTTCCCATTGTTTAATTAATCACTCTCCTGTGTAGAAAGAAGCAGGAAAATAACTCCATCCGGATTTTTTAAGGGACGCAGTAGGAATTTAGCATTTTGTTCACACTTGCTTTGGCAATGAAAGGACTCTACATTTCTTCATATTCATGGCAGAAATAGAGCAGTTGATCCAAATGAGCATGTAGGTTTATATGCCATTTATCTCAAAGGAGCAGGGCCCCATTATCAGCTCTCAAAAATTGTTTCCAAGTGTGTCCAGAATTTCTTTGGAAAAGCCTCTGGAAATGGTTGCAGAATATTTTTTTCAGAAATCAGGCTCTTATGTATGTATTCCCCGCCCCGCACAAGCTGCTGGGCTGGATACCCTGAGGCTCCCAGCAGGTCTCCAGGAACGGCGGGCACTGCGGTGGCCCCTGTGCACGGCTGTGACTTAAAGAGCTGCAAAGTAGACTTAGATGTGTAGTTTGAAATACCCACCAGTAGGGTCTATAACTCTTACTGGCATGTTTGACAGTTCTATATATCTGTATTTTGCTCCTCTCCACTTAGAGCTCAATTCTCTGTTTGTATCAGAGAATAATTTATACAAGTGGATGTGCTGTGTTCACATCTGATTCTTAAGTGTGAATAATGAATTCTAATTCAGGGTCTTTTTTAGTTTCGCTACTCTTTCTGTTACAGAATAGTAATTACTCATGATAGTTACACAAAACTACACTTAATTATATGAAATGGTGCCACTGATGTCCTCACTGTATTTAACAGTATGTAATAGTTCTAGTAAAACAGAAGCGCAGCCTCTGTGTAGTTAAGGAGGAAAAAAGTGTAATCTCTGCCACTGCCGTGATAACTTAAGAAATTTACTACCATTTATATGTGGATTTATTTTTCTGCAGAATCCACTAATGAATTTCAAATTACAAGTTCCATCATCAATTTTAAATGTGCCTATGTGTTGAATGCATGGTAGAGCAACTCTCCTACTGCAAAATACCTGAAGATGTTAGGTCTGTAGTTATTTTCTTTGATGTCTTGTCTATCCTCATAAACAATAACTACTTACTGAGTTTAGGGAAAGCTACATTTTTGTCTTTGCTCTTCTTCATGCAGGGAGCACCCTGCTCATACATAATGGCACTCTGTGAGATGATAGATTTTAACCATGAATCAGAAAACATATAGTAGGTGTAAGACACGAGATAAAATCAATACATTTTTATGAGGCATGTCACTGGTTAAGTGACAAAAAATATTCTGATAGTCGCTGGAAAAGAAAAGTCAAGGGTACATTTGAACCTGTCAGTTCAGCACATTCCTGTCATCCCTTTAGGGGATATCATACAACTTGACACCAACATTTAAGCTTTGAAAATTATGAGCTCATCTATTTCAAATGGGATGTCACATGTTCCCAAGCCTTTGCCATTACTTATATTGGAAGACAGAATGATCATTTTTGTCATATATTGATAGTGAATAAGATCTTTCATTTTCCTTCTTTTTCTTGTTTCAGAATGAAGAACAAATTTTGGTATTTTGAATTTGGCACTTCGGAAACTTTCTCAGCCACCTGTAAGAAGCTGCATGAATCTGTAGAAATAGAAGTAAGAAATTAATTGTTGCCTTTATCCTTGAAATGTCACTAGTTTGCCTGAAATGCAGGGAGCATTGAGGTGCAGAGTGCCTGAATCCAACAAGGCAAAGCAGTGCACATCCTCTCGACCCAATATTCCAAAATATTATTTTTATCATGTCTACTTGTAGTGTAGCCCTGCACACTGGATCAAAGTTCAGTTTGATGATTAGTGAAGTCTTAATACTGTAGACAAGGTCAAGAGGTGAACTATAACATTAGAAATCAATAGGGAGTGTGGCTAGGTCAGATGGAAAAATGAAAGACTGTTGTAGGGAGTGAAAGCTGCTGCAGGATTAAAATAAAAAAAAAAATCTTATTATTTCTAGGTCCCAAGTTTTTATAACCTTTAAAACTCAATTCCCTAAAATTGTACTTACTTTCCTGAATACATGTTAAAGAATATATATTTTTGGGGAATCATTCCCCTTCATTAACTACCTTTTCTCTCAGCACAAGGGGTCATCTTTCCATTATACACTGAACATTAACTGAAAAGACACAGGATAGTTACAGACAAAAAGGAAATTTAAAATAATGTGATACTGTTACTTTGACGACTGATAGAATAAGTGGCTACACTAGGCAAACTGTTTGAGGGGGGCACTGATACTTACAAGTAAATGAAAAATGAGTGAAGCTACAAACTTGAGAATTTAAGTTAAATAATGAAGCTGTTTCTCAATAGGATTATGTTGCTTTTCTCTTCCAACAGTAATGAGAAATTGCACGTGTGAAGAGGGTGTTTGTATAGTAGTATGAAACAGCTGAAAGGTCTGATAAGAGCTATTAGTCTGCTCAAAGCCTGATGAAGGGCTTGCGCTTAAATGATCAGAAAGGACCATAGTAGTCCTGGACCAAGAGTAGAGGGGTACTGAGATTAAAGTTGTAAGAACTATGATAAAAGAGACTTTCATATCTGTTGTTTCTATTTCTTCTTAAAATTGAAAAGTACTTCTTAGATATATTCATTTAAAAGCAAAACAAAGTCTGATTTTGCTTTCCAAAGGAGTGTTTCACACTTTTGCATCCAAAAATGCAGCCTGAGAAATGCTTGATTAGTTATTGGAAGGAGTGGTTACCTATATTGACTGGATTTGATTTGAGTGTCCTACAGGTTAAGTATATGATTAAGTGTAAATTGAAGAGCAAGCTTTCCCCCCAAAATATTTATAGCATGCTAAAATTTTGCATAGCTTAACACTTAGTAAGATAAGTTCTTCTTTAGCCATTTATCTGTAGCCACTGAGTAGGTGATGAAATGTTGTTCATGCCCCATAGTAAATGAGTATGCTCAAATTCATGATGTTACTGATACCAGTTTTATTCTTATTAACAATTACTACCAATAACATTATTGCATGGACAAGTTTAAGATATATTTATTAGCATTCATTTCATTTGTGCTGGCCATTATCATTAGTCCTACAATTAGGAAGTCAAGCAAATCAGATGGGAAATATTTTCCAAAATTTTTACAGAACAATGTTAGGAAGAAGTAATTTACAGACATTATTATGAGTAAATTACCAATATGTTTGTATTTATTTAACATTTCTCATTTTTATATTATAAATACTTGAATATAATGGTGTTCTCATCAGATTTTTAAACCTGCTGCCCTTTGCAGCACTCCAACACTTTGGAGTGTTGCTCTAAATGAGAGCTTGAAGAATTACACCACATTTCACTCTCAATGAAATGCACACAGAATGCATATGCTCTGCACCCTATTTTTAAATGAACAAAGCACATCATTGAGATTAAGGATCTGTATCTCCAAGCTGGGAGAAGACAATGAGGAATTCTGTGGGCAATTATTTGTTCAGCCACTTATTTGATTTCCAGACTGACTAAGCTTCGTTTTCCTGATATACATCTATGTGTCTTAAGTCCTTTTATTCTTATGTTTGAGATGCAGAACACTACATTCATCTACTAAATTCTGTATTTAAGATATGGAAAAAGTTGCCTATTTGGCAAGAGGGAAAAGTAGTGTAGGCTTAAATATTAAACAGAATATTAATTAATATTAAACAGCATGTTTTCATAATTTAGGATCTAAAATGGTGATATATTGTGCCAGTAAATGAGGCTTAAGACTTTACTGATTACCAATTTACATTTTACTTCCACTTCAAAAAGAGAAGGGAGGTGTGTGAAGCAGACTTAACTAGACAAGGCAAGTGGAGATCCAGGTATAGGACCTGCGGGCCTATAAAGGCACCACATGAGCAGAAGCAGCATAGGATACTGCCCGGTGGTAACGGGTGAGGAAAAAAGATGATGTTCTTTTGCATGCTGTTGTGCTTGTTGAGACGGCAGAGCCTTTCAGCTGTTTACAAGCACGGCTATGTTCTCAATCTAGAGAAGTTCTAAATACTTTTAATATAATGAATGAAATGTAAAAGATAATGTCAAAAAGGGGACTGAGGGCAGTCCCCCCACCACCTCAAAAAAAAAAAAAAAATGGGAAGCACTGTGATTTATTCTTAAAATGTGGTTTCTGCATTTTAAAAACATGCTGTTATGTTTGGCAGCGCTTTATATTCCTAGAAATGAAATAAAGGAGCAGAGTGCATCTGCACTGTGTAGCTGTGGTGCATGAATGTGTCAGGACGGTGCAAGGTACCTGTAGTGCAAACTTCTCATCTGTGTATGAACAAAAGAAATTCTCCTTTACTAATTCGGGAAGTTCCTCGTCACCGTGGGACTCTGAGGCCGAGGCAAATAATTGTCTCAGTGTACTACCTGCTGTGTTCAATATTGAGTGAAAATGGAAGCCAGACCCTGCGCCATCCTATTTCACAAGCCTTCTTTTATTTAAATAATTCCAATTGGTTTGGGGGACGCCAGACCTTTATAAATTAACAGCAGGGAAATACCAAAGGTGTCAGATTGCATATTTATCATCTTTCTCGTGTAATACTTAAATATGTATTAAGAAGTGACTGACATAAATTAGGCAGATTTCAGAAGCCACAGGCCGTGGCTTGTAGAGGACCCCCTTCTGCTTGACATTTCATCCTTGTCAAAGATCAAATTATTTTAATTTAGGCTGCAAATTATAAGGAATGAAGACTTCTTTGTGGGAATTCCCTGTGGTAATCTGACTTTTGTTGTTACTGCTGCTTGTCAGTGTGCAAAAGATATAATATGCATGCAAATAAGGTTAAAAAATATGTACTATCTAATTATCCAGCCAGTACATTCCACTTGAAGACAGTGGGAGGCCTGACACACAGTATGTGTTTGATTCATTGAGGCCTGCAGGGTATTTACACAAGATTACTTTTAATTATGAAATTAATATCTGTTTATCTAGAATGTATAGCAGTAAGTGAGCATACACATGAGCAGAATTTTTAGTAAAATAAATCATCTCAATATTTAATACACATAAAATCTAGGAAAAAGCATGAATTCACTTCCAAAATAATAGTGAAGAACCTTGCCATTTTTATTTTTAAAAAAACTTTGATTAAAAAGTTACACTTTCAATTACATTTGTTGCCACAACTGCCAACTCAGTTCCAGATGTGTCCTTTCATTGTAAAAGTTTACTATATGAATAAAATCCACAAGTTTAAAATATTATTCTGGAAGATCAAGTGTGAAATGGAAACCTTAATATTGAAATTGTTTTCTTTCCAGATTTGCAGTTCTGCAGAAGAATTAGAAAGATGCAGAATGTGCATTATAAAATAGTTAGATTTATGGTCTGAGTAAGTTTCAGAGTAAATGAATAAATATATGTTGCTATTTATGAGCTGTATAATAAAGTCTTAGGCAAACAGAGAGAAAATGTGCCAGTGACCCACAGAGCAGCAAGCTGTAATATGTCAGTGGACTATTACTGAAGCATGGTTAATTATTTTTCCAGTTTTCTTCCTGATTATTTTATATTGGAATTACAAAGTGAGGCTCTTAATCAATTTTAAATGCATGACTGGAGCCTCTACTGGCCTGAAAAACCCCCACGAATGCTCAAGTTGTACACTCAGGGAGTAAGATGCATTAAAATATGCAGCTTATACACAATAAGGTGTGTGGCTTGCCAGAGTATCTCTATGTTTTAACTATGTTGTGAGGCATGAAGCTCATATATCTTTAATAAGAAAGTGAATACTGGGACCTTTGGCTTAGGTCTGAACACTTGCCTTCCACATGCATATTCAAATATGTTCCCAAATGTAGTAACCAAAGTCTTTTTCTCAGTGGAGGCTGTTCTGACAGCTGAGAAGGTCTCATAGTTTGTCTGCTCAATAAGTTAAGGTCCAGCCTCCTACAGGTATCTCCTACAAGCATTACATAATGTGCAAGATTTGCCTTTGGATTGACAGTAATATCTATGGGCTGTTCTAAGCTCCCAGGGCCTGCTAAAACCCTTTTCCATTAAGCTATATGTATATATATTAAATATAAGCAGAAATTCTGTGATGTGTATGTAAAATATTTTTTATTCATTTTCGTGTGACGAGGAATCAGCTGCTATAATGGCAAGTATCATTATAAAATCATAAGATAGACAATTTAGCTGAAAGAAGAAGCAACAAAATAACTATCAGTTATTACAGTGGCAATTTTTGCAATAAATATGTTTGTCTGCTAGTACCTGCAGCGAATCCACAAGTATGTTTCACATGGGTCAATGAATACACATCAAATAACAACCTGGCTCTACCAAATGGTCCCGCGCTTAATCAAGTAATCAAGGGCTGAATAGTAATCATGTTTTGCCCACTGAATGAGGATCTATTCATATTTCATACCTCCTTTCCAGATATAAATATATATTTTATATGTAAACCTTGAATAAACCATTAACATTACTTAGAGCAGTAAATTGCTAAAGAAAACTACCTGGTAGGTAGAACATTCTGATTTTTCTTTCTGTTTTACTGCTTTGTCTCTCCCTCTCTCTCGCTCTTTTTCTCCCCTTGCTAATCAGTGTGATGGAATTCAGCTAGACTTAATCAATATTTCTCTGGAAGGAATTGCCATTCTCAACATCCCAAGCATGCATGGGGGGTCAAATCTCTGGGGAGAGACAAAGAAACGACGTAGCCATCGCCGGACAGAAAAGAAGAGGTCAGATAAAAGAACAACTGTCACAGATGCCAAGGAACTGAAGTTTGTATGCCAAGGTAAGCTTACGGATTAATACGGGCTATCTGGTTTCATACCGTCAACTCTGTTATTTAATTGCAATCGTATTACCTCTTCTCAAGAGTAAAGATGAACAGTTCTTAGCTATTTCTTTTTGTGTGTGCTTTAGCTTTCTGATGGCAAGTGCTGGAGAAAAGACATGCTGACAATTGCAATCTAAATACTCCTCAACCTGCTTTTGTTAGGATATTACATGTAAAACAGACTAAGCACAGTATGTGGCACTGTTTGCTGCTATTATACTTATTCGAAAAGTGCCTGCCAGTCGAAAAGAGTCAAAAAAATGCTAGCCTGTATGTCAATATACTTAAAAATTGGGCATAATCTTTCTCTTTTTTTAACAAACTTAACAGGCTGTGGAAAACTTCTTAATGCTAAGAAGAAACTGTCTGCAACATTTGATGGTACTGTACTATGATGCTGTATGCAATTCTTGATACTATACGCTGTAGCTTGCCTAGGAGTGACCCTTTCTTTCAGGGCTCGTATACTTTCCTGGTAATAACAAGAATTTTCTCCTTAAATTGTGTTATTAATCATAACTTCTGAGGAAACCCTGCAATAAATTATAATCTCTTATAATCTCTACTATAGTCTGTAGAAACATGTATTGTAACACACCATAAAACATCATAAATTTTGCAGATTATGCACCAAAAGTTCTCCTCATACCAAAGTATCAAAGTACCAAACTTCTCTTTACTTTTTATCCTGCGGAAAAGAGCATCTTTCCACAGAGCATCTTTCAGTGGTTAGAATATTCATAGACTGAACCAAGGTTAGGAACATTTTGAGTTTTATTTTAATCCCTTTTCTAGCTTGGATAACTTATTATTTTGTGTCTTGTGAGCAGTAATTTTTAAGTCGCCATTTATATCATTTATATCTTAGTTAATCACAATATGTCATGGTTTTAATACAGCTAATTTATTTAGATGAGATAGATAGGCTCAGGAAAAGTAATTTTCTGTGACCTGGAGACTGCAGAAAGTGCTAAGACTCAAAGTTTGCTTTGTGTTTTGGCAAGTTGCATTATGATCTCCTTATCTCCAAGGAACTCACCAACACTCTGTCAGCTGAAGTCTGTTAAGTTTCTACTACTTCAGCATACTTTTCTATCCCTTTATAAAACCTCAAAACACAAATAGTGTGGACAGCAGGTTTTAAGGACAAAATGGTTTGTTCTATGGATCCACTCTTATTGCATATTGCAAAGAGCAACCTTCTAATTTTGCCAGCTAAAATAGGTACACAGGTTAGAGTAAGCTTTTTCATCTCAATATTCAAGAATATTGCTGAATAATGGAATTCAATCTATTTTAAGTCTAGGCTTATCAAAGAGCTTTGATAAATCTAAATCTATCCACTGTGGAAACAGCTGACTTCCTGTCTGTTCTCAGGTAATATAATTCCTTTGCTAGCCTTAGACAAGTATATCCTAAAGTCCTATATTGTCTAGGATGATTGGTTTTTTTAGGTACATTATAAAAAAAATATAATTCCTGGTGCAGAAATATGTATTGTTGGATGGAGAAACAAAGTTATATACACATCATGTTTTTGTTGTTGTTTGTTTATTTATTTACTTATTGGGATACAAATATAGCTTCTAGGAACTCAACAAAACACTATGTTTTCTGGGAGACTGTAGTCTAACATGCCCATGTTTCCATATAGATATTGCTCTGTGAGGTTTATTCTGAAAATCTAATCCTTATATTTGGGTTGAATAATATTTACATTCAGTTTTAGTCTTGTCACTAAAGCTTGTCACTGCAGCACTACAACTGTATTTTTTTGTAAGTTTCTGTTACAATATACTTTCTTTAGTTGCTTTTAGGGTAGAAATCAGATTTTAATTTTTCTCTTTTAAATTAAAAATATATGTTGAAAATTTCTGTTATCCATAGTCAATTCATAATAATAAATTAACTACATATTTATATATTGAAGTTTGTGCTCAGATATGATTTAAGTATCCTTTTCACTTTATGAATATGCCACTTGCAGTGTGCTTTCTCAATTGCTTTTTTCATCTCGTAGTATGTATGTATCTATGGAATATCTATGCACAGCTACTTTTTCTTCCTAAGTAGAGGATCTCAGCTGTAACAGTGAACAGTTAAACATCATTTGGATAGGATTTTTGTTTGGATACACACAAATATTGATAAATGTGAGAAATATTTTAAAAAGACGAACATACTGCATATAAACTGAAGTATGAATTGAGATATGTAAATGTAAAGAGCTGAGCTACTTGTCATTTGGAAATGACATCCAAAACATAAGCTGAATCATGAAAACATATCTGCCATAAAATATATACCATTCCTGTTAGGTGTTAAACAGTAGAATGATCTTCCCAGAGATACTGAATAAAATGTTCAAGTTTTTACTTTCTGTATTTAATTCTTGTGATAAAAAATATCATTTTGAACCCAGTCCAAAAATGGGATATCTTCACTGACTAATAGTCTTAAACTTTTAATGCAAACATAGATCTGTAATTTATTTGGATAAGTAGTTGAGTCATCTCAATGGACACTAGTCAAAGATTTTGAACATTAGTGTTAATGCAAAAAGTCCTTAATCTATAAATATTTTGGTGGAAGAATATCTTTTCCTATTTTCTTTGTACAGCACTGGGCACAGCAATACATAACCAAGTACTTACTTAACAAACCAGACAGTCTTGCTCATAGGGGAGCTGCAACAAGCTCTTTTTCAGCAGTGTGCTAGATGAGCAGACTGATTCAAGACAATGTGCATTCATATCACAGCATATAGGCGTAAACCAAGCTTATCAAGATGATTCAATAACTCTGTGTGGAAATCTCAGCTAATAACTGCATTATGCATTTCTGAATGGAAATGCAGAAGTTTAGGAGAAGAGTAATTTGTATACAGACAGTTTACTACAGTCAAAAATAGGAGAAATGTGAACTGTAAAGGCCATAGAGCATCCCAAAATATCTGTACATACTAAAAGGGGAGAAAATTGCCATATTCATGATGTATGAAATTCCATTCTAAGGAAAAGATAACTCTTAACATGTTACAGAGAAAAATAATTAAATATAGCTTTTTCATAACCGATCTGTGTTAGACCTGCAGCTACAGAAACAACATGGTTTGCTGGAGCATCTAAGTAAAATCATTTAATTACTTGCTGACAATCCTAACTATTTTAGGATGTACGCATATATAGCTGATGGACACAAACAGTCCTGATACAATCCAGTTCTACCAATTTTACTAATCAGTGTTGTAGAGTATATATGCTCCTTTAGAGAAAGAAAAAATAAACTAGCTTATGTTAATCGTAATATTTTTAAGAAGAATATTTTAAGTTAGTAAGTTTGAAATTCAGAATTCCAATAAGTATATCTAAGCAATGAAAAACAGTGAGCAAATCGGTTAAACATAAAAAAGAAATAATAGTTACACGCTGTCCTAAGCTAAGCTCAGAATCATTGAAATAGACTGCAGACTGGCATAAACACCCTATAGTATTTGAGACATCTTGCAAAACACTTACAGTCTTTCTGCAGGAAGAGCCTCTCCAAAAGCTGAGGTACCTATCTGTATGCTAAACAAAGATACAAACAGCGCATATATGGTGGCTTTGCGGGGTTCTGTTTATTATATTTCTGTGGAAAATAGTTGAAAAAGAACAATGAAGCAAAGAAAAGAGGATGCAGTATAAATGGTAATAGAAAATCTCTTTTTTAAGAAAAAAATACAGAGGAAGACAGTCTTTACAGTTGAATTCTGTCTATTAAAGAGTTAGATAAGCAAAAAAAAAATGCCTCCAGCTTGAACCTTCTTATATTTAAGAGGAAAAGTCTTTTGTCTTTAGTTGTAAGAAGAGTGAAAAATGAAAAATCTAACACTGATGTACCTTTCCTAATGAAAGGAATCCAAAAAGACCTATATGGAGTATCTTAACTAACACATAAATCTGAAAAGGCAAGGAGTGAAAAAATATGTAATAAATGGCAAAATAAGTTAAATTTAAAACGGTAATGGAAGATAGTGTGTCTGATTTTCTAGAAAAGATAAAAAGGAAGGAGGACCTTTACGCATGCTTGTGCTATATACCTGATTTCTTTGTTTGGAAAAAAAAAAAGGGCAGAAGCCTGCTGGTATGAAATTTCCATTATTTCTCAAGTTTTGTTTAATTACATGTTTTGAGAACTTTATTTTCTATCCTTGATTGAAACCAGAAAGGTATAGAAAATCCCATGAATGGATAAGTTAACCCTTCTTATATAGGTGCTTCTTAAAATGTTTAAAATAAATTTCTCAGTGTATTCATACCAGGTTTTTCCCCTGTCCACGCAAACACCCAGAGCTATGTTGAACATCTTAAAATGTAAACTTAAGCTGTGAGCTAGACATCACATATTTCTGTCTGGGTTTTCTTGTTAAAATACATGAGCACATGTTGTATATGGTAAATCAAATCCTTGTGAGCCCTGTCAAAGTTGGGGAGCTATTAATCTCAGCTGACTTTAGTGTCTAAAAGTCAAGTCTATAGTCAATAGATAGAGAGAGTGTCACCTGAAGAGGAGTGTTTATCCTGTGTAAGGGTCTAAGACAGGCAGGATAAATTGCTCCCTGGAGGTGCCTCTCCGCTTACCATAAAGGGATCCTAACTGCCTGGCGAGGTTAGACACCTTGCTTCCAGCTGACTAGACAGTTAGATGAATTTCTGTATGTGCTGCACATGACAGCAGTTCATAAAATATATAAAGAGTCCTTGGAGCAGGAATGGCAACCAGTTGCCTCTCTGCTAGATTAGCGTTGTTGAGCTCAATTGCTCTCTATTCTGGGCCTGTGCTTATGTGTCCTACAATCCCTCATGGATCCTGTAGTCACTAATCTGCTGCGCATAAAGGACCCCAGCAAAATATCTGTCTTCTCAGTGTATGCAGATCCTGCTTGGACTATGACTTACACCCCTGGAAGGTCTCAAGCAGAGGAATGCCTGTTTGGCAGATTATGGGGTTGGTAGTGCTTTAAATAGGGTAGCGCTCAGTTGGTGTGATATACTCGCCCTTCTTCAGTTTGGGCTGTATTCTCCAAACTTGAGCTGTATTGTCACCTCTGAAAATCTGAATGCCAGGCTGAATATCGAGTTCCCTTGTATACACTTGTCTTGCAGACCTTGGTTGTTGTGCTCATCAAGTCACAAGTCATCAGCTGGTCAGCAGCAACAGGCCACTGTGCTGGACAGGTTGTTCCACATCTCTCGCAGGAATGCAGCACAAGCTGGGAGCTGCTGCCTGTCTGGGAGCAGCTGCACATTGTAGCTCCCACTTGTGCAAGGTGGTGGTTTCTGGCTTTGGCAAGGCTGCAGACTCCACAGGGGCAAGGAAAACTTGCCAATTTACCCCCTGTGGGAAGCATCTGTTCTTATGAATCCAGGACCTGCTCTTTGCAAAAGGCGGGATGAAGCCATCAGTTGCTTCTGCTGAAGCAGCAACTCCCAGCTCCTGGTGATCCCTCCAGAAGCTGTGGAGCAGCAATCCCCATACTGTGATGTGCTACCACAAATCAACAGTATATTATCTCCGTGGAGGCAGCAGCTTAAATTCAAGAAGAATTAAACATCCTTCAGTTCTATCCCACTAGCAAGCTTCCACTTCTTTTATTTTTAGCAGTGGGCTGTGTGTTTAGACAGCATGTAGAGGTGAAAAAGGTGCTGAGCTACTCAACCTGGCAAAGTGATGGATCGGTAAACATGGCCCAAAGACTTATATGCAGAAATAAAATTTTCCTTGCTCAATTTTGACAGACAGATTTTGACAGACAGATTAGGTTACTATTCACACACAGAAGTTCTGCCTTTAGCTTCATATTAGCTACTGAAGATCTCACAGATTTGGGTCCTTGCTTGAATTACATACCCACATTCATTGGAAGGAAAAAGGGGTGAATATTGCTTTGTTTTATATCCTTACTTAAATTTTTCTTTGTACCCATTAGTTTGCAAAATCTGAAAAGGAAATTTATGTTCGTTTTATCGAACTGTAAAGATAGTAGTTTTCTTAACAAAACAATTTGGACAGACACATTTTAATATGCCCTTAAAAAGTCCTTTGCCCCTCTTTTTCCTTCATGGCAGTGAAACTTTAGATTCTTGCTTATTCTCTGTATACTTACTGTATACTTACTTACTGTATACTCTGTATTACTGAAAAGGTGCTTGAGAAAGAGCCTTACTCATACAAGCAAGCCCATCAACTTGAGGGATGGAGTTCATAATTCATAATATAGTTTAAATCTTTTAGAAATATAAATACTGCTCCTGGTATCTATGAAATACTGATTTTTATTATTATTAGGAAGTAGTAGCAGCTTGAAAAATGAATTGACAGTCTGATTTGGATTTATATTTATAAAGTATGTATGTATGTTTCTGTGCAATATAGATCATAGTAGAAAAACAATTTCCTTTTATTTACAAGGCAATTGAGATTGTCATTATATTATACCTTTTGGTGCACGGAGTGTTCATTTTCTTTCAAGCGTTATTCATCGAAAGAGGATAATTATGGTGTATTTCACAGACTGCCAGAAGGAAAATGTACTTTGAAAAGTTTCATTTCCCTTAAGTTGCTCATTTTCTATAGGAAGACAGAGCTATTAAGTAACATACCCCTGACAAAGATTGATTAAAATGGCATAAAGGACTATCTTATCTCTAAGTACAGGGATTTACACGTATAACTCCCATGACTTTAATGCAGTAGGTGAAATTAACTCTAGCTATTGTATGAAAAAAGCTCAAGTAAATTGGTTTGTTCAGAGAACTAGATGAGGCCGGGAGGGATAGTACAGTCAGTACTAGCCAACAAGCAGGAAGTTGCTTGTTCTTCAAGGGTGCCCCTACAGTGCAGCGGGCAGGTAGCCAGCCAAGTCCTGTTTGGCAAGACATTTTTCTGCTGGGACACAGCTAACCTGCTAAGTAGCGAAGGTAGCGCCTTGCTGATGTGGCTGAGCTCCTACTCCTCAGCCAGCTCTGTAGAGCAGCCCAGGCCCCTCTCCGGTACATGGTGCACCGGTCAAAGTAAATTTAGTCTTATGTGGAACAAGGGAGGTGCCCTCTGTGCCAGGTCTGTGTCTTACTTTGAGTTGTGGTGGCCCAGTCTGTCCCTCTCCACCACCACCACCAAGTCTGCTGTTCATGGAAGACTTGTGAGCTGCTCCACAGTAGACCCAGTGCTTCATTCTGCTTAGCAGGGAGCCTTTCCTGGCACCTGGGCCACATGAACACAATACTTTCCTTTCTCAGAAACAAATAATTAGTTAAGATATGGCGTTCATATCTCTTGTCTTAAAAATTCAAAAGATTTTGATTGTTTTTTTCTTTTACTCATTGCCATGACAAATACCATTTTCATGGTAGGAAAACATACCAAACTTACACAGTGGTCTTCAACACTGTGCACTCCATTCCCCCCCACATACATACTTTTAGTATTAAAGGCAACAGTTTTGCTGGTATTTATCTGTAAAATACTTGACTTTTGTTTGAAATTACACCTTGTAAAATGCGAAGCTCTATAATAATTAGCTTTTGGTATATAGGAGGAGAGGCTTCTCTTTCCTGAGCTTCTTAGTGTCACCCATCCATTTTGGTCTTTTCTCTGACAGTAGCTCTGCTACTGTATGTTGGCAGCCTTTCCATACATACAGCTCGGTATGTTGGCAGCCTTTCCAGTAGTGGTGAGTCTACAATTCAGAGCTTGCTAATACTGCAGGCAAGTAGTTGTTATTTAAAGTTTACTGTGCTAGGCATCAAATATTGGCTTTGTACAGAAACACAGGATGCGCTTTACACAGGTCATAACTCCCTTTGCAGTAATTATGTAAAATTTCAGTTAACTGAAATTATCAGATTTATATAAAGTATATATATATAAAGTATTAAATGGCAGAATTTCACTTTTTTTCTATATCTAAACGTGAGGAAGAACCTTATATGTCCCAGGTGAAAAAATGGAACAAAAAACACACACATATATATATATATATATGAAATATATATGTATACAGAGTACTATGTCAGATCTGTTTCATTGAAATTTTAAATTTTATGTTCACATAAATATGCAGTTTTTGTCTAATTCAGCATATAAATAAAAAACAATTCTTCATTGGATGCATATTCTATGTATACACATGCACACACACCTCTTTTCTCCAAAAAACAAATTCTCATATTTTTATAGAGCTTAATTTTTGTGAGTAACAATTATTGCAGGAGTGTTAGACCAGTGTGAGAATAGAAACAAGCACTCATTTTAGTTATAACATAACCATATTCTAGTATAGTACTTTGGTAAGGAGTGGGTTTTTTTAATTGACAAAGTGGAAACATCTGTTGCGGTCTTCAACTATTCTTTGAGTTTCATACTGTTTTTATAATTCATTTATTTCTTTGCTTAGAAGTTTTCTTCTAAATGCTTACAAAAAGTCATCAATTAGCTAACTACAACAGGTGTTTCCTTTCTTGGAGAGGAATGCATATGATTATTGCAATTTAGATTCCTATGTGAGTTAAGGAATTGGTCTGCTGAAAACATTGCAAGCACATGGAAAATGATAAAAATAAATGAGAAAGGTCGGACACATTTAAGACAGAGACCGTTTTAACCCTTTCAGACTTTGTTCCAATGTGAATGTTGTGGATGTTTGCCATTCCTTTAAAAATGAAAGTGTTCAGATATGTGCTTATATGGTTTAGATTTATAGTAATATTTTCTGATGCCAAGCATATGCTTTTATTTTGTGACCTTTGTATAAAAAGCTGCAGTAACCATTCTAAAATATTCAATTTGTTTAATGGCAGACAAGTATTCCCCGGGAATGTCTGATAGAGTCTTAGTCACATTGTTTGTTCGCTTAGTCCTGCCCCAGGTGCCTGAATCTTAAGAGGAAAGATTCAGAAATAAAAATAGAATAGCCTAGCTGATCATTTTTGGCTGCTTTAACACATAATCATATCCTCTGATCCAACTAGTCTCCTATTACTTGTTAATATAAAATGTCAAGTTCCTTGAGTGTTTGTGAAAGGTGTTGTATTGACAGCAATTTAATTTTGAGTAACAACAGGAGAGGGAACTGCAGTTAATATACACATTCATCCTTCTAACAAAAAGAAAGATAAGTAAAATATTCTAAGAATATCTGTGGTAGGAATAATTTGATTAGGACCACCAATAAGGCCAGTAAATTGGAGGTACCTACTATGGCATTACTCACTTGAGGCAGAAGTGTGATGTACAGGAGAAATTAGTGTTTATGGATAAGAAGGAGTATATATTAGTCCAAAAATGTCATTTTCAATCTGTTTTACATAGATTTTTTTCTGATCTTTTTCCTCACTCTGCTGAGAATCATGCAGAGAACCAAAGCGTTTAAGTATGTACAGCTATAAATGTATATAGGAATCATGCAAATATTTTTCTCGTGAATAATTGCTTTGCACAGAGAGTTTTTGTCATATCTAATGATCAATTTAAATGTGCCTTTTTCCTTTTTCCATTTGTTTTCTTCATATGAACATTCATGATCTGCTAGAGAATACTGTGTAGCAAAAGCATGTGTCCAAAGCAGTGTTTGATAGTAGCGTTGCTTCAATCATGCTTTTACAAAGACCGAGTGCAAGTGTGGTGATTTAGTGTGCTTATATTGATGATAAGCCAACAAAAAGGAGAGCAGATTTTTATTTTTGGCAGTTCATATACTATAACCTTCTGCAGGTCTTCTCAGTGAACTACTCCATTTTTACTTGTTGCCTTTAAATTGTAGTCTCCCTCCTGATGCAGCTGAGCATTGCCAACCACCGGGTTGTTTATAAGAACACATTGTAAAGTCAGGTGTATTGGAAAGTATGGCCTGCCCAACAAATTAATGGCATTGTGAGGTACTGCCTGCTGGGCTGAAAATAAATTGTATGAAAATATAGGGAGACAGGTAATGGGCACTAGCTATGCTGCACAACACTTTTCAAACTGCTGCTGACTGTGTGCCAATAGATATGGCAATAACTGTCAACAAGATTTACAATACTTTCACATTTACACAGTAAGAGTGGAAAGGTTGAAAGAATTCTATAATGTTATTTAAACTTTATCGACAACTATTTCTGGACCTTGATTTCCGGGCAAAAGAGTTGCAAACACACTGCTTGTCTTTCATATGTGACAGTGGGAGGGTTTATTATTATCATCTGAAGTCCTTGAAATTAGACATAGGAAAAATAGCAGTAAAGCAGAGAAATGTACTTATTTGTAAAATCCAGATAGGTGCCGATTTTTCCATATATTGTATATGTTGTGATTTCTGATAGTACTAAATTATGCTACCTATGTATAGCCTCAGTGATTGGCTCCTGCAGGGGAGAAATTTTCTAGTTGTCCTTCTTTCCCTGATACAGAGAAGCACATCTTAAAGCTCCTGTGCTGGCTTTGTCCCCGCAGTGGAGATGCATTCCTTGCTGCAGAGAGCTTCAAGATGTAAAGTGAACAATTTTACAGGCCCTTTGTGCACGGCTCTGGAGTTGTTCTGTCACTTTCCTTATAAGCATTCAGACATACCTTTACATTTCAAATAACTTTTAATAGTTCTCAGCACTGCCGAGATGGTAAAATCAAGCTGATTTATTTTTGTATGTTTGTCCATCTTCACTGAAACTCTTAGACACCTACGATGTGCACAGCTGTTATTTTCTAATGAAGACTCTGGTTACTAGCCGAATAAGTTCTCCCCATCTCATCAGAAAGGCTTGCCTATGGTTTTCAGCACTTTCAGCTTCTAACCAGGACCTCTTTTAAAATATGGACTAGAACAGATAGAGATGTTTAATAAACCATAGAAATTTTCTATGTATGATTAATATGATTCTGATGATCATTTTTTTGTGGATCTAATATGCTACTAAGTACAGGAAAAGAAATGAGACTAGTATGAAAAATAGCCTTACTAGAACCCAGTGAATAACCCAAGGCTGACCAAACCGTTCTTTGCATTACTTTATATGAACTGTATGAACAAACTGACAGTTAGTGATTATTATATTTGAACTGTGATAACATCTGTAGGTCTCAGGTACTAGATGCATAAAAATAAATGCAGATCAAGAAGTTTCTGACAGGTGGCCATTCCGTGTTGGGCTGAGTGAAAAGGTCTTCATAATTCAATTTTTTAAATAAATATATTTTATTCAATTAAAAATATTTATTACCAGTATGGAGATATTTAGAACCATTATCTAAAAACTGATAAAATGGATGATTAAGTCTTTAGAGCATAAAGTCTTCTGTTACTAAGGAACAATCAACAATTTTTGTTACAACATCGGAAATCATATTAAGATTGTAGACACTTTGTGAATTACTGACTAAGACGTAATCAGAAGACATTTAAAACATCAAAAATTAATTACTGTATAATTAATTT
>JAWLRI010001080.1:1543174-1567764 GCA_034781795.1 Crypturellus tataupa
AAAGTCTCATGTATGTAGGATGTTAGTCATATTTTTTAACTTCTGGAGAAGTTAGAGTGGTGCTGTCAGTTTTTGCAGCCTGATACAGGTAAGAATAGTAAAAACAGAATGTGAATTTTTATCTGGATTTTTATTTTCAAGAGGAGCAGTACATTACTTGCTACACTCCTTTTGCTTTTACAAAACTTCTTCCCATCCTCAAAAGCTAGAAATTCTGTCCCAAATTGAGAGTTAAGAACCTCTAAAGCCTGCCTGCTTTCACCTGAGCTGCTCTTCCAGCTCTTCCCTGGCATCCTGAGTAGATTTTGAAATCTGCGTCACCACATGAGATATGCAGCAAGAAATGTTTGTGTAGAGAGAGTCATGGTCTTTTAATTACAGGCTGTGCTTGTGTTTATACTAATATCACTGCCATCAGCAACTGCATCCATGCAGTGTCAGCAGTAATTAGCACCACCTATATAGGCCTCTACTCAGGAAGAATTGCTGAATGTATCATTTAACAGCATTGTATCCCACACAAAAGCAGTTTTAGTATGAATTAGGAGTGTCTGAAAAGGAGTTGCTGTTTAAGTATAGCAACTCTCCTAGCTTACTCTGCACTACCTCAAGTAAACTCAGTCTGAGTTAGTGTAGGGGCTGAAGGTGACAGACATATTAGCTGTATAATGTGTCATGGACACATCTCATTTGGCTGGAAAATTTCAGTCCCCTTGACTTTGATGCAGTTATGACTATGATTGTGCTTGCTAAGGATATAGGTCAGTATTCAAACACTTAGCACTTGCATAGTCTTATTTCAGTCCTGCAATGCCTTGTTTATTGCAATAAAAATACGAATCCTCTCCATTACAGTGATTATGCAAGTTTAGTATCATAAGTTATATGAGCTAAGTAGTTATATGAATTTACACAAGCCTATCCATCAAAAGTATATTTTCCTCTCTTCACCAAACATATCTCAGAAATATTGCAATGCCAATGATCTAGTAAACAAATGTGAGTTGTGCTTTGTTTTGTTTTGCCTTTTTTTTCCCCCCTTAAACCAAAACCCTGTGTTATCTTAATAGCATGCAGAAGATAGACCCAGAACCACAGGGAGGGTACATTCATTTTTATTTTACATTTAAATAATGGAACCTTTCACTTGCTGAAATAAAAGTCTCTCTTAAGCTGGAAGTTTCTCCCCCTCTCTGTCAGGGGGTTTTGGGTGCAGAAAGCTGGCTGAAAGATGGGTGAAAATTTTAAATAATTTAAAAAAAATACCATACATTCTAAAATCTCCTGCTCCTTGCTGGATTTGTTTTGGCATGCAGAGGCACTAATGCACCTGTGGAGAGAATGTTCTCCGTAATGGATGACATCTGGTTTGAAGGCAAAAGTGGAATGTCAGTAGATACAGTTAAGGGAATGACAGTGGTAAGAGCCAATCTTGCTGGCAACTGCTGTGAGATCTCTGAGCAAGTGTTTGAAAACAAGCAGCTTCCCTAGAAACTTTACAGCTTTACAAGCAATGCAAAGATCTGCAATCTTGCAACAGTCTTAACGCTTGCAACTGTGTGTAAAGGAACAAACAGCACATCCATTCATGTAGAGAAAACCCTACTATTATTGCTTTAGTTAGGGGAAAATAAAGATAAACTTGTTAGAGATTTTTACAAGACTTTGAAGGTTTTTTTTCTCCCCCTTTGGCCAAATACACCAAAGACTTAGTCATGTTCAGCCTTATGTAACTTCCTTGATTTCTGCTGGATTACTGCATATTTGATTAAATGCATGCATAATTCAATTCAAATGTTTTGGAAATGAGGTTTAAAAGGTTTGGTTAGTGCTCATTCTATAGTATACCCCCAAAACAATCATTATAATAGTCTTTATAGAGTGCTTGAAATCTATGAAAATTCTGAATCGTAGTCTACGAATTTCTGAGGAGTTATATCTTCTCTATACAGAAAATGGATTCTTGTGTTTAAAAAATTATCTTGGATATCTTATGTGCGTATATACTTAAATGTGCATAAATCAAAATATAATATGAAACACTGAGCAAGCACAAAAGAAATGGTTTTATCTCAGCTTCTGAATATCTTACAAAAACAGAGAGGCTCATAATTGGCAGTAGTGGTTCATCTAATTAGGGCACATTAAATCATGAACTTAATCCAATATATATGTGTATATATTTTTAAGATTTATTTCCACTTATTTTATAGTGGATGGCCACATGATTTTTCTTTTTTAACCTGCATTTAAGAGCTTACAGAATGCAAGTGTTCTGGATTCCTAATTAGCAAAACTGTTTATGTTTAGGTGAATTTTAGCTATAATGTTTTTGACATCTTACTCCATGGGAGACCTGGTGTTCTTCACCCCTCCTTCTGACACCTGTGTGGAAACTGTCTACCTAACTTGTTACTATAGACTCCTATTTTAATAAATATGGAAGTAAGGCACAATTACTCTTGAGATCTTAATAGATATATTGAAATAGGTCAGATGACTCTCATCATAGCCATGCCTATTATTCTGATAGTTTGGTGGTGTAGCTTATTGACAGGAGTATTGACTTCAGAAATAATTGTGAAGAAGACAAAACAAAAGATGTCCATACAATCCACCAACCAATGCAGTTGTAAGTAGACAGTCTAATAGTGGCACAAGATAAGCCTGAAAGACTTTCTGATAGTAATCTTTCTTCCCACTAAGTTTCCCTAATGTGTCAATATTTCATTTACATCTGTGTGGCTACCTGAAAAGAATACTTATAAATTCTCCAGGAGTTCAAAACCATTCTGAGTTATTCCTACATGTGGGAGTCAACATGATGCAATCCAGGTGAGCGACTTGGTTGAGTCGGGTCGTCATGGCGTGTAGTCTTCCAGTGGCTGTGGCAGACATTCAAGGTACTACCCTGCCAGCCACTTACCCGCTCTTCTGCCCTGAAGGCAGGCACCAGTAGGGACCTGAACAGCTTTAACTCATGCAGCTCAAGCCAGGGTGGAATGTCTATGCTTGACCTGGCGTTATGGTGGATCATTTGTTGTAGAGTTGGACAGTAATGATTAGAAGTTTCTGATGGCCATATGGTGTAATATGAAGATCAGGAGATCCTCTTCTATTTTCAAAAGCAATAAATTCTCTGTAATTATGGCCCTTTGGAAAAAATTCCTTTTTCTTGTTGTTTGGGAGGAGTGGCTGTATATGGATTGGCAAGTGTGACCCAGTAAAAGTATCCAATAAAAGTCCCAAAGATTATTGTTCGTGCTGAATGACTCTATGGATGTAGTAGTATTAATGTGATGTAGCTGAGAGTTTAGGACTGTGGTTCTGAGAAGGGTATGAAATAATGATTACAGATAGAAAGGAAACATACACATTAGACTCATCTCAGTCTAGAGGACAGCATTATGCCCCCATATAAAGCGGTAGGTGGACATGGATTTCTTTTTTCTATCATAGTGTCAAATACATAATTTGTGCAAACTAGCATATGGAATATTAAAAACATATGACCCAATATACCTGTGAAAAATTCATCATTCCAAAATAAGTTCAAAGCAGAAATACTTTTAAACAAAGTGATTGTGCCTTTTTCTGATGGAGTTATGTTTCTGAATATTATTACTGCCAGAAAAAATAAAATACTTGCAAGATTATTTGATTATAACTCAAAAGTTACACTTATTGTTTCCAGGAGGCCAAGAGCCCTAAGAGTATGGATTAGGAAAGACATAGAGATTGGATCTGTATGATGGCAAAATGAATCATTGAACAGCATCCTTTATTCTGTACCTTTATTAAATGAAAAAAATAAAACATTTAATAAGCAGCTGCATAAGGCAAACTACACCTTAAATAATTTACACTATTTATAGCCTAACAGACAGATTCTCAACGTGGTAATTTACAAGTGTTCTTCAAGAAACTTAATCAATATATTATCCCTTGTTTTGAATAAGCTTCTATACAAGCAGTAATGAATAGACTGTGTTTTGTTGAGACTTGTTAGTTTTCCCTGAGCTATAGGAAATGTAGATCCCAGATACATAGGTATCTGTCTTGAATTTTAAAGAAAAAAAAATGATTTTAAGGATCAGAAACTTTCAGGTCTTTAATAACCAATATGCGATCGTAATGGTCGAGTTGCAGAGTATTAATGAGGCTCCTAGCAACAGTCAGGAAATGAGATATTAATAATGGACCTGAATATAACCAAGTGAAATACTCCAGAGCGTTGAGAACATTCCTATGTTGAACTAAACAAGACAGAAGCAGCACATGGTACCCTGCAAAGAGTTCAGCTGAAATCACTCATGTACAAAAAAGCGCTCACATGGCATCTTAATCTTCTGAGTATCCCACCAAGTGAGCCATTTCCATGCATGATTCCTTCTGAAAGGCATGAACACTAACTTTACAGTCGCTTTCGGACTACTCTGTCTGACTAGCAGGAAACACAGGAGGGGGAGAACTGTTTCTGTGCAAAAGGTGTCTTGAGAACCACCCAAACTGGACAGGTGTCTGAAAGAAACACTGACTGCCGTAAACAGTACCGTTTTGCTTATATTTGTAGTCATGGAAGATATTTATACACTAGGAAAAAAAAATGTTGACCTGAAGGCCTTCTGCATGAGCTCTGGTATTAAATAGATGGACTAGGACATTCTCCATTATTTTCCATCAAGAGCCACAGACCAATTCCCATTTTGAGGTTATCATCTCATTTTTATTAGTTTACAAAGATGCCAGTGCATCAAGCCTCAAGATAATGGTGACAGATTTGAATTCAGTAGCAGTTATAAAATGCCTTGAGATTAACTACTACTTTTTATTGAATCTATTGCTTTTGGCTTTAGGTATCAGAACAAAGTCTTAAGAAAATGTTTTTCTTCCAGGCTATATTTTACTGTCACTGCCTTCTAAGCTAGTCATATGAAATTACTTTCTGTTACCTCACAGCAATTTATATTAAAAGCAGTGTTAATTTTAGTCATTTTTTGTTGTTAAATTGTAGCACCTGCAATTCATAGACAGCATATAGAATGTGTATTTCTTCTCCAGAAGAAGAGCAGGAATTTTGCGGAAAATGAGTTTGTTTAGATAGTGCCTTGGAGGATGAATAGTGCTTTGGAGCTTAGGTAGTGCCTTGTAGGTGACAGATTCAATTCAGACCTAAGTATAATACATAATGCTTTCCTAGGGCTTCTAATAAAAGGTGGGTTTTGCATGGCTGTACGTACTAGTAGATTTCAGACTGTAGTTGGACAGAACAAGTTATATGTTTCTTATTAACAGGTCAAGAAAGTCGTATGTTGCAAAGATAGAATGATAATTATCATTCTTCCCATTCAAATTAATTCATAAGTTACTGGTGATACAACTTTTAACTTGTAACTTATAACTCCATTACATAATGTATCTCTATACTGCTCTGATTTGTAACTGGATTAAGTCCTCAGTAACCATATATATCTGAGCATTCTAGCCAGCCTATATTTTTCATGGACATTTGGATCTGATTTAATTTGATAGGATAGCTGGTAGGGATTAGGAGCAGGGAAACCACAGAATGAGTTGGAGGAAAATACCAGGAAAGTTATAAGACTTGGTTCTATTATCAACTCTTCAATATATTATACAGACTCCCTTCTACTTTTTGCATCCCCAGTAATTTTTTATACTGTTACTCAGAGTAAAGAAATGGTGGTATAAATATGTAGGCCACTTCAGTTTGCAACTGCTACAGTGTTTAGAAAAAGCTATAAAAATTTACTACACATGAAAAGATTTGAGATTTTGCTGCTGGTGATATTCTTTTCTTCTACAGAAAACAAGAAAGGATCTAGAGACTGAGCTAATCCTGTGGGTTTTTGAAGAAGAAATTGCCCAGGGTTCTAGGTGGTGGTGTGGACTTTGTTTTCTCTTATGTGAAAATGACTAAGTACATTCATTCAAAGCTACAATTTATCACTTAAGCCTTTCCACCTGCGTGGACAGATTCCAATTCTTATGCCAATATTGTTCTCTAGGTTTGCAAACCCTCCTAGCCCATTGCTGTGTTTGCAGAGAGTATGAGAGTCCTTTCTCCCCTTCTTCCTTCCTTCCCTCTCCTCTAAACAACCAAACTCTTCTACTTCCTTTGGCCTATTTGTAGCAATTTCCCTCTTTTCTATCAATTTGAGTAAGATTTGTCTTTTTACTTTATCAGCTTCACATTGACAAAGTTCACTTTTAAAATAATTTTTAAATTCATCAGCCTTCTGCTGGAAAAGTTACCTGTGTCTTATGACTGATGCTGTAGCAGCAAACTCTTCTTCCACCTATTGGGATTCACCCATATCTCATGGTATTATTCTGCTATATCAAAATTATATGAAATAATAAATCTGTCATGAAAGGAGAAGAGACATGCAAAACAATGCTCTAATGAAAGCTGATCAGTGTATGCTTTATAGGTAAAAGTAAGCCTTAATCATAATTTTATCTTTTAGGTTGTAACATTTAGTTAGCAGTGAGGATACCTAAAAATGTAATGTTGCAATAATACTGGGCTGTTATTGAGTGTGTTTAGATTTGAGAGTTACTAAATTAATTGAGAACTGCTACATGCCCACTTTTATATGAGGTGCAAGCTCATTGTTTATTTGGTGATTGCAATGCTCCGTCCCAGCAGTGGTGTTAGAAACTGAAGCTGCGGCACATGAACCTCTAATATGAAAAGATGGACAGTCAAGTGCCTGGCATCTGAAGAATGTCAAAATTTTGAAGTCGCTATGAAATTTGTAATAGCTGAAAACATCAATCATACTTCAGCTTCCATTTTCTCAATTTGTTTTTGACATGATCACCAAATCAGCTTAATTCTAAACCTATAAACACTGTACAGCTGCTAAAAAGAACCATGGTGCACTTTTTCTTTAGGAGAAATTATGATTAAAGCCTGTTCACCTGGGAAAATCCAAATTCACATCATAAACATAATGGTGCTTCAAAGAAGAACTAATGATATGGTTTATGAATTTTAATTCCTGTTTCGAAGTCAGCTAGTGTGCTTTCTATAAATGTAAACCATCTGTTGGCACCTTCTAAAAGACTAGAATTCAGTTCATCCAAGTATGAATTATTTATTTAGGATTTTTTTCCTAAGCAAAATCTAGGTTTTCCTTTTTTTTTCTTCTTCCTTAATAACCCATGTTTCAGTGTAAAGTGAAATTTCAAAATCAAAACATTCATAACTTATAAACAACTGCATGAGATGTTTTCAATTATGATTATATCATGAAGACTATGGAAAGTAGTTTCATGTTTTTTCTTTGGAAGCGTATTTTGTAGCTTCATTTCAAATTGTACTGTTTTTGTGGGTATTTTAACTTCAAATAGCATCAAATTCAGGAGAACAGCAAAGCAATGGTGGAGTTGCTATAGTAGGTCTATCACAACAGATTTGAGGCTTGAGGAAGTGTATTATTTACATATGGCTCTACCAGCTCAGTGAGAGTATTTGTCTTGTGTATACCAGTTAATATTCATAACACGTAGCTTCTTTCATTAATTTAATAACATCTAGATTAAAGCTATAGGAATATTCTTCTATTGTGTATGGATGCTAAAACTATGGTTCTCAGATATGTTCCTGACTCTTTGGAAAGAATTCATAGTGAAACATATCTCCAGTTTTTAAAAAAGCTGTGGCTTGTCCATCTTTTATCCTATGTGTATGTTTTAGTTTTCATGGTTTTTTTCTATTTTTTTCTCTCCCAGCAGCTGTTCTTGATGAGTTATATTTGGACACTTGGGAGAGGAAGCAGAAATGGATGATCTATCTTGTTGCACTTTGCTAATTAGAACAATTCCCAGTGACCTCCATCTGCATAAGTTCAATTTTTTCTTTGAATCATGAATCAACAAACATTTTTCCCTACTTGGTAATCCACTGCTCCTTGGTCCTGTGAACAAACAACACATTATCATTGTTTTTCTTGTATTTATTACTTTTTTTTTCTGGGAGCCCTGAAAACCTGTGTGCTTTGTTATTAATTGGTATTTACTGTAATGTGATCTACCAAGGCTGGTTTGGTGGCAACAATGATCATATCATGAGCTGTAGAACAATTTAATCAGAGCAAAACTGGAGCTAAATAGAAAAAGTTGCAACTACTTCTAAAAATCATAATTGTTACCTATCTTATTTCCATTAGACTTTTGCACATTTCATACAGTGGTCTTTGACACTGGCTTTCCAACTATCGCTTGTCTTTACTAAAATTAGTTTTTTGATTGCTAGTATTTTGCCATTCTTTTGTTAACGATGTGAAGTGTTTACTATGCTGAAGGTGTCACTGTCATTTCTAGTGCTGTTAATTGCAGCGTTGAAGGGGGAGGAATTCTACAGGAAACATGTATCGCTGGGTATCCCTTTTGGTTTAGAAACATGTTGGCTCATTACTGGCTTCCAAATCTGATAGGTCCTCAGTGTTTCATTTTGCTGTTTTGTTTGTTTGTTTGTTTGTTTCAGTCTTTTTCTCTTCTCTCCCTCTTGTCTTTTCTCTCCTGTCCTTTTGTAGCAATATAAAAGATGAACTGAGGAATGGTGCCTTTTACTGTTTTCCTATCTCCACATGCAGTATGAAGAGCTTCCTTGGTGTCTGCAGCAATGTTATTTTTCACGATCGTTACGGAAAGTCATAGAAAGACAGAACTAATAATTCCCTACCTAAACACTTCCACGTTCATAAAGGATCACCATCTGGAGCTGCCCATTTCTCTCCATTAGCTGTATAGAGAACCTTGAGTGACTAACAAATTAACATAAGATTTTATATCCCTAAAAGCAGTTGGAATGAAGATGTCCTCTCTTCTCCCACCCCATACTTTAACAGGTTTAATTTCCTGAAATCATATAGATATGTCATCTTAAATAATTACTCAGAGCTGCTATCCTATACATTCTTAAAGCACTGTGTAAATTATAGTCTCCAAATAAATGCATTTATTTAAATAAAAGTTTTTTATAATCTCCTTTCTGTCTCAAGCCAAATTCAGTCCAATGTAAATCTTCATTTGGTTAAATAGTCATGTGTGTCCTTAGCTTTAAGAACACATCCATGTTGCATTGTTTTCTATCTATATTAACTGGATTTACACATGTACTTAAATGTTCTCATAAATACTTGCATCAGTTTCTTGGGTTGTAAGGCTCCATCAATTTATTCATTTAATTTAAATGTTGAATAAGTATTATAGTTCAGAAGACCCATTATTGACATAAAATTTGGTTTTATATATGTAAATGTTTATAAAAAACATGCCTTTAAAGTCCATAAATATATATCTTAATGGTTAATTCCTCTTTGTCATAGTAAGAGAAATAGGAAGAAAACATTAATGTTAACGGGACCATTTGATAGCACAATTATACATGAAATAATGGCAGTTACCTCTTACTAGCATTCCCTCTCTATATATAAAAGTTTCCAATTCCATTTTTCATGGAAGAGCACAAAGGTGCAGTAGGTGCCTACTCATTTACTTATTTGCAGGTTTTCCAAGCATTTTAGAGCAGAACTGACTCACTTGACTCTACTCAGTACCCTGTGAAATGTAATTAACAGCAGAGGTAGACAGAATTAAAAAAAAAAAAAATCATTTTATTTGAAACAATATATCATTTGATCCTTTATAAAGACTATTACCATCTTTATTTGAAACATGAGCTTGTTTCACAAGTTTTAACATTCCCATATGACCGTTGAGAGACATTATCATATAAAGTCAAGAATGCAGAAAAGTTCAGCATCATCAGCAAAACATATTTAAATAAAGAAGCAGTAGGTACTTCTAACACTAGTAAACCTTTGTTAGTAAAAACAGTAAATTAATAGTGCAGTAAAATACTAGCAGAGTTCCATAAAAATGTTCTCTGTACTGTCTTTTGCATCTGAAACTTCATTTAAAATACATTTTATGAAAATGAATTGAACTCAATAAGATTTTCGATGAAAAAAAATCTATATAATTGTTTTGACTTTTTCTGTGTTTTGATAGTGCTGAAGATCTGATATTTATGCTATAATTTTAAATCAATTTAATAGAAATTATATTCATTACTTATATAATAAATTGAATCTTACATTATCAAAATAAAATGTTTTACCATTATTAAAACAAAATATTTGCAATTGTTTAGAACCAGTTCTGTTAAGAATTTTGAAGAAAATGTCCACATTTTGAACATTTATTGCAAAACTTGCTTTCCCACACAGCGGAAATAACATCATTTTGATAATTTAACTAGCTTTTCACGTTCTTTTCAGTTTGCATTTAGGACTTGGACTCAATACAGGTAAAATTTGCATTTACTTCAGCAGATAGTTATGTGCTTTTTTTTTTTAATCTCTGTTAGCATACTTTGAGACCACATTTTATAGCAAAGCAATCTTCTACATTGATGTAAACAAGCAAATGACCCTAATTCTATAGACTGCATTGAGGTGAGTAGTTTTCTTATGTCAGTGCAATTGTTGGATGAGCAAGAAAGGCAAATCAACAAGCACAGGAATTAAATGTATTATTTTATTAATTTTTTCCCCCTCTGTTTTGTCATTCTGCTGCCCATTCCTCTGGGCAAAAAAAGAAAGTCTGCAGGGAAAGCAAATTTCAATTTGAATTTTAAGGAATGACTCCATCTCCCATGTAAAAGCAGTGCAAGACCAATTCAGTGCAGCGCTAGGCAGAGAGCCGCTCTGCCCCAGTGGCAGTGCAAGCTTGCTCCCCTGAGCAAGCTGGAGTGCTTAGCCCTCCCAGGAGTATACAGATTGCTCTGTATTTTAAGGACATGACATGCTTTCTGCCTTCACCTTTCCGCTTGCCCAGATAAGCTACCAGCCGATCCCAAGGGCTGCTGGATACCAGAGTCGGAGCTCGCCGCATCCCCCTCGGGATTTCGGCAACACTGTCTGTAATGAGCGCTCTGCACACTGCAGCATCTGCTATTACCCTAATAGAGTTTCTGCATAAACATTTGAAGTCAAGGGAGGATTTTTTGTGCTATAGACATTTAACTTAAACATTTATCGTTATGTTATAGCAACTGCGAGGCCAGCATCTCTCAGTCAGCTTGGCGCAGGGGCTTGTTTTGTAACACACTCAGAGCTGACAGCTCTCAAGACATTTGGTGTTTTTCTTCAATCCCAGATCATGGAATCACATGATGCAGTAAGACTATCTTTCACTTTTATTAAAAAAAAAACAAAAAAGTAAAAGCGTTGAAACATAAAAGAACATTTTTAGCCTCTGTGAACACAAAGGAACACTTGGGAATAGATTTTTCATAGGCACCTAAATCCAAAGGAAAGGTCTCCTCCCACAAGCTTGGGTGACTGCTGTGTTTGTGTTTTTGAGAAAATTGCATTCCGAAGGGTCAGAAGAATGATTTCTTGAACAACCAAGGTTGCCTGTTTTACACTCTGAATACATTAGGTGATCTTGGGACAGTGCCAGAAGACTTTTTCTTTTTCTTCTGCTTATTGAAGAGCTTTCATGTCTTTGGTATGAGGTCTCCTTTAAATTTACTGTCACTGACATTTCTATTGAATTTAGAAGGTCTAACTTCATGTTCAGACATTATTATTATTGATTTGGGAAGTCATAAGAGGGGTAGTTATATTTTAGGTATTAGCACTCTTCTGAGGTCACCAATTACATTTTATGGAGAATATTTTTCTCCACTCACTGTAACTTATGAATAGATGGAAGTATTTATTAAAGGTTTATTTTACATTGTAAGACATTACTTTGGGTCTGAGTTCCTGTTGAAAGTCTGACCTAAATTCCCAAAGGAAACAAGCCGCTATGTTTCTACCTTCTTTCAAATAATAATCCACTCCTCGACAGAAACTGTGGCCATGATGAATTTTTACCTCTACTTCTGCAGGGAGAGCATCAGACGCTGAAAGTACAGTTCAATAGTGCAGCCGATAATCTATACCGTGGAAGGATGAACAGATCTAGCATATGGTCCGAATTGAATTCTCTCTTCTCTAACGTAGTCCATCTGGAGGTGACTGCTAACGCAGTGTAAGGACTATTTCTTAGGTTTGTTTTGGATTTTGTTTTGGATAATTTGTTTGGCCTAATACACGAATCTGTATTGCTTAGTATTCAGAGAACTTTATAGAAGATGAAGTCAAAATTGGTACCACTGGAGGACTAGAAAATAACAAGGGAACACTGTGCCTGCCTGCAGGCAAGTCATTGATTGACTGACTTAAATGACACTTACTTTCCTGCATACTCTGATCTGAGGAATGTAACTTTGCCTTACACTTGGCCTTTTACATAAATATTTGCAGAACTGTGCAAATTACAGTAGTTTGATAATCCAGTGCAATTTATTTTTGTCAAGTTATATTACAGCTGGTGCTAGTATTTTTATTTCTTTTTTCTTACAATTTACAGTGTTCTTGAAGGGCATTTGACATTTTTTAAGTATATGCTTTAGAGTTCTCCTTACTTTGTAAAATTTTGGGAGAGCATTCTATGCCTTTTGGTCATATTTTTTTTTTTTTAAGCAATAAGTAAGTAGTGAGTTTCTTTTTAATTGAACCTTTTCTGATACTTGAAAAATATATTGTACAAAAGGGCCAATAACTTGTAATAAATCAATTCATATGTACATACTCAAAATATTTTAAAAGACATTTTAAGTAGAAAAAAGTAGTGAAATTCTGTGAAGGAAAGCATAAAAGTCCAAGAAGAGTAACTGTTATAATTACACTATGTCACTGGTTCATTGATCCAATCTCTGAATGTCTGTTGGCTGCTTAACAGAAATGGTAAGAGTTCCCACAATAGAAAAGTATGAATACCTGAGAGGAAATTACTTCCATACCTCAAGTAATTGTGGTTGATTTAGGTTTTGATGCATGAAGCTTCTATATCCTAAAAAAAATGTAATGATAACTCAATTAAGATTTTTAGCTATTTTATTTATTTTAATTTGTTTCATAATTCTCTTTCACTTTTCCTTGAGTGGTGATTTTAATGGCCTATTTCATAAAAAAGCTACTGCTTTTTTATTTATTTATTTATTTTGTCTCTGAGGATTTTTCTATTTCATTATGAAACTGTATATCAATCAGATGAATTAGGAAGCCGTGAATTCCAGTATTTAGAGGAAAAACAAGGAACAGAACTAATTTTGAGAGAGAAAATAGAATAAAAGGATGTTCATCTTCATAAGAAAAAGCTTTAACAGTGGAGAGAGAGAAGATTCTCTTATCACCTTTATAGGGTCAATCTAGAAAGGCTCCCTGCTTCTAGAGGGGAATGCAGACAGTGTCCATGGCTGGACAACCAGAAGGAGTTTCATGGACCTCCTCCTCTTACAGGTCCCTTCACAGTAGCCTTTGGTGTAGTGGGTTCTGTGAGGTGCTAAGCACCTGAGACACAGTGCAAAATCTGAATACAGTCGTCTGCCTGCTTTCACGGTGTCTTTCGTGTTCCTTGACTTGTGCATCAAAAATCTCTTGTGAATTCTCTGTCTCTAGCTTTTCCCATTCATCATACCTTTGAGCTTTAAACTTTCTAGCAGACAATTCTCAACATTATTCTTCCCTGGAATCAGCAGTAACCTAGCTTAGGTTGTAAAAAGCCTGATGTTCAAAGAACACTTTTTTTTTTTATGTGTTCATACCCTTTCATGGCTTGATTGCTCATATGAGTTAAAAAAAAACAAGTTGAAAAAAAGAAGCTGCAAGAATGATATAGAAAGGATGCAATGACTGCTGCACCATTATACTGCAGATGAATAATAGACTAGTTTAGACTAGTTTGTAAACAGATGCAAGGCAAGGATGAATGCAAAATGAATGAGGGGATACAAACAGAAAGAGGAGTTAGGAAAATAAGATTTGGGAATGTTTAATCCTTTTTCTGGGAAAATACAGTGACACTAAAAAAGGAAATCTGTCTCTTAACTGCAATATAATCAGCACTTCAGATGTATCTGTCTACCTTGGACATGCACAAAAGAGAACAAAATCTATGTATATAGCTGCAACTATTGATCAGATATATAGTTCGAATTCTTGTTAAACCAATCAAGGTTCTGCTTTGCTCAGCCAAATAAAATCATTTCCTAGAAATAATGTTTGTTGGGGAACTGGAAAAATATGACTTACGATTTTTATAACCAAAGCTTTGTTTAACTTGCGAGAGAATATAGGCAAAGGGAAAATGCTTACAGAGAAAATACACAGAAAAGTAACATTCTGGTGCTGAAGACGTGAGGTTTGCACTGTCAGTCACTCTAGTTTTGTTCATGATGACTATGAACAGATTGCACTCACTTGCCTTATTTAGAGTTAAAATTCAGATGAGGTCAAGTTATTGACCTGCATGTCATTTTGCACCTGTTTTGTGGAGAAGGGATCAAAAGTCGTGCTACCCCTATCACGAGCATGAGAGAGGGCAAGAAGAAACATCTTACTTGAAGTAATTTCAGTGTAGAGAAAAAGTGCTTTGATTTGTACAAATTCTTAAGTCTTACACTGTTACTTTCAGCTGAGGACTTCAAGGCTGGGAATGTTCACCTAATGGGCACTGAACATTGTTCTGTAATAGGCTATAAAAATTGTAATCCCCAATTTGATTCAAGTTTTAGTTTTGATTCAATACAGAGAGATGTTCTCTCATCAAAAGATGTATGGATCTTTATCTGTTCTTCATAATCTTAATCTTCTCTCTTCCACCTTTATAGAAATCCTTGCTGTGAGAGGTTAATTCTAAAGTGGTTTGTAGCTCTCTTTGTAAAACGTACTCTGCTTTACTTTCATTCCTTGGAAGGTCCGGCAGCTGATTTATCTTCTGACCTCTGTGTAATATTCAGCTCATTTTTATATTAATATAGCTATTTTTCTTCTACTGTAACTGTAGATTTTAGCAAGTGTTAAGAAATAAGCAGCTTTT
Source organism: Crypturellus tataupa (assembly GCA_034781795.1). Lineage (NCBI taxonomy): Eukaryota > Metazoa > Chordata > Aves > Tinamiformes > Tinamidae > Crypturellus > Crypturellus tataupa. The sequence goes on from JAWLRI010001080.1 coordinate 1,558,142, forward strand.
TTTTTTCTTTTGAAAGGCGTCTTGCTCTGAAGGTCATGTTGAAATATGAACAATTAAAATCCCATTTTAATGATCTCTCACTGTCATTGCTGGTCCTTCCAATGACTGCAGTAGTTGGGCAAGCATAGCAACATCTGCTGTAGCGTTTCCACATACATACATCTCAAACTGAAGCAAAAATACTATATGCAGTTAAAGGGATGTGGGTAAAATAATTGACTCAGCATATTTGTCACCCTTATAATTTTAACACAAAGTTTTTTGTAAAATTAGCACCAGTGTAAATTTAATGGGACTGACACTATAAAAGAAATGTAAAACAGTTAGGCAGTCTAGAAACATTTCTGTGCAATTTAGGCACATCTCTCATGTTTACTGTCATAAAATTTTATAGCTGCAGAGAGCAGCCAAATTAGCTCCAGGAAGCTAAACATTAATAAATACCTCTTTAAGTATGCAAGAATAGATTAGATCTTTTCAGGAAAGGTGAAAGCAGTGTTAGACAAAGGAATCCATAGTCATGCATGCATATATCCATCCCATCTTTTTTATTAATGCAATCAATAGAGACTTTGCTGTTGTCCAAAGTATATGTTGAATCAGAACTAAATTTTATATAACTTAGTCATCCAATTTTATCTTGTTATGGACCCTATTGCTTATAACAAAAGTAGAAGCACAGAGCAGCTGAAGGACGTGTGGAGTCACCTATGAAACCCACAATAAAAACCAAGGTAGTTCTGGCCACTCCTTTAATTTCTGTAATTTCTGTTCTACTGGCACAGTTGCCTTCCTTTTCAAATGGGATTGTACATGTAAGTAGGAATTAATGGCATTAAGTATGTCCTGTGTGTTTTTTAAGGTTATACTATTAATGGTATCTGAGATTCCTACATGTTAGCATAAGTAAAGAGTCAGAGTTTTGTTTAGCTTGTCTTAAATGCGATTTTTTCATAGCATTTGTATTCGACAAATATCCCAAAATCACGTCTTGCAAGCCTGGGAGTGCCCTGAGTCTCAAAAGAAAGAGATCTGGAGTTATCCAAGTTTGCAAGAATAAAGGGGTTGTGGAGTCTCTGTCTCTGGAGATCTTCAAAGCCCACCTGGATGCCACCCTGTGCCACGTTCTCTAGGTGTCCCTGTGTGAGCAGGGGGGTTGGACTAGGTGATCTCTAGAGGCCCCTTCCAACCTCAACCACTCCGTGATTCTGTAATACTGTTACTACTGCTGCTGCTCAATGCAATATTAAGGCTTATCAGAATCTTTCTGTTCTTATTTTGTTTTTATTGTTTTTCCTTCTGCTGTAAACATGATGTCAGTTGTTGCTGTGTACCTTCTGTGAATTGCCATAAATTCTTTTCAGCTCTTGTTAGTCTGCAACAATCTTTTGACCTGACCCTCACAAATCTTCGTAAACTCTCCCCAGGATTTTGAATTATATTTTCTTTAGAACCATTTTCTTCTCCTAAGCAGAAATTAGCAGAACTTGCCTGATGGCTGACCTCAGCTACATATTTCCTATGGAAACGTATACGACCTTGCCTAAAGGACCACTGAAATGCCCAACCTTCTGCTGTCTTCAGTTTTTACATTGCAACAGTGGAGATTCATAGAGCTAGGATAATCTAAAAAGCCTGAATCAGTTTTCAGACATACACTGGACTTACTTAGCATCTTAGTTTTTCCTGTGCACAAAGTGGCTAAGGTGCAACACATTTGAATAATTTTCAGGAGTGTGCAAGTTATTTTTGAGCATAATATTTGTTCCCCACCCCAACTTGAGCAAACTGCTATGATACACTATTCAGAGTGATTAAAGTGAGCGCAGGGGCTTCATATACCTGGGAACTCTGCCAACATTCCTATGTTTGGTTACAGTGGAGAGTCTAGTACCATTGCCTTTCCTCATAGCTGGGCAGCTTACGTGTTTTTTTTTTTTTCCAGATACTTGTTTTCTTCTTATTTTTCTTCAAATACAAAAAGACTCTCTTGAGCTGAAGAGCCTATCACAAAGTTTGAATTAGAAATTCCCCAGGTGTTTTATGCTTTCTCATATCTTCTAGCGATTATAACAATTTGAGTTGTTATGGAAATTATACCATTCTTTTACAATGGCATAAAAATTCTGAAATGTTGTGGCATGAAACAGAAAAGTAAAGTGCTGATATAATATGAACCCTGCAGAGACAGGCAAGGGATACTCTATTCTGAATCCTGCTTTGTGCTCTGACTTTCTGAGGATATTTTAACTTGAAAGAAAAAGATTTGCATTTTCAAGTTTTTCATATATTTTTCAAAGTATTCCCACAAAGTGAGAAAAAGAATGGCAAATGGGTCACTTCACATCGGCTAAATAATTAGTGCATTGTGGACTCAATTTGACAGTACGGAATTCATTTTGTGTGTTAGGAACAGAGATTTACACAAATTTGGCCTTAGTCACCCATCCAGTCTTATTAAAGACTGTTTTATTTTTACCGTAAGATTAAAAAGCACATCTTAATATTTTGAAGGCATTTATCAGCATATAATGCAACATGTTTATCTTACTGTAAACCAGAAAAGAATTAAACAGAATAGGCTGAGATTTTCTGCCACAGACCTAACTATTTCTCTTGAAAAACTCTTGCCTATTGAGCAGATTTAAAACAAACTGCCATATTTGGTCCAAATTCACCTTTGCTTATGTATCATACTTAGACTGGATTTATAAGTGGAGATTCTGCTTCATAATATCTGTTGAAGTAGAAAGTAATCACTATAAGGAGCTATAATATACTTTTTGGTTTCCATTTAACACATGAATATTAGACTAACTCATCTGTTAGCTGGTCTTGAATCTTAAGATAGGGCCATTTAAGTCCTTACAGTATATTGACACAATCAGGCAAGGCTCATTGCACATAACCATTAGTGCAGACATCAGTTGTCACCTATACAGCTATGCCAGTTTGCCTTAATCATGACATGCAAATAATCCAAATTTCTTCTCTACCTCTCTTGATTTGGATGGAGATGAGTGTCAATAGTCAACTGTCCCTAAAATGTGATCAGTTGTGGTGGTTTGGGCTCTCTCTTTTATTAAATCTGTCAGTGCAGTGTAATTTTGTTTATTTGTTTATGTTGGCAGAATCTCTAGTAGTTTTGCACTAGCATCCAGAAGAGCTGAAAGGGAAATGATTTCTTGTTTTAATGAGTTGCAGTATTTCCCTTCTTAAAGGAATTTTAGATAGATAGATAGATATTTTTCTTAGCTTGCTGTCCACCTCTAGAATATATTGCTTAATTGTGTAGCCCATGCTCCTAGTTAGGGCAATCATAATTTTTAACTTCAGAGCTATAAGAAAAGATACAGGGAAGAAAAGATAATTTACATTACTATAGATAGTGCAGAAAAATAGACAACAATATTTTCAGGAAGCAAACAGGAAAATATACTACTTTAAAGGAATACATCAACTGGAAGAGATATTTTTGTCTGAATTTTTTTTTACCTATTGTATTCACACGTGACAGCTAAGCTTGCCGTTTTGTATATAGCTATCTAGTGCTAACATTTAATCATATTCTTTCTCTTTAATTTACCTAATTCATGCTTGGTTCATCTCAATAATCCCATGCTCATTATAATCTCACATTAATCCCGTATTCACATGCCTTCTCAACGTGTGGCCTTCTGTGATGGTATGCCAAGTATGGGGACTTTGTTTGAATAAAGATCCACACTGCTGCTCAGGCCAGCCTGAAAATGATGCCTAAGGGGTCTGGTGTGTAAATAACCTGACCCAGTATTGAAGAAATAAAAAATATCAGTGTGGTAGTGGCAAAATCCTGGAGCTTTTCTCCAAGGTGGTGGCTAATCTTGGAAACAGAGCACACAGCCTGAAGGTGGCACTGGCTGTAAGCACCATTTCTACCAGGATAGGGTCAACATCCTTGACTGTGCTTACAGTAAACGTAACTGGGCAAGGCCTCAAGTGCTGGCGCGTGTCGGTGCGGGCGCGGGCGCCCTGGTGGAAATGAACCCTCCCAGATGATAACATCTGGGTGCTGGCCAGGGACTGTTCCCAGTGGGCAGCACTGACAAAGCTGCTCTGTTATCTGGGAGGAGGGCGCTTAACTGTGTGGAAGGAAATGGTTCTGTGCCAGTTAGCCTCAGGGTCAGAAAACCTGACCTTGTTTAGCTTAATATTACAGATACACTTCCTCTGGAAGGCAATGGGAGAATAAGTGCAGACTGGGGTAAGTGGGCTCTTGGGGCCCATGGAAAGCCTCAAACTGCGTGGTGTCTACAGAAATACTGAGATGCTTGTGCATCCCCTCGACTGATCCATGAATGGACAGATACGGTTTTAGTCATCACCTAAGCATGGTCTCAGAGCAGGGAGTGCTTTCCTTCAACATATCCCTGCCTAGTTGGGAAGGACGAGAGGGAACTTGAGGACAACTTCCAGCTCCTTAAAGCAAAAGGGAATCATCTGTTCTGTGTGTACAGGGAGAACAGTACATGGAGTAATGGGCTTAAATTCGATCAAGAGATTTAGATAGAACTCGGAAAACTTTGTGATGGTAATGGGAGTGAAGAGCTGGAATAGGCTGCCTGGGGAGGCTGGGGAGCTCTTGTCTCAGTAAGCCTATGAGAATGCCTAAATGACATAGGTAAGGATCTCTTCGTGTCTCTGCTTTTTGGGCTAATTTTCCACATTTGTGTATTGGTCATTTCTAAGATTTATCATAAAACTGTTGGTTGCAAAAAAGCTTTTTCAGTCTTGATGGGAGCATCTGATTCCTCCTGTTGTTGTTGTTCCAAGACTGTATCTTAATGTAACACATACTATGTAAGGTAGATTGCTACAGTTTTATAGTCTGAGACACCTCCATCCAATATCTTGCTAGAGGAAGCGGAGTGAGTAAAAACTTAATTTTACCTCAAGGGAGTGTATCCATAATGCTGTTTATATCATGCATCTACATTAACATTCATTCATTTAGTGATGCCAAGCTCTATTCAAGTCTGCCCTACTTCCTTCAAATTGAAGCATTACCTAAGGCAAGTAAAGTGTGGCTAATGTCAAGTCAATGAATTGAAGGAGGTAAAGAAAAGGGGCACAACAAATAACATTTGTATCATTTTTTTTTTTTTTTCCCTAAATTTTCGCATTTCCTGCTTTGATTCAATTTCTCCCTTACCTACCCTGGTAAGGGAGAATCACCAGGGTATCTTCCGGTGTTAGAGAGTTATCTTCTCATTTTTCTGGGAAGACACAATTGTTTTTCAGAGGGCAGGACCTCTTCGGATAGGCGTTAACTGTCACGAGTTCAGTGTATTGCTAGAAAGTTATTCATGTTACCCATAACACAGCTCAAAAGCAGTATCCAGAATGTTTATATTGGATTTTGTGTCTTTTCACATTACAGATTTCAGTTTTTACTAAAATGATAATGAGATAAAACGTCCCCAGCATCTCAGGCAGCTCCCTACAGCAATCCAGTACATTAAAATTATAATAGCTACATTTTATAAATTAATTCAGAGCATGCTGCAGTGGGCAGTGACTGGCTTTGCCAGAGATGTGGCGCAACAACTTCGCCTTTGTCCTTCAATGTTGTTAGCCTCCTGGTTTACTTCCTTTAAATTGAGGAAATAATCAATAATCCCAGCTGCAGCTGTGTCTGTCCTTTTGTCTGGCAGCCAATCGGTTTCAATTGCAAAATCAAAATCACAAAGAAGCTGCAGTCATTGGAATTAGCGGAGCACGGAGACTTATGACATAATACAGTCTCTATGCCTTTAAATCTAGAAATTCTGCACTGAGAGCTGGGTAAGTCCGTATACCTCTCTGCCTTCTTTCTGCTTTGATGCAAATGAGCATATGCCCACACATGCACACGCAGAGAAACATTTGTGCACCTTTGCTAACTTATGTAAGGTTTGATGAGTTTCTTGTTTTCTTCTGCTTTGTTTTCAATAACTTAGAAAGGATATCCACATCCGTAGGTGATGCATAGGAGGAAAGCATTTTCTTTGGAGATGGAGCTCCAAATGAGAATTGCATGACAGGTAATGTGTGCTGGAGGGTTGTAGAACTGAGTAATTTAGACCACATAGGAATACAAATATTTACTCATTTGTTTTTGGCAGACACAAATAGTTCTACTGATTTTGAAATGCCAATTTTATAACCGCAATATTAATCATGCTAACCTGAGATATCTATCTTTTTATTGAGCTATTCAACTTAGTTTTTGAGATTTTTTTAGGAAACTTTTTGCTGTTCACTTGGAAACTAAATGCCCTACTTATAAGGATGGGCATTAAAAGGAGTTGTTCCTGGATATAATACTTAATGATAATACTGGAACAGGTTTTTTTCGAGTTTCCAAGAACTTGCCAAAGAGGAAAAGAAGTAGCCAAGATCCCCGAGCCATTAAAGTACAGTTAAGTTCAGAAGACTGAAAGTGAGGTAAATTGTTCACTTGTCTGTCTTCAGTGAAAAACCTTCGTTAGGGAGAATATGCACTTTCCCCTATGCGCCCACTAAAAGTTTTCTTATACAGTTCATTCACTTTCCAAAGCAATTCTGACAGACATTGCCTTCTAAAATTAAAAGTTTGATCCATAATTAGGACTTTATTTTAACAGAAAACAGCAGTAGCCTTCTCAAATGCACGAAATCAGAGTTGCATGCTTCCTTGTTCTGCCGCCAGACCTCACAGAGCAGAGCTTTCATGGTCATTTATGCCATTTTCCTCTGACAGAGGGAACAGAGAAATCTGTGCTGTAATTGCTCTTCTGAATGTATTTCCCATTCTCCTGCAATGCTCAAAAAAAATGAGATCTATATTATGTGGGACACCATGAATTCTGCCTGTGCCTGTACAGAGTGAAACCATGTGGACTCTGTTGTTTAATGAGTAAATACATATTTATTCATAAATCAACATATAAGCAGATGAAAGACCAATATTCAGCCTTTTTTAGACAAATATCTATGATCTGAAAGTTGAAATCTAGTACTTTTCAAGTAGACTTGAGTCTGCTCTGTCCTGCTATGCAAATAACTGTTTCTTCATTGTAAGTTTATTTTCTAATGATATGGCTTATATTCAGTTTTAAGCTCTTTCTGTGTTAAAATCTTTATGTTTTCCTTGCTGTTCCATAGTTCCAAGGTCAAGTCTGAACAAATGTAAACTTATAAATTGTTATAAATGAGGAAAATAGTTTTTGTTGAAGTTTTCTGATTCAATTCATGGTATTGAATTTGGAAATCAATAAAAAGGTAAAAGAATTTTGAACATGAGTCAAGTGTGGAAGATATGGTAGAAAAAAAGTATGTAATTAGATATTGTTAAAATATGCATACCTATTTTTTATTATCATTTCAAATTATGTTCACTTTAAGAAGTCTTGTAAAGCTTTTTCATGTTTTTCTTTTTTCTCTTTACAGGTATAATTTGATTATCAATTATCTATTAAAAACATAGAAATCATAATAGTATTAATTTTTTTTGAAAAAGAGTGAATTGGGGGAATCACTTCAAAAAATGAGATTTTAATTTTCATAATATTTTCAGGAAAAAATTAACTCCTGGCAAAATAATGTTGCACAGGAAAGTTAAAAATACAAGAGGTATGAACCTTATAAAATAGAAAAATTACATAATGGTTGAGCAGTCTAGGAATTTGCTTGTGTGCTTATCTGTATTCAAGTTCTCCAAGCCTTTTTTTTAGTAGTGAAACCAGAAAAGAGATACCTGCATTAAATCTGAGTCAGATTTCCAAATCATATAGTGAATGCAGTCAAAATTCTGGGAGTCTGAGGTTCTTTAACCTCTCGTGACATTTGATAAATGACCCCTTATAGTGTGGATTTTCTCTGGAACAGAAGAGCTGGAGGGAAGCACTCACATATATACATAGCCTAGTTCTACTATTGGAAATACAAACTTACTTAAGCAAATCAGGAAGGGAGATCTGACATGTTGATTATTTTAATTGAGTTGTTTCCTGGATCAGTCAGGAGATCAGAGCTTTTTATTTATTTATTTATTTTTCTCAGAAGCTTTTCTTTATGCAAGTGAAATAAGTGAAATAATCTGTACTTCTTCTCTGCTGCTCTTTACATTACTTTTCTTTAGGAAAAAGCTTCATCGATATTCTTACGAAACTATACATCCTAATACAAAAGCTTCTTTTGATCATGTTTCTGTCTCTACGGAACACTCCACTGCTATAATATGGTTCAGAACATGTTACTGTGTGTTTCCTGCTGATTTAAGTAGCATGGTGTATGTGGAACTAGTCGGATCTCCTGAACATATGACCCATTCAGATCATTTTAGGAGAGTAAAGTTTTATACTGTAGCTTAGCATATTAGGTATTGAGGTAGGACGTCTTATGGGGGCCGAAGGCACAGTATTATAAAAATATGTTTGTAGAGAGATACTAAACAGGGAGGCAGCATAAATGATGTTGCTTGTTTGTTACCACTTTGAAATTACATTAAATACTCATTCCCTGCTTGTGACTATAGAATATAGTTTTCCAGCATGATTCTCCGCGTCCTTTGAATCAGTATCATTTATTGTTTGAGCTCAGTATTTGGGGAAGTGATTGTGTTCCTACCGCCAATATGGTGTTCTTTCAGATCAGTGACAGATCATATTGACACTGTCTGTTACACAATAATACAGTGTTTCCATCTCTTTACCTTCGGAGTTTATATTCCAGCTATAGATATTCTCCAAGCCTATATTTGACATTTGGGGAGTTTCAGGAACAAGCAACAGATTTTAAACCTCATTCTATTGTTTACTTTGTAAAAATATATGTACCTGTCAATCTTGGATAGTTTGATTATATTTTATTTCTGCACTGCTATATTTTCAAAGTAAATTGAATTGAAAAAAAAAAAAAAAAAGCTTTATTGTAGGACATTTTGTATTTTCCAGGTTAATTAGTCTACAACATAGCCACTCTCCACTACTTGACAAGATCTGTGTAAGGTAGAAGTCCGTCAATTCATATTGTAAATCAATTTTAATATCAAAAGATTATTATTAATAGATATAGATGGGATGCAGTGAGTCTAAATACTACTTAACTTGAAATTTAGGTGCCCCAATCTATCTAAATTTATTATATTTAACTTCTCCCACTGTTAAGATCCTTGAGGCACTGAACCTGGTGCTCAGCATTGCTCAATTGCTTGCCACTACCTGCTCAGTTGGCTGCAAATACACTTGTGCATTCTAGTACTAATGTGGGGAGACAGATGTGGATTTACCACTTCGAGCTCCATCCTGAGTCAGTTAGATACCCATGAGGGACTGCCAGGGGGAGACTGTCAACCCAGGACATGGGAGGATATCCGGTTTCAGAGCTCTCAGCCTGCATGTGTTTGAATCCACTTTTCCTGTTTTTGGGATTGTTTTGTCTTGCCTTTCCCGTAATGATTATCCCTTTGGTTACATGTTGCCAGTCCCATTACAGAGCTTGGTGGTTAGACACCTATCAGTATGATTTAAACTACACAGCAAAGTTGTTAAGTTCTGCTACTGTGGCTACGTTTTTCCTTTATGATAACAGGCAACCCTCTATGGCCCTGTTGTAGTATGACT
>JAWLRI010001080.1:1567864-1579047 GCA_034781795.1 Crypturellus tataupa
GTTAAGTTCTGCTACTGTGGCTACGTTTTTCCTTTATGATAACAGGCAACCCTCTATGGCCCTGTTGTAGTATGACTGGAAGAGCTACATCTTAGGGGGAAGGGACATTTGCTACTTTGATGTATAGAGAGCGAAGGAGGGATGGACTCCTAATTTGGGCATCTTCTTGGGACTTAATTGACTGTCTCTTGATGAAACAGGGAATTAAGATGTGTCTATGTTGGTTCTGCCTATCTGTGTGCCTGTCTTCTCATATCCTTCCTCCTCCCATCCTCTCATGCCGCTTGAACATGGTGAGGATCACAGTCTGTTGCAATAGTGATTAAACCTGTAAAAGCAAACAGTTAAGTTTAAAGCAAAATGAAAATATACTGCATTTTAAAAGAAGATACTGTGACATTAAAAGAATCTATGTGCCAGGATCCAGTAAGCAGTGTTAGTAAGAGGTGATAGGACATGGAAGATGGCATAGAATGAATGCTGCAATAATAAAGGCACAGCAGATGGTAGTTCTGGTACTAGCAGTACCAATATAGTTCTCAGTAAGCTGAGCGAAGAAGGAATTAATATGAAGTAGCAAAAGGGAAAACACCAGTAAGTATATTTTATGAATTTTGCTGCTTTCAAAAAATATTAGACTAGAAAATAACTTTCAGAGGAAGTGAAAGACAGTGCTACAAGAAATCTGGCATAAATAGTAGACTATAGAAAAGGTAGTGTACATTTTACCTTAGGAAATCATAATTGTTACTGAGGGTTTAGGTTGGAAGCAGTATTTATGTGATCATGCTGGGAAGTAGGATGATTCTTCTTTTTTTTTTTTTCTGTGTAGATAATGGCTACAATCACAAGTCTGGTACTTAAGGAAATGTCAGTACTATTTCTGGATTATTTCCCTTGGGAGTAATTTGTAGGCATGGAAGGAGAGGGGAAGAGGATGGGGAGTACTCCAAAACCCTGACTGTTCCCACTTTGCCCTCATCTGTTGGCAAGTGTAGCTGTACCTGCTAAACAGGATCAGCCACCCTTCTCCTTTAGGTGGTATAGCCGTTTACTTGCCTCTGCACCTGCACAGCATATTTTAGCCCTACTCAAGAAAGTGAAGCGGAGAAATTGCAGATTATATTTTTGGAAAGTTTTTTTGTTTGTATTTTAATTTATTTTTGAGTCTGATCTGTGCCTTCGGCAGAGTCAAATTGGAGAGACTTTAAAATATAAGTGGACAAAGAGATACTGATATGAATGATCACATTTGTCCATTAATAAGAAGTAAAATGTTAAATGCTAGATAAAATGTTTTCATTTATCAAATGAATGAGCCACGAGCATGAAAAAAATGCTATTATTACTGTTCATTTTCAAACATGATATTTGTTTCTACAAGGAAATGTAACACTCATGATTTCAGGTCTGGTTCTCTTAAGTCTGAATTGTCACTGTTACAGTTTGGTAAAAATAGAGGAGGATAAGTAGTTAGGTAAATAAATATTATGATATATGGAATATCCAGATTTGTTAACTATTAATATGAATAAATATCTGTCCTATAATAGTTTAGGCTTTTTAAATGATTAAGGATGTTCTGCATATACTTAAATTATATTTGGTAAGGATAAAAATTGTGTTGGGGTGAAAATTAAAATATATCAAACCAAACATCATCCCTAGTTTTAACAGTTCTGGTTGTGTTATATGAAAATAATAACTCCATGTTCGTCCAATGGTCTTCTGTATCCAAAGCGTCTCTGTTTATCTGTGAATGTCATAAGGTTTCCTGCTAACTAGACAGCTAGCTGCAGTTTTCAAGAAATGATATGGAGTATTATATAAATGTTAGTTTCTGTAAATGCTAGTGGAAGATAGAATTAAAAAGAGGGGAAAAAATAAGAAGAAACTTGTAATCCACTTGCTTTGTATATGGCAAAAAGCCATAGAAAAAGAGCCTGGATGTTCTGAGCAGCTGATGTTTGTAGCAAGAAGGAAGAGCAAGGACGAGCCTAATTCTGCTACCAGTAGTCACACTGAGTAACATCTGTTCTTGTGAATAGTCCTATTGAGCTGCAGGCATGCTCCCTAGCTCAGAGAAAAGCCATGCTAGGATATACAAATGGCTTTCTGATGGTCAGCCTGGAAGGAAATCAGTGGCATTGTGCAAATGAGCAAACACTAGTCAGCACAAAAAAGATTTGAAGACTCTGTGCCTGATTAATTTGAGGCATTTTCCTTCATATTGTGAATTTCCTTCATAGCTGTCCTCATTTACCTGCGCCTATAAAAATACTCATGGATGGGAAAGATAGTTGTGAAAAACAAGCTGGCATTTGCAAGGAGGCTCAGTGACATAGCTAAAGCAAGGAACACCTCACAGGTCAACCAAGGAAAATCATTAGTCTGCACTGGGGTAAGATTTCTGCTGAACTGGAGCGGGAGCTCAGTGGTACTATCATGTGTGCACATGCATATATGTTTTCTTTGACAAATCTCCCTTGGGAGTCAGCAATGCAATATGAAGTGTGTAGTTTATATCTTAATCTCTTAGATTAATGGTAGCAATTATTATTTTTTTAAATGTCTCCTCTTACATATTATTTATGTATATTCCCGTACCTCCTAAGGAGCCTAATAAGATAGCAGAATTGTGGGGAATAGAACGCTGCACAAGCAAGAAAAACAATCCATGCCCTAGAGAGCTGAGAGCCTGCTCAGCACGGCAGTGGTGATCATGGCTGATCGTTGGGTTTGTATGTGAAAGTGAGCTACTGGAAAATGTAAAGGGAATGTGTATGAGCAGGGCACTCTGATTTTCTCATGAGACCCAGAAGAATCCATTCGTATAGCAAGACCAAATAGTCCTATTAATTCACTAGACACAATAAGACCAAGATTGTACGTGGACTGCAATGGCATTCTTGAGGTTATGTGGTCCAGCTGAATGGAATTCAAATTCCTGCCTTTTCTCCCTAGCCTGGGCCTTTATCACACTGCTTTTGTACTCTTGAGGTGACTACAAGCCGTACTGCCATTTAGCTTTTTCACCTCTTGCAGATAAACATGCAAAAGAATCTTAAGTTAGAGGTGGTGAAAAAAGAACTTCTGAGAATGCATCAAGCCAGTGGGTAATTGAAAGAGAATTACCTTATTGGAAACACACATTTAGGACATAATGAGAGGTATATTTTCACTCCATTCACACACAGACACTTGAAATAAAATTAGCTTTCATAAACTAAATTATTTGGCTTAGATTTTCCTTCTTTATGGTCTAGGTGCCTTATCAGGTAAATTCCATAATGCAGTTGATACTTGCATCACAAAAAAATGTAGATATGTTTAAGTGATCATTTATTGTAAGTGATCATTACTAATAAATTTCTTATCTCACATTAATGAATGTATGTAATGTTATACATATATACATGATTATACGTTATACATATATACATTAATTCCTCAAGAACTGTCAGGCTTTGGAGCAGATCCCAAATAAAGATCTCTACTTCATATTATTAGCGGTAGCCAAGATTCCTGTGATACATCCTCAAAATATAGTCCTATTTTGCAAAGCGCTGTGGAATAAAACAGGAAAAGCAGTAGGCAGTTCTTGTCTTAGCATTTACAGATGAAGTATTGCAGGAAAAAAAAAAAAGAAAAAGAAAAAGAACAAGCTATGTGATGAGGGACAAGAAAGACATTGCAGATTGATAATGCTAATATTTTACTTTTTAAAGAATATCTTTGACTACTTAAAAGATTAAAAACCCCAATGGAAGAAAATAAGAAGTAGTAGTGATTAGGTAAGCATTAAAATATATATAAAATGTTTATTGTATGTCTGTGTATGTATAATACTAAAAAAAAATTTATGAAGGGCTTTATGTACCCTGATGATAAAAAATAAGTTAAAAGAATAATCTTAAGGTTGCAGAGTTAGGATTCAAAGCACAGAAAACACCGATATTCAGAAAAGCTATCTTAATTCAGTTCTCCAGTGAAGACCACATTTTTCTGACTTTGGATAATGTTGTGCATTGTATTTCCCATTGTAAGTGATGTGGACTCCAGTGTGTATACTGTACTTTGATATAAAGGACAGTTTAAGCACGGACATGAGCTTTGGAAATGTCATATTCTGGGATATTTTGGAAGAAAGCATATGATGGAAAAAAATATCTCACAACTAAGCAATTAACTTTGTTTTCCCTCACTACTCTGCTTTAATCTTCCTCTTTATATTTGTTTGAATGTTTTTCATGCTATTACCAAAATAGCATTGATTAATTTTATTTCATTCTGAGAGAATACTTTTCCATTTATTCAAAAGATTTAGGACTGGGTCCAGTTCCCATTATATCTAAATGGGAGTTGAGTCAAACTTTTGTTGAACTTTCTCTGTACTTGCTACTGAGAGAACACTGTTCTTAGAGCTTGATTTTCATTGATTTTATTTTTTTCTTGCATGATTCAGGATGAGGAAACTTAGTAGTTGTTTTTTTTTCTAATGTTATATGTATATTCACATTCATGCTTTTGCTCCCTAATTAGTTTGTCTGTTGAGTTTTACAATATGTTTCTTTTTTAATTAAAATAAAATACCTGGAAGAATCTATTGGTTTTAGGTTTTGCCAGAGCTTTTTTTTTTTTTTTTTTTTTTTTTTAATGAATACAAAGATAAATAAATCAAAAACAACAATAACAGCAACAACAAGCACAAATCCCTTAATTCTAAGCTCAGATTGATTTGGCAGCTTCCTTTGTATTACTTTCCTAAAAAACAAGCAGTCAAAACACTTAAATTTTTATTTGCACTTTTTAAAACCTTTTTAACTGAGTACTGCCAGAAATTACAAGAAGCTGATAACTGCCATACACTGTTATAGATGTCTCAGCTTCTGCAATAACAACTCAAATAAGGTTTTGAAGAACATCATTGATATTTTTAGCATTTTGTAACTCTAGTGACCATTATCAAGTAAAGGACTGTGAGAAATGAGATATTTTAAAAGTAGCAAATGGCAGCTTTTACAATTATTAAATAAAGCTTTGATTCATGCGAGTTGATGGCACAATTACAGCATGTTCAACCCAACTCTTGAAATATGATTAGCATAAGCTGATATCATAGTTAAATATTTAGGTGATGCACAAGGCTTTTGTTGTTGTTGTTCATTCCTGATATTGTTGTCCTTTTCTGGAAATATCACAAGCTGTACCATTCATACCTATAAACCAGGATGATCTCCTTTTTCGTTTAATTTCTTGTGTCTATATAGGGGAGGATGAAAATTATGCTAAATTTTTCATAACTCTAATATCAATGAATTAATATTTAATGAGAGATAAAAACAGTCATAAGGAATAAACTGGTTTCAACAGCTGCGAGCAGGTGTTCATTTATTACATGACTTGTTCACCTAGGACTGAAGATTCAGAAAAATTAGATATGTTATAAATGGAGGAATAGACGACTATTCAGGCTCTATAAGGTAGTGTTTAGTTTAGTTTTGTTTTTCCCTTGATATAATCCATCAGTTGTGAGATCTCCTTTCACAGCTCCTACAGCATTGTTGCTTTTAATTATAGTCAGCCAAAGCAGCTGGGTCTTTGTAACTGCAAAGTGTTTGCTTATGACCAACTGCTCTTTTGTATACCCCTTCTCATCACCAGCAAATATTTTGTTTTGCACTATAACTCCATACTTGTCATAACTTGTCAGGAAGCAACAAAGTAACATGTATCCAATTAATCAATGACTTCTTCTAACCATAAGTTTCAGGCTACTCATAGAACAATATAGATTCAGCTGTAATCTGTTGTCACAGATCTGGCAGGACTCTAAAGTTGTGGTCTCTTCCTAAAAATGCTAAACTTGTGGTGCTATCATAACCTACCAGTAATAAGATGTAAAATCAATACGTATGAAACGTATGGATATGCATCTTGTATGGTACGAGTGCGGAAGCTGATGGAGCTCCAGACTGCTCAGTGCGAGGTGGAGGGCTGCCTGGGAATCCCAGGTCCTGCAGGTGTCATAGCTCAACAGCAGAGCACAGAAATGGAATGAAGTCAATGCATAATAATATTTATTTATGAAATATAATTTAAACGATGCTCCAATTATTTCATTTCTGTAGAACTGCAACATGCTTTTGCCAGATGGTATTTCATATCGGGTCGAAAAATAATGAAGGAATCTGGCTTTAGAATTGAAGTAGCAAGAAAAGATGAGTAACTAGGGATTACAGATTTGTTATAGCTTTTTCTTTTCCACCCAAAGTCAACCTTTTTCTTTTTAAAAAAAGTCTATTCCCTGTGGATTATTTGTATTTATTGCATTATTGTCACACCTTCTTAGAAATCATCAAAGATAATTTACAATGTGGGAGAACAAACTCCCAATTCCCAGAAAAGTATAGTCTTGAAATAATTTATCCTTTCTTTTTTTTTTTAGATTATTTATTAGACATATTTGCAAGGTTTAATTGGTGGCTGGGGATGGAACAAGGTAGTTTGACATTGCCAAGAGAAAAAAATACTTTTCCAAAAATATTTCTGAAGAAATTCAAAGCTAGATATGTCCAGCTATATCATTTGCAACATTTCTTTCCTGTCTTGCATATAAATGTTAAAACTGCTTGACAGATAAAATGGAGACTGTTAGTCAAACACGTCAACAGTGTACCAGCAAATTTATTCATCCCAGAGTACAAGTATAGTGTAATCTTCCCTTTACTTTTTTCTTTCCCATCATTCCTTCCATCCATCCCTCCTTCCCTTCTTCCCAATAGGTTCAGTTTTCACTGAAGTCATGGCCAAGGTGACCATGCTATTGTCTTCCACCTAAAATGATGTGTCACTGGTGTTTTTTTTGGATTTTTTCCCCCTAAAACTTGTTTTTCAGCTTTATTCATTTGACCACCAAAATCTTGGCCTAGGTAAGAAATAAAGGTTTGAACCCAAGTTATTATTAGCACAGAAGTAGGTTATGGTCTCAGTGGACTCTATATAAATTTCCTATAATTTAAATGCTATTAGTGTTAGACTCAGATGAGTAAACCAGAAGTAACTAGCTTTGTATCTCCTGGCAGTCATGTCTGCTGTCCAACTCTCTTTCTTTCATGTATTTTAATTCTTCTAGCAAATATCATCAATATTTGTATGAACGAGGTTTGTTATTTGAAATTGAAATGGAAGTTCTCTTTTTTATTTTGTAGTGTTGATTTAAAATATCACTTTCCATGAAAAATTAAAATTTCTCAGGAGATGAACACATATCTCAGAGAAAGGCAAAGTTTTTTTCCAACTTTAGGGTCCTAGAGTGGGAGCGCTTTTGGCATAGGCATTTTGATCATCTTGAAACAGATCAGATTAATTATTCTTCCTTTTAATATTTCTTTCTTTCTTGGGGAAAAAAATGGTCAGCTTTTTGAATACTGCAATATATGTTTGGAAATTATACTAAATATAGGCTTCTGCTTCCATGAGAAATAAAAAACAACCCTCCCCCAAAAATGAGGCTAAGATTGGAAGGATTACAACCTGTACTTTCCTATTCTAGAATTCAAAGCCAGATGTATAATATAAATACTCTAGTGGAATATGGGGCTAGGAAGAGGAGAGATAATCTGATGTATACAGATGCTAGCAGTCAAAATTACTCAAGCTGTACTGAAATTTCCTTTGCACCTGGCACTGGAGGTGTTAGCCATGCCAGTTCAGTCCCCCAACACAGATGTTCTTGTTGTACCACTTTGTATGTATAACGTTTAGGTTTCTGTTTAGCTCGGCATAGCACACATAAATACGGCAATCCAAAGACCACCCATTTATTAGTGCACCTGCATCTTCTGTTTTCTTTAATTCCTGTAGTCTATTGCAATCCTCTTGTGCTGCTGATCCTTGTGTAAAGATGTAGTGTTGGGGTGGGGGTGGGAGGAATCGGCTAACATTAACATGTATGGATTACAATTTTGAAAACTATTTTTCAAAATCATTTACACATTATATATAAATTATACAAGTAAGACTGAATTTTCAGATATCTCAAATGCACAAATATAAAACTGTTTGTTGCACGCTACCTTATTTATTTTTATAATTAGTATTGTGAGGTGGTATACCATATAATAGTTACCATAGAGATAGGCCTAACTAAACAGGGGGTATCCACTTGACACCACTAAAGATAAATCCATGTTTAAATGATTCGTCAAGCTCAGGCTAAAAGTCAAGTACTTTAAAAGTTTGGTTGTATGTTAAAAGTATTTTCTCCAAATATTCATGCACAATCTTCAGATTAATTTCTTTCAGATTAATTTCCATCTGTGAACAGAGAACAACCCTCCTTTCCCTTACTTTCCCGTATGTAATTGGTTAATAAACTTAAAGCAAATTCAGAATGCATGTATCCACTCTGAAAATGAAGAAAATTCATGTGCATTCGTACTAGCAAAACAACTTCGACCTCTGTACCTGTTGTCATCCCTTTTCTTTTATTCTGCATCACTCAGAAGAAAAATAAGACTGAAAAATGGGAATGAAATAAGATGAGAATCAGTCCCTTAGTTTGTTGTTGTTGTTATTGTTTCAATATGATAACGATCAGGGCCAGAACACTAACAAATAACGTGAGTTTCATTACTATGACACTTGTGACTGGCTCTGGGTTTTTTTTTTTGTTCCTTGAGAAGAAATCTGGAAATGCTCTCTAGTTGTCTTGATTACAGTTATGAAAATATCTTATTTTTTTTTCCTTTGGGTATTTTAAATAACTATTTATTGAAAAAGAGCTTGATGTCAGTCCTTAACATTTAAAATATTGAAAGGTATACAGAGAAATCCTTTATTTGAAATCTTTTGATATATCTCTCCATAGAAAATACATCAAAGAGTACAAACATAATTTTCTTCCAGCAAGATTAGAGGTCATTTTCCCCTTTGGTTTCTGCAAGTAACGCAGGTTTCTGCGTACACTAGAACTCTGTTCTTGTAAGTCAGTAATAGACCAAATATTCCCCTTTTTTTTGGCAAAGAATTTAGTTGAGTTCGAAAAAAAAAATATCTACAATTGCATGCTTGTAACTATTGTTAGTGAGCCTTTTATAAGCCTTAGCCTCCACAAAGGAGCTGAGCCAAGCGGTGATTTGGGGGACTGCAGATTTTGGCACAAATTAACTTTAAGCCCATAGCTAAGGTGACTAAGCCTGCTGGCTCGTCTTCAGGACTCCTCTTGGAGGCAACGCAGAAAAACATGTCCCTCCAGATAGTCAGACTTCTCAGACCCATGGCATGAAACACTGTCTGGAGGGAACCTTGAGCTATCTTCAACTGTCCATATATAAGTTCCTAACACTAGGAGAGTTACTCTCAAGATGTTATTCTTTCATCTGCTGATTTTTTTTTCCTCCTAGTCTGCTTTGGGCGAATATCCTGATAATCCTAGGCCACCTCATAAAACACTGATATATATGTATATGTTGTGAGAAACGAAATCTAAGCTTGTTCATGTCTACTGACTATAGTTTAGGGAGTTAGGGCTGTTTAGGGAGACCAGCAGATTTAGTTAGTGCCTCAAAATTCACTAAATCATTCGTCATTGAGTTGTTTGTTGCTCCTTCTGTATGCAGAGAAGGATGGACGATGTTTTTAACTGAACATGCAATTTCTAGAGAGAGCGAAGGCCCAGAAATATGTCTCAGCAAGCTTATATAAACTATTCTGATGCCATCACTGCCATGGTTTCTCTCCTCCAAGTACCAATCCAAATAGCTTTGGATATCTCTACTTACCTTGGATATTTCTATTGTACTGAAGATCCCACTTCTAACTACAGTATAAAATGTACACTCAAATATGGTAATATGGACATTTCAGTCCACTAGAAGTTTTGATCTGTAACTGATTTTCAGACTATTTTCAGAAAGTAATCTAACTCCCTTTCCTGGGGATAAGCTTTGTTTAATTGCTAAAAACTGCTGTTGAAATCAGTGTCCATTCTGCACATTGTGATCTCCAAACTTTGCAGGACACAAATGGAATTGGTTATCATAAAGAGAAAAAAAGGAATAAAGATCTTCTTTGAGGGCTATGAGCCCCTGGACAAAAGTAGCTCTTTAATGAAAAGGGGTTTCAACGCAGATGTAAATGAGATGAAGATTTCTTCCTCGTGGATAACTAAAAAACTCTTCAGTGGATAAGTATAGAAATAAGGTCATTTTTACAGTTTACTAAACTACAACCTTACCTAACAGCAACATCTGTCTGTTAGTATAAGTGCCTTTTGAAATGTACAAATCAAGGCTGGTTTTCATTGATCAGATTTCTACAATTCCATCAATATTACTGTATTTTTCTTTTCTAAACTATGGCATTTTTATAGGCTAATCAAGTATCCAGTATTACTAGGAACCACTTAAAGTGAATGCCAAAACTAGTAAGAAGTAATCTGAGAATTAGATCTATTTTTGTTAGTTGAAATGATCTTGACTTGCTCATATTGTATTATACCTGATGCTCAGTAATATGATAGTACCAATACAAAGATATGCGGTTTGAAGTCTTAAATATCTGTTAAAAGTAGTGAGTAGTCCAAACACATTAAAATTCCATTTTCCCCCATACAAATGTTTGCTGCAGATGACCCCCACTGATCTTAAATATATTTCTGTATCTGTAACTGAATAGAGGTTTTCCGTACAGCATGTTCTAATGGTACTCTGGCCTTTAGCCAACAAGGCACTGAATAAGGCTATTTTTAAAATACAGAAACTGGGAACAGCTGCAGCAATCAAATTTGATAAAAACAGAGAGGAACTTTGCTTTTTTTACGGTTTGTCCAAGTTTAGACTCCTTTCATAGAACAGCTTTTGTTCTGATGGATGAAGGGGGTATAAGAGTAACACAGTGAAATCCTTTTGAACAAATAACTTTTAAAAGAATACAGATTAAAATAATAGGGGTCTTTTTTGGTGCAGCAGTATGTTCAATGCAATTGTACCTCAAACTATTAAAAGAATAAATCTGTAAAAAAGAATACATTTTGCCTGCCAAGCTTTACCATGAAAGACTTTTCCATAACGATCTCCTAAAGTGGAAGATGAAACCTCTTGTTTCAGATGTTGAAAACCTGAATCTGAACATTGGTATTTGGGAGCAGCTTTGGGATGAAAATGATTTAATTTGAATGC
>JAWLRI010001080.1:1589032-1645762 GCA_034781795.1 Crypturellus tataupa
GGAAGATCTCCAGAGAAGGAGACTCCACAGCCTCTCTGGGCAGCCTGTTCCAGGGCTCTGTCACCCTCACAGGAAGGATGTTCTTCCTCATGTGGAGGTGGAACTTCCTGTGTTTCAACTCATAATCTCATATTATGGTGTTTCAGTGCTCACATGTATGACATGAGGGCAAGTGAAAAGGAAGGAGAAATCCATTCCTCCAAACAGTATCGAGTGGGGAGGAGGTTGCTCAGAGCAGGTTCTTTGAATTACTCTTAATAGACAAAGAAACAAGGTGTAGCTTCAAAAAGGGAGATTACTGTCCCTCTCCAGTAAGTTAGAGAGGCTGAGAAGTTTAAGGCAATGTTAAAGAAGTTTAAGCTCATTCTTGTTGAATGTAGTCATACTAGCAGGTTTTAATGTGCTATTTTGGTAATTTTCCCTACAGAAAACCTATCATTTTAAATAGATGAATTATTGTAGCCTTACAGTCTCTAGTAACAGTGTAACAAGTGAAGAGGCATTCCACCAGAGAAGTGGTAATTCTCCGTACCAAGATACTGGATCGCTTTCTTAAATTTTGCCTCCTAAGTAAAATTCAAGGCTACACCAAAAAGAAAAAAAATAAATAAATAAGAAGAAAAGAAAAGACAGTCAAAGCAAAGGTTGAATTCTAATTGTCTATGGCAAGCACCTCACATCCTGCAGTGAGAGCCAGGCAAATGCACCCTATGTGAAAGCAAAACACATCTGAGAAGGAAATATGTGAACTATTCATTTACAGTACTGCATGAATTTAGATAAGGAAGGAAAAAAACATCTATATTCTGACTTGTCTTCTCCTCATTATAATTCCAACCATTCTAGAAGTTTTCCTTAAGGTTCTCTGCAAAGTAACTAGGAGATCCTCCTGCAATAATACCAAAGGTGGATGTTAGATTTCCCTCAGGTGAGAAATTAAGCACACTTTTGCATATGAATGCTTCAGAGAGGGCTTTTTTGACAGCTGAAGTGTATTTGACCACATGGGTGATCAAAGGGAGAGAGGCATGGTCTCTCAGTGATGTGTATTCCAGTCTGAAGAAAACATAAAATCAAAACACATTTTTAAGTGTAGCTAACTATGTAGCCAGTTATTTGAACCTGTAAAAGCGCAAATCTCAGAAAAAAATATGACAAGAACAATATGAGCATTGTGAGCTTTTGCCTTCTCAACAGACAAAAATATTTTTCCCAGAAATATCTGCAAGTGAATGAGCAATTACTAGTTTTTAAATGGAGGAAATTTTGATGAGGAGGTAAGGAGACTGCTCTCCTTACAAAGTAATCTGTGACTTCTGTTTTGTAAGAAACACATGAAAGTTTGTTTCTCCTTTTTTTCCCTCTTCTCTTAAGAAGTATCTTTCCCTGTCTCTTACAGGGAACTGAGGCCCCTATATAGAGCTGCTGGCACTTATACATCATGAACTGTGATGTGGTGAGGAGATACTCTTGCTATCTCTGGACTCGCATTTTTATATGCAGGATGCTGAAGAGAGTGGTTATTAGTATACGCTAATATTAGCCTGTACAAGCACTATAGTGGTTGAAATGACCCATGGTTCATTCTAGCATGGTGATCCAGTGAACTGGGAAGCCCCTCCAGGATGCATCTGTAGATAGCCATCTGTGTGCAAATGTGCCAATCATATATCTAAACGCCACTGAGGGACAAGACTGAGAATCTTTCGGTATTTTTAGGTGTATGGAGGTATTGCCTCTTGTGAATGATTCTGTAAGGTGTGAGGGAACCTACAGACATTACATAAGAGCTGTGCATTATGCTACTGGTGTAGCATTTATCCTCAAATTAAGTGTGATGATGCTCAGTTCTTGTCACC
Organism: Crypturellus tataupa; assembly: GCA_034781795.1. Lineage (NCBI taxonomy): Eukaryota > Metazoa > Chordata > Aves > Tinamiformes > Tinamidae > Crypturellus > Crypturellus tataupa. The sequence goes on from JAWLRI010001080.1 coordinate 1,590,892, forward strand.
AGTGGGACCATTTTGGACTCAAGTCTACAGTCTCTCAATCCTAACTGGGTTTGTAAGATCTCTCTAGAAATGAGACAAGGTGCTTATACATTCAGTGTCGCTTGAGTTCTGTAGTTGGGATACAAAAATTACAAAGATTCGATCAAGAAATAAATTAATTCTTTCAACAAGTATTGATTCAGTTCTGTCCCTAGGTTCAAGTGGTTATACTCGGAAGACATTTTCTGTTTCTTATTCATATCTTGTAAGTGATTTTTCAATCTGGTTTGACCGGACCAAAATTCTCCGTCTTGATTCCGTTAGGTAGACTAAGGAAAGCAGGTTCTGTATCAAATCCCTGTTATGTATCCTGTGGATGACATCAGCCCATTCAGGCTTTGAAGTTTATTTCCTGTTGATGTGAGAATGGAATTAACAAGGTCAACTCTGCTACTTCTCCATTAGTAGACTGGAGAATGTTATAGAGGTAGCTGTTCCTTCTCAAACATACAAAGCCCATGTCCTTTAAGAGTGATAGGCTCGACTGGAGAGTATTGTGGAATGCAATAGACAATGCAGTGATCTCCCAAAACCTGTGTGTGTGGTAATTTTTCCTTTCTGTGACTTGCTTTAGTGCTAAAAAAGTAGTATACTTCATTTACCGTGTTTTACCATCTTTTATGGCAGATGTCACTAGCATCCCTAAAAAAGCAGAAGTGCATCTTGCTTGTTCTTGCCTATTTAAAATGTGAATTGTCCTGCTCTAGACATCCAACCATCCAGAATTGTCAGTGTGTTGAATAGACGCAGACTGCAGGGTCTGACAAAGTCACTCTGCTCTCGTATAATAAGATGCAGAACCTGAATGTCAAATTGTATTGTTTTCACTGTTTTTTATAAAAGAGTCTTTGGGAGAAGGAAAGATGATAATGTTAATGTTATGTTAAACATCTTGTCTGATTAGCTGAGAAGGAAATTCTATCAGAGCTCTCCCAGACAAATATAGCAACATGGAAGATATCTATGGTTTCACCTGATCTCAAAGCAGGTCATTAATAGCAATGAAACTTCAGAGACTCTCAAGTTAATTTGATAAACTTCTAGCTTCATCCATTACATTTTTTTTTAGAAACAAAAAAATCTTTCAATTTAAGTACATACATTCTTAGCATTATTTTGAAAAATATATAAGAATATGCTGTCTTAATTAGAAATAACTGTGATTTCAGTTCTTTCATCTGTTCCTACTTGGTTGGCATCATGTCTGAAAGAGCTTCAAGCTGCTAACATCATTAGATTACAAATGGAAGGAAGAACTGTTTATAGAATATGCAAGAATATTGCCTGAGTGAAGGAATGAAGCTAGGGAAAAACCATCTGCAACCATCATAATGGTTTGCAGAAATACAGTTTCATAGACAGTTAAATCAAAACATATCACATACCTTTTGTCTAATAGTATTTTTAGAAACACTTACTGAAAGGTAAATTTTTAGGAAGCCGTTTAATGTTGAAACTGAGAAATAAAATTTCAGAATATGGTTTCTTTCTACCCTTTTCATTAGTCCTTAAAAATGTGTTGAATCGAGGCACGGAGGGTCTGCTGAAACTCCCTTTCTCCTAAGTCCAGAGAGAAACAAGAGCTAAAATCAGAAAAGCTTGTTGTCATATTGACAATATGGTAGAATTGTGTGAGAAAGCTAAACTGAAGTCACAGATCTGTTTTTATGCAGCTCCATTAACTTCCACACCCCATAGATGGCATGAGGAATCTGCAGTTGTTTTCTAGCCTGTCGATCTGTAAAGTATGCTTTTTTCCATGAGAATTTTTTTAATGAATTTTTTTAAATCCATTTTTTTAAGTATAAAATGAAACTTTTGTATCTCTTTCTTTAGGGCGAAGAGGAACTGAGTTGTAGCTACAGTGGCTGATGTTGGTAGCATATTAGGCTGTTATGACATAGTTAAGCTATAAATGGATGTGTAGAAAAAGTTTTAGATGTTGTAATTAAATATTTTATCTTTCCCCCTTCTTTTGAGTAACAAGAAGCATACAATTCTGTCTCTAGGCCAGAGTGCTTTTCCTAGGCTCTAACAATTTATTTTGTACCTGGGCATTATTTTTTGTGCTCACAGGTACACTGCACATTAATTAGTTTTGTTTACCTATGCATATTTTTTCCTAATTTCACAACAGTAGTTTTTGTAATTGACAAAGCAATTTACTGCATGTGTGCTTTCTGCACCCCCAGACAAATATGTTAATGTGTAATGTACCTTTCTTTCCAGTACAGATTGTTAAGAAAAGAATTAGTTGTGACTAATTGCCAATTAATTTGCAGTGGTTTAAGGGGGGAAGGGGGAAAAAACAATTGCACCTACTAATTAAAATTTAAAATATTCCAAAGTGTCATCTTTAGGTGTCTGTGGAATACATAATTTCCATTTTTGTTCTGTACTGGATCTGTAACAACCCTGAGCTTGACAGCTCTATTAATTTAAAACCTCAGTGATACCTATTAGTACAAAACATGAAAAAAATGTCATTAATCATTTATTTTAATTTTGCAGCTCTGTCATTTTCTCAGTATGTTTAAAAATTATGATGACACCATAATGTTTTCCAATCTACCTGTGTGAAGGGGAAACGGATCACACTACTTAGGAGAGAGACTAGAGTATATTATTAGAGCTTAATTAATGCCAAACTGATTAGATTTGATTGCACTTTGCACAATAATATTGTTAAGAAATTTATTTCAAAGATGTGTTGCATAATGCTATATTTAAAACCCCCAGTCTAGATCTGAGAGATTTGACCAAATGCCTCATAATACAAGTGCCTCATAATACTTTTTTTTTTTTTTAACACTGCCCACATTCTATAGCTTTTCTTCCATCCATGCTACTCTGTGCAGCACTTGATCACTTTGAGAAAAATAGAAGTATTTGGCTCTGTCATCATATGGAGGTGTCACATCCATGCATTTCCCATAAAGGATAGGAGTAACTTAGGAGCATCTAAACTGTGGGAAACCCTCCTAACATCAAACCTACCAACAGCCAAACCCTGCTGGTAACGTGGAACAAAATACCGATGTCCTGAAATACAGATCCAGCTTAAAGTATTTTTTTATCTTTCAGTTCATCCTTCTCTCCTTAAAATTCAGAAATAATACAATTTCTCTAACTTTGATTGAAATATCATGAACAGAATTGATTAACTCTGTTTTTAGTTTCCTGTTGTCGTTTAGTGCTAACACCTATAACACGGAATTTTGTATTAATATAAAGCTTACAGGCATTCTGTCAAGTAAGAAACATATATGTAAATGGTACATATTGTAAAAGAATGAACATAAAAGGAAAACTGAATGATCTAAAAGTTGTGGTTATTTTTCTCAAATTATTAAGGCTCAGTGCATTTTATTTAGTGAATGTGTTGTATTAATGTGGTTTCAAATCACAGTTTGAAATTCTGTCCTACTCCTGAAACAAATAAATATCCATTTTATGCTTTTATAAACATATTTCCTTCACAAACTCAGGCTTCTCCTTTATTAGAAAATTTCCTCTCTTTGAATAGGGACCAATTACCACTCTACTTTTAAGAATTATGCTCTTTTTTAATTGGAACTAGTTTTCCTTCCCACAAATATATCATCAGACACACTTTTTAATACTTCAAAGGTGATTTTAAAATTGCAAATGCAATATTTTTCTGCTAAATCTATTTACTAGATAAAACAGTCCTTTAAATTTCCATGATCATAGAATAAAATCTTGGCATCTGTTAGTGAATGGGAGTTTTGCCATTGGCTTCAGCAGCTTGAGTTTAACCTATAATGCTGTACATCAGGCTTTCAACAGAAATCCGTGACATCTTAGCAATTAATTTGGCTATTTACTTTCCTTCTAAATGTAATTTTGTTATTTCTATATCTTTCATGTTTTTAAATATAAATTTGTGCCATATAAAAGTGTTAGATTTTTTCTTCCGGACACACTTCAGACTCTCTCCATAATTTATCTTTAAGAACAGTCTCATTTTTTGTGTGTTATTCCATATTCAATAAAACTGACTAACTATTCTCCAAAATCCACAGAACTACATAGTATTTTGTATGACACTGTTAGGGTATAGTCAATTGCTAAAAACGTTAGCTTTGTGTTGAGCTTTGTTTCTTTTTCTGAGCAATTTTGTCATTACATATCTTTTGTTTTGAAATGCTTTTATATACAGATTAACCTAGGGAAAAGGAAAACCAAAATAATGATGAGTCTCATTTAAAGTTTTTAAAATTATGTTTCTAATGCAGAAAACATGAGATTGCTGAACAAGGCAGAGAAGGTGAATAGTAAAAATTAGTCTTCATTTAAAAAAATGTAGAATCTACATAGAGCTATGAGTGGCCTCAGTAAGATCCCATTTTTTCTTTTTAATTTAACTAGATTTTGGTTACTCGCAACTAAAAAATTTTTTGTCTATGTCAATCCCTCATTCAGCACTCTTAAATCTTCAGTGTTACTTCCCTTCTTTTGATCCAAAAGATTGTTTTCTTCTTTTGGATCCTCTTAGTACTGCCTCCTGTCTGAAAGTGTGTACTTTCACTTTTCACTTATTCCCCAAACTCACATCACCAACTAACTCTGGCACTGCCATTAGTATGGTGCAGGAGTCCAGGTCAGAAACACAGTGCCTGAGAATCTCAAGAGGGACAAAATTAGCATCTTTCAGACAAGGTAGTTCCATGGTCTAGTAAATACAGAGTGTATTACAAGCATCCTGATCTCTTTTTATCAGCTAAGTTTTTTAATCTATATTCTTCCAGTAGGAAATCAAAGAAATCAATGATTATCACTGCTAACCAGTGCAACACTGACTTGTGCTACCAAGGATACATAAAATATGTACTTTAAGTTTACATTTTATTTTTGTATTTTCAGAACATAATGTATACTTGAAACTAGTGGAACCATGCCAGTTTGTAACAGTCAAAAATATGCCTCAGAGAAATGTATATAGGACTCCTTTCTCATGTTCATGAGTGCTTAATCATGTTCAGGCATCTTAGCTGATCTCAGCTGATAGGATACAACATACTGAAGAGGTCATGGTCTCTGAAACAGATGGCTCAAGCCAAAAAAGAACATTACAAATGATAAATATTTTCTCAATATGTAATTGCATTCATCCTCAGCAGCACTGAACAGCCCCAATCCAACACGCAATCTGTATGAGGTCTCAGGATAACTTCACCTCTTCATGCTAAAGCCATCTTTGTGCCTTGCTCTTTTATTCATTTGAAGAATTACAATGAAATTACCTCTGAGAGGAAATTTTGAGGACGTTCCTATTGCCTCATCATCGCCAAGTATTGCAATATGCTGAGCCCTCATGCCTCTCAAAGAATTTACTCACAGCAGCTGCACATTACTTTATGTATTGATCCTTAGGCTCTGGTTGATGTCATCGCTATTTCTGAGCCACAGAGTATGTCTTATGAAGGAAATTACAGAAATCCTTGAGGATTTCGAGAACCAGATCATCAGCTGGTATAAAGTGACATCAATGGAGTAATGCCAATTTATCCCAATTACAGATTTGGCTTCAAAAGTCATGCCTGAAGCAGAATTTCTTGTGAGAAAATATGTTTACGCCAGTCTTTGAAAGCAGGACTTATTTTCTGTGTGAATATAATTTAGGTTACCAAAAAATGATACACTAAATTCGATACTAATGAACAACGTTGACAAAAAGAAGTCACATGTGAAATATGAGACTAATGAACTAAGGTGCCATGTAAATTAACATTTGGAGAATAAAGGCTATCATATAGTTAAACAAATCTGCTTGTTCCATTGAGATTTTTATGTTTCTGTCTCTTCAGACTGTAAAGTAAATTTCCACCCCAAGAAATGTCCTGATCTATATTTTAATGAACCTCTGCACGTGACATACATTTTTTGTTTCATTACTATTAGTGAATGACAAGTGAAGGATATTCATTTTAACTTGAAAATGTCAGGTATGCACTTTAAGAGATATATTTTTCCAGTTTTTAATGAGATGGTGTTTCTTCTTGAAGGAAATACCCATCTCTGATGTGGGTACTATGCAGGTGACAACTGATATTTAATAAGTGATGGTTCTTGTATTAGTCGTAGTTCACTAAAGAAAATGTCTCGGATTGCTTTTGAAAAACTCTTAGCGTCACTAGCCCAAAGGCAAGATGTGACCTTTTTATTACATAATGAGAACCATTTATTATCTTACAATGTATCTTAAAGTCACAGACAAAATGCCACTTTGATAATTGCTTTCAATTAGCTTTGAGCATAGCATACATTCATAAAATGTCTTCTCTAATTTAGACTTGAATTAGAGAAAATTGCAGACATAATCTACTTTAAGGTTGTCTCATTTAAGGTGATTCGTAGTTTTATATCAAAGAAATCAAAATGGGTGGCTTTAGAGCAGTCTCGTATTTTAAGTAGGCTTTTCAATATTTGAGTCTATTCTATTGCCAAGTAATTAACAAATTATAATGCTAGTTCATCATTCTTGACCTTTTTTGTGTGTTAATTTTTGACTTTCATTCATAATGGTTATTTTGAAATCAAGCGGTGTCTTGTGTTAAAAGAGAAGTACAGCATGATTAGGTTTATAATTGAAGCATGCAAAGATATAGTTTATGCCTTAATAGTAAGCAACAACTTAGTCTGTCAGCATGTTTGTCCTTTCCAGGTTTTAAAATAAATTCACCTTATAGATATGTAAAATATTCAACAGCTAGCAATAAATCTCACACTCCAAAAATAAGATCACATATTGACATGTATTTCATTACATATAATTCATACTATTGACTTTGAATATAATTTAAAGTATTTGTGATAACAATGATCATGCAATTGGCTTATTGCATATGTAGTATCATCCATAAAAAATGCAGATCCTTTTATCTTCAGTTAAATGAAGATTTTTTAGGATTCACAATTTAAAGATGGTTTAAAGATGGTTCAGGTATTTTGGATATTTGATATTTGGATATTTGTAGAAATTGAATTAGCTCTAGGGATAACTCTATTTTTCTTCTTTCTTCCCCTAGATAAAAATAACTCACAAGAACCAAGCACCCATGTTGATGGGACCACCTCCAAAAACTGGGCTTTTCTCTTCTATCATCAAAAGAACAAGGAACCACACCAAGGAATAAGCCTATGTAGTTTAGTTTTTAGAAAAACAATTAGCTGTGTTGGGCTTTGGCATATTTATGCTGGAAATCTTTCAAGAATTTTAGAATCTCTTCCACTTGCAAAATCATGGATTTTAGTTTAACAGTTTCTGTGACTGAGCTAATGTAAAACTATGCTATTAGAAAAAAAATATTGTCACAGTTTTGTAGGCATTTTGCATGAAGAAAGCAGATGTTTACATAAAGTGATACAGCATATTTTTTGTTGCATGCGTTGCCATTTACTAATTTATGGGATAATTCTGCCATGGAATATGGGAAGAGAATGCCATTGGTAATTTGATTTTCTCTTTGTAATTCTATTTATATTTTTTTCTTCTGCAAAGATCATATGCCATAGTTTCAATAATATTTCTTGGACGATAATATTTCTTGGACAAGCATCTTCAGGTCAGGAACTTATTGGACTTATTGCAGAGTAAGGTTTATTACAGATCTCCTTAATCTGTACTTTTAGTTTAACATTTTTTTTCCTACACTGAGAATATTTTTATTCAGCTCAGTATTAAAATCACATATCTTATTCTGATATGTCATATGTATATGAGTGACTGCACCCACAGAAGACACCTAACCGAACTCCCATGTGTGCAGTATGCACGTGACTGTGATTACTGTTGTAAAGACTTTTTCAAGACTGGAAGTCAAAAGCAAGTTTGAGCAAAAGCTACAGAACTAAGGAGATCATATGAAGCATGAAGGTAATAATACCTGCAAAATTCATCATTGGTACTGTTGGCTAAAACACTAGAATTATTGTAAGAAGCAATAAATCTTTGTGACATGGAAAACTTTAAATCATTCTACATATTGACCGATAGTACGGTGTATATGCACACAAATAACCAAAGCTCATGCCTAATAAAGTGCATTTCCCACCAAAGATTTAGTGAAGGATGCTTCAGAGAAATGGATTAATGCATAATTAATCAAGCTCACTGAAGTAGACTCACTTCTGGAAATTTACAGTTCTTTTGATTACCTTGGCAATGTCCAGACAAATGCTGGCATAGGAAAACATTAAATTAATTGCATATAATGCTCACTTTTTATTTGTTTCATAAGTTGGTAGGCATAGACACATACTGAAAAATTAAAGTGATATCTAATTTTGTTGTCATTATTATTTATAAATTTATACTATCCATAATTTACTCATCCTCTAAATTAGTCTCTCAAGGAAAAGTCTCCCCTTTTACAGTCTGCTGTTTGGGATCAAAACATTTCTTCTCATAAAGATTTGGGGAGGCAGCTGTTCAGGTTTTGCTTTCTTAGGCCTCTGAGAGACTTCCTAAGAACATAGAAATCATACTACAGGGATTTGTCTGAGGTTTGCACAGCACTGTTTAATGTTGAAAGGAAGTCCAAGAATGGCAACTTTTTTTCAATTTTGCATAAAAATATACAGCCTCAATAAAAACTTTTTGTGGAGTCTTAACACTGATCTTTCTTTAGGATGACTTGTCATCTCTGCATGTTTTAAGTTCTCAGAGATTTCATCAAAAAAACAGAAGATACAACTTTGCTTGAAATGCATGACTTATGAGTTTTCTCACACTTTTATCTAGACTTTAAAGTGTTCATGATTTATTAAATCTATTTTTCTATTGATTCATTCACCCATAAAGAACAGTATTTCATTATTCTGTAGTGCACGATACTGTGCATGTATTTAAATAAAGTTGCTGTCATTTGTTCCTCAATATTCAATATTCAACAATATCCTAATTTATATAATAGACACAGAAATAAAAGCCAGTCTATAGTTGGTAAGGATTATGTCTTTGAAATATGCAGTCAGTGTTCTGTAAACATTAGGAGGTAAAAAAACAATTAATGTTGCATTCAGCATTAGGTAGAAAAATACAATGGCAATTATTTGCTAAAATTAAGATCTTGTAATTCACCATTATTGGGTCCAGTGATGTTGACAATTACAGTTATTATAGGAGAGAAACTATACTTTTCCTGTATAATGCACGCACACATATACTCAGAGGAAAGCATTTGATGGAGTTCTTAACTGTAAACATACATAAGTATGGAGGAAAAGATATTTGCATAAAGAAGGAAGTTGCTGACATAATGTTACATAAAGTGTACATTGATTTTATGAAATTATGGTTAAAGGTGATAAATATTTTCACATAACTTAACATAGGATTTTCTACCAATGCACTCAACTTTTTGTGGCAAAAATGTGTTTAATGATAATGTGCTCTCTATGATTATCTCATGAACACTGTATCTCTGAAAACAAATAAAAGGATACATCAGCTATTCTTTAATAATGTATGAAATTTTAACAGTACCAGGCTGTGAACAGCAAATGGTTGACAACACATTTTTTTCATGTAAAGAGGAATAGATGGGTTCATGTAATCACAATTATATACTGTTCCAGCTATACATATTTAAGGTGAGTCAGATCTGTTAAAGAAGTCAGTATATATCAAAGTCTCACTGAAGCAGAGGTGCTTTTATTTATTTATGTATTTATTTATACTATTTTACTATGTATTGGCACTTGCTGTAACAGTTCAATTGTGATTCTACTAATCTTGACTTTTTTTAAGATAGCCTCTAGTGATAAATTGAAGTTGACAGCACTGATGATGAAGAGAAATAAAATATAATACATATTATATAATACGAAAGGGAAGTATTACATTTAGGGAAAGAACATGTCACTTGTCTTCTTTTTTCTTCAGTGTGTGGAGAATTACCCTGATGAAGTTACACATTGGTGTATGGTGAAGTGGTATACAGCTAGTGTGGCCAGAAACGAAATAACACACAAGCCAGATCTGGAAACTGAGTCCCTGTTAAGAGTGTCCCATGTGGCTGTAGGCTAAAATTGGTGGTAGGTGGGTGCACTGCATGAGGTGATGGGTGTACTCTGAGGAAACGCCTGCCCTGGAGTGCAAGGTCTGTCAAAATGTGCTCGTGTTGTTCCAGGCTGGGCTTTTTGAGTCCTGTAGGCCATTCTCCTTAGGACTCTGAATATTTAGCTGAAATAGGCAGGTTTGGTGTTTCCTGTGGAACTGTCCCAAAGCCAGTAAGGATGTAAAAGGTAACATCTGGGGCAGGAAGATCCAAATGGGTTTGAAGCAGGCATAGGATAGTGCATTTGCTTGCATGAAGTCTGTGCTGACTTCATGTAGATCTATTAAGTGACAAAACTCATTTTTTCAGGAGCATAGAGTTATTTCTATAAGCATATAAATGGCTCTATGTGAATATTTGTCTTTTTTAGCAAACTCTTAGAAACAATTGTAGAAATGTCTAAGTCAGGTGGAGCTTTGGGAGTCGGGATCCATATTTATGTGGTACCGAGTGTGTGAGTAATGCTGCCAGACGCTATTGCCTTTGCCGTGCATTGCCTTGCATGCACGGACACAGAGGCAGCTTCAAGTCAGAGTGGGGTCAGGGGTCTTTTTAGGCAAAGACTTCAGAAAATTTCAGTCCAGTTATTTCCTGTTTTATATCGTACAAGGCAATAAAGTTGTATCTCGGAATTAACCCATGATTAATGGATTGTGTGTTTGTGTGTGTGTGACATGGAGGCCGATGGAGCTTTTCCATCCTCAGGTTCTTTTTTATTTACAAGAACAACTGAAGTGAAGAAACTTCTGCATGACCATTGACTTCCATTTTGTCAAATCGCCCTACAGCTTGACACTATAAATAGGAGACGATATCTTCTAGGCATCTAGAATCTCTCCACATGGTGATATTTCAGAGGCTGATTTTTTTTTTTCACTTTCTGATTCATGATTCAAAGAGACTACCTGAGAAGCACTTGGGAGCTCTTTAAGTATGAGTCATACAAAGAGTAAGTGATAATCACCAGGCTTTGTTATTTATAGAAAGGTGGTAGCTATGTTGATGGTAAAGCAGCACAGTTGCAGAGGGAACTGCAGATTTGTAATAAATATGGAAAATTATTTGCCTGGTCTAAATGAATGACTAAGCAAAGACTTTGAATTTTCAAGTCTAGATTTTAGTCCAAGGAGGATAGTTACTGAAAACAAATACTTACCTGCTTGTTGGTATTTTTGAAATACATTTTTTTTTTTTTTTTTTTACCTGGGGTCAAATTCACATTCCGTGAGGTAACATAGCAATTTATACTAATCAGTAGCTTTTCTGGACAGGGAAGTGCAAACTTGTTACTCTCTGGGTGAAACACCTACTTACAGACCATGCTCTGCCTGTCAGAAAGAAAATACAAGATGTCAGTCTCTAGGCCTGTCAGTCTATTTACATTAAATGCAAAGAACTTCAAGAAAAATTATTTGTTACTTTGGATAGCAGAAAGAACCTGGTGATTTGTATATCATCTGGTGAGGCAATGAGGCACTGCAAAATGAGCATCAGCGCTCTGTGCTCCTTCTTTCAGCCCAGCTGTGAGGTTAACTGCTGTAAAGGTTTAGTAGTGAATATGAATGAATTTTCCAAAACTCTCTCTTTACTCTAGAATTACAAATACAAACATCAGCTTGATTAAGAGAGAAATATTCTTTATGATTATAGAGCACAAATAAGTAAACAAGGGCAAGAGGGCATATACCATTTGACTTGAAGTTTACTTCCACATGTTTTAAACTCAGCCCATCAATCATATTGCTGAAGGAACAGCCAACAACTCTTAATTTTAGGAAGCTTAGTGGAGTTGAGGGAAAAGTTAGGTTTGGATTTTTTCCTGAGCAATATGAGCTTGTTACTACTTCAGTTACTTTACTTCTCCAGTCACTGTTTCCGAGGACTATATTAGGAACAATAGGTTTTTCTGTTTGATAGTTTTTGGTTTTTTGAAAACCAATAAAATGTGTCTGTCTGGTTATGCTTCAGTAATTAATATATTAATACAATTAGTTTATAAGTAAGAAGACATTTTAGAAATCCTGTCCAAGTGTCAGTTCTCAAAGCCAAGCTGTGCACTGAGATACAACGTTTGGCTTTCATATCTGACATCTCACCCTAGAGCTGCTCAAAAATGCTTTAGACTTATTGAGGGGAGGGGAGGGAAACCTTCCTAAATTGATTTAACTTTCATTGTATTAACATATCATAACAAAATCAGATTTATGTTTTGAAGGTCAAAATGCCTTATGGTTGGATGTAAAAAGGAAATGTAAGGTCTTATTTTGATTGCTGTTTCTTTACAGCAATAATTAGCTACTATTAAACTGGAAAGTGATTGGCATAATGTTCTTATTTTATTTCAATTCTCGTTTGCTGTCTGAGAATTTTGAAAGTTTTAGTATTTGTTCCAGCTGCTGAAATGAAACTTCCAGTCTTAGCACAGCTGTAATTTTCACCAAGATAAGAGGCTGCAAGTAAAATTCTAGTCTTCATGCAATATTCATTTCTATGATTACGATAGTTGCACATCTCTTGAGATTTATCTTAAATAGACTAATTTTTGGATTGTTGTTACTTCTCTATTAGATTAATTATTCAAAAAACAGTATTATTAACAAAACATGTATAAAGCTTCTGGGTGTTTATTTTGTTTATTGTTTATTGTCCACTGGTGCAAGACAATGGACAATAATCATTCAATTGCATGGATAAGGCATTTGTGTGTTAACAAAACTACACTGTTGTTCCTGTATTCCTAAATGTCTCTCTCAATCTTTTGGCTGATTTATCAGGTAATATTGTGTAGTAGCTAATCTGAGAACGCTTCTCAGCTAACGGTTACCTAAATATGTATGATGCCTAAAGTTTTGCTGTGCTTCCTCTATTAGCTGTACCTTTATTGCTCTATAATGTTAGCATGTCTAACCCAATTGATATCATGCTTAAAACCTTGCCGCGACAATCAGCAGCCTTATTTTTATGGTCCCGGGACAGGAGGTGAATGGACTTGCATGAGGTTAATGGGGCTTTAAGAAAAAAGTTATGTTCCTTCAGTGCAAGATAAGGTTCCTTTCTTCTGCAGGAACCCTGTCACTTTATCAGGTATAACAGCTTTCTCTGCCAAAGAGTTGAGATAGGAGTCTGTGTGAATGATTTATAGTTTTCCTTGGACTGCCTCCTGAATCTTGGGCAAAAAAAAAAAAAATCTTATGGCAGATGCCGATTGTTCTCCATTGGTCTGACTGTAGAAATATGCACTACTATGAGAGCTGATCAAACCATTCAGATACAACCAGACCAGCTGTTTTGACAATTAACGGCTAAGAGAATTTGACAAATAACAGCTAAGAGAATAGCTGTGTACCTTCCAGATACACAGAAACAGAGAAAATGAAAAGTGTTAGAAACACTTAGAAACACATTAGACTACTACTAATTTCTGGAGTGATGTCCTTATAAAATATAAGAGTACTGGAAGGTAATTACTTTTGCAATTTACCATAGATATTGTTCTTATTCTCTGAAAAAGGGTGTTTGTGCTAATTTCCCATCTCAATATAGTATGAAAAATAGCTTTTTAAAGATATTTCTACTGTATGCTTCCACCCCAAAATACATTACAATGGTAACTGTAATGTAAATCTTCCTGTAAAGGAAGATTTTTTAAAAGAAGTTCAGTAAAATAACATTTTAAGGAACCTGAAATACCTTCCAGCCTAAGACCACAGTTCAGCAAACAGATCTGAAGGAAGAATCAAGTGATAACATTTCCATCTCTGTTCAGAAAATGTTTTTGAGATAGGAGAATTTTAGCCAAATTACAATCTATCTTTAGTCTTGTATTTCAAATTATTTGTACATGAACTTGGACAGTCACTGTGAAATGAAGAAGACACAACTATTTAAGTGGGAATGAAGATTTTTTTTATCAGATTCTGGTACTCCTTACTTGCAGAACTCTGTAACTTTTTCTTAAGAGTAGTAGAAGCAGCCTACTTGCAAGTAATATACACACAAAGGTAGTCATTATTTGTTTATTTACTTGGTTCCTCTAAAGGAGCAGGGGACAATCCATATCAAATTATATAGATATGTGTGTATTACTCCTGATGCACCAATATGGATCTATGGAGGGCATTTAAAATCATAATTAATACAAAATATGACTCTAAAGCATAACTTTGAAGGCTAGGGTTAAATATTATAACCTAAGTCCAAGAAAGAGAAATCTTAAGCATTCCCATATCCCTAAAACTTACTGCAGCCATGAACCAACATTTCCCCACTTCTTTCACTTGAGTGCACTTGTCCTTCTACTCTTGTGCTGATAGTAGCCTTGTAGTCAATCTACACAAAACCTTAGCCTCACGAGCGTGTCTGGAATATGTTTCCTGTTGTACTATCTCAATGGCTGATGGTAAGGCATCATGCTGGGAAATGCAAATTTGAAGTTGTTGTTAACGAAGAAATCAGATTTTTACTTTTAGGCGAACACTATAACTGCTATAACTTGCAGAGATGAAGGGCAGGGGGTTGCTTGTTTGCTGGTATGTGTGTGTTGTGGAGGTTTTTGTTTGTTTTGTTTTAGAATGAGTTCTGCTTAAGGACCTGGTTTCAGAATTGTTGCTTTGAATCTCAAAACCATGAGGATGCTGCAACTCCAACTAGGTGGAGTTTACTTTAGTGTTTTATTTTGCATTTTCCAGTTCACATGCAAATTTTATGGACTGTATGTGTAAATGGTCTCTCCTCTTACTCTTCAGAGTCTTAAAAACCTACCTGCACTCTCTGAATCATGGTGTGGAGGTAATGTAACACCAAAGCTGAGCACACATAAATAGCTGCTTTGGACCTAGCAGTTGAGACCTGCATGTTCTACAGAATATTGACTTGGTATCAAATTCTGTATCATTGCCTTACGGGGCTCCCACACAGTGCTGCAAAACCATGTCTGTGTACAGCAGAACACAACCCACTCCCAATTATTTCTGCCTAGAGTAGCTGCTGTCTTTGGATTTCTTATATGCTTAAAGCAGCAGTGACGCAGTAGTGAGTCAGGCCTTTGACAGCGCTTGAATACCCAATGTGAGGTGCTATATAAAATGATAGCTATGTTTTTAAGGCAGGTGTGCGAGCCCTGATTAGCATGTGGTACATCAGAGGTATGCAAATTGTGTACAAAGTGCACATATTCTTTTGCATTTACATACAGCTTTGTGTGTGCAGCATCACTTAATGTCTGGGCACTCTGACTTTGTCATCTCTGGCAACTACTGTGCATCTTAAAGCTTTTGCTGTCCTAATGTACAATGCCAATCTCATAGCTCATTCATTTCATTGTTATTAGGTTATTAATCAGCTGTTAGTGTAAAACAACATAGTGAAACATAGCAAGATGTTTTGTGGTATTGCGTGAGGAAGGGTAGTACTCACTTTTCATGAGATTAAAAAGTACTGTTTAAAAAAACACTCTTATTCCTTAAAAAGGGTTGCATGTGGAACTTTTTTTTCTGTTTTATTTGGTTGCCTTTTTAAAGCTCTGCTGATGTGTTAAAGGAGGATTGTGATACTTACTTTAAAGTAGTCATTTTAATTGATAGATGGCTAAACTGAGTGCTGGGAAGATGTGGATCTTTGCATTCAACCATTACTGAGTTTCATTCATCTATTCCCATGCATGTCACTAGGCTGGTGTGATACTTAGCAGTACTTCATTGCTCTGACTTCTGGATAATCTTTAATCTGCATTTTTAATCTTTAATCTGCATCTTTATCTTTGGTTATAAAGTAACATCAAATTCTCCTCAGTCTTTGGAAACTTTTTAATTTTCCATCACTTTCTTTTTTCCTCAGTTTCCTTCCTTTGTTCTTGTTCATGCACTTCTAATTGTAGTACTTGTTATTTAGTATGTCAGTTACAGTTCATGTAAGACCTTTTTTTCCTACTTGGATCCATTTAAAAGTCGCTTCTAGGAGCCCCAGTCTGTCAGCTCACAATTTTATCCTTTCTTTAACTGTCCTCCAACCTCCTTTCCCCCTCCCCCCGTTGCATTAAACGTAAGCTGTTTTCCTTCACTCACTTTTTATAGCTAATGCTTGCCTTACCCTAAGGTATTTCTATGTGTATACCTAAAATCATTCTAGTTGATACAAATACTTGTTTGTATAATTTAGATCTAATAAAACCATGATGTTATTCTTCCATGTGTTTTAAAACAAACAAACAAACAGCTTTATTATACAGTACTCTTAGTTCAAGAAAATTCCTCTTGAAATATCCATAAACTTAACTTCCTTCAATCCTTCCTTCACATAACTATGAAAAGATGCAGCTTCAGCTGCTATCACAAAAACTGTTTTCTTGCAACCGCTTTTACATTGTAAGCTTTCTTTCTGCGGGTTTGGGGAGGATGGTACAAGAAGACATGCATCTGGGGCCTTTTCCCTGTCTTCTATTGGAATAACATCAAGCACAATAAGTGTTCTGGTCCCTGGCTACTTCATTTAAATGTTGCAGCAGTGGAAATAGATCTATGTAATTTTTTTGTTGTTGACAAATGCATTTGTAGTCCATTGATGATAGTTTTTGCAAGTCTACAGAGAAAATGAATCCAGGTAGAGGATTTGCTCTATCACTTTCAGCTTTTTATTCCAAAACTCTTTCACTTATTCCCTATTGTGTTGGCTAAGAATGCAATTGTAACATATTTTGCTTTTCTACTGCACCATCTCCACTAGTAGTAGGACCTGTAGGATCTCCAAGGCAGTGTGTTTTGATTGCAGTTTCCTGAGATCTCCAAAAAGCATTCCCAGGCCCAGCAACCTGGGAGGTTTTTTCTAGGGATGCTGAAAGCTAAGCATCAATTCCTTCTTTCATTCCTTCTGCATATCAGAGGGAAGCTGGCCACGTGAAAGTAATTGCCCATTTCATTTATGCCAGTGAGAGGATCCATTATATCTTATATGACGAAAAAATGCAAACAAATGTTAAATGAATTCCCATCTAGCCACAGGAGCCAACAGCTTACTTTTACATTCTGTATTTTGGCTGAGTATTCAGGTAAAAAATACAAGACACTTCACCCTATTTATATGTGCATGCAAGATTAGAGCATGAAAGCAAGGCAGTACGACATGAAGTTGCAAAGAGAAATTCCTGGTGTAATGTGCATCCCAATGAAGCAGTAGTGATGCATACTGAATGAAGTAGTAGTGGTAATTTCTGAAATACAGTATATGCTTCTCCCTTTTGATATGTTTTATTATCTGTGCTCCCTTCTGTGATAGCCTTCTTTCTCTTCACCTAGTAAGAAGAAGTGTTGTCAGGCTCAATCCTTATCTTTGGTAGGGAAAGTCTGAAAGACTTTATTTAAAATTTATATTTATTTATATTTTACATATACAAATATATAAATATATATTTTATATATAAATGTGCAACAATAAAGTATAATAATAAATATATACATAATGAAAAACAGTAAAGTATTTGTTTCTATTTTTGTATACGTTAAAAATAGGAGAAATAACAGAGCTGTCATAACTTCCAGTAAGCTACCTCTGTATAGTTGCCCCCACCTGTTATTTCCCATTGGTGTTCGCCCAGGCAAGATGTATACAGGGATAAAAGAGAGAAAGTAAGATTACTTGGAGTCAGGGGAAATTAATGTGTTATTTGCAACAGAGCTGAAGTGCAGTGCATTGTATGGAAGGTAGTTTTAATTAAAGCCTTTATTTCAGAAATAATAATAATAATAATAAAAAGAAACAGTAGATTGAAGTTCACATAAAATAAAAGTTGCATTGTTTTGTGTTTTCCTGAACGGAAACTGCCTGCAACCCAAAGCTGTCCTCCATGCCATGCTGGTTGGCCAATCATAGAATTTGCACACAGGTGAGGGAGAACGCTGTGATTTTACAACTTTAGTCTCCTGAACTGTCTACCTACAATCAGACTAGTTTTCTTCAACTTTTTATTCCTTTACTGTTTGCTGGCAGAAAAAAATGGCCATAAGTGGTCATATTTTTCCTTCTTCCCATTTGCTGGGCGGGTGCAAAAAGGAAGCTAAACACTAAAAGGAGTTAAATACTTTATTTCTCCCAAGACTCCCAAGATATTTTTGAGTTTGCTGCGGTCTGTTCCTTGAATGAAAGTAAAGGGGAAATATCACTGTTGTTCTATTCTGCATTTCCTTTGCAGAAATGACAGCAGTTGACCTGGAATCTCTTCTCTTTCATTGTAATATAAGTCCACAGCAATCAACAGAGCTGTTCCAGATTTTGGATGAGATTGGAATCTGACCTGGAATGTTAGCTGGATAAAATAAGAATAGGATAAAGGATTGTTCTGAAAAAATATTTCAGACTGCTTCCACCCATCTGGATTGAGTATGCCAGCATCCATGTGGTTTGCAGATGTACGAAGAAAATCCAGATTCTGCTAGCTGTCCTGGGGATGGTCCATACCTCCTTGAGTGGTGTAAGTTACAAAGCCTGTCTCCATAAGGTACTTACATATTTTAAAAGAGTTCTTTTAAAAGAGATGTCTTTTAAAATGGAGCTTCATCTTCAGCTGATCTCATCTCTCAGCAGCAATGCATGTTCAGCTCGAGAGAGAATTATTCACCACTTACTTATGTCAGGGAAGTTTTAGTGGAGTAAGAAACACTGTAAAATAAGAAGTGATTTGTAGTTTAAAAATAAGAAAAATGCATGCCCTTGCAGAAGGGTACTCATCTCATTGAAGAGATGCAACTATCTTCACATGTTAGGGAAAAGAAAAGTGAAACTCTTGGTATTAGGGATTCTAAAATGAAGTTTTTATTTTAAGTACATTAAAATCCCAAGTATAAAACTGTCTTTAGTTTTGAAACTGAGCCTGTTAAAGACATATGAAATATTACTGAGATATCATTTAGCCTTTCCTTTGGTGAACTTTCTGTTGGGCCATGCTGTGATCTTGCTCTGGAATTATGTTTGTAGCATTCATCTTGCGTCAAAGTGAGACTTCTTACCGATGCACAGAATATGCAAGCTGATTCTGAGTTTTGCTTGGAATTTGACCACACATGGCTTTATAGAAAAGATAGTATCAAGATATCTCTTTTAATGAGCAAAGCAAAAAGCTATGGTCATCAAAAGCCACGACATGAGATTGATTTTTTGCCGATTAAACACCTACTTAGCCACAGGCAGTTAGAACTCTGGACCTAACCCGAGATGTGTGTGTTTGCTTGTGCTTTCACTCCCTGGGAGCATTTGTTCATTTACTGCCATGCAGATAATGCACTGCATTTCACAGCACAGCAAGTTTAATCAGGACATGTCATCACTAATTTGTACTGATATGCGCTGATGGACAGGGTTTTCTAGGAGCATGACTAGCTGTTTACCAAACAATCGTCAATTCTGGAGGAAAAAAATGGTGCTATCCCCCTGTTGTCTTATAGCATCTGCTTTATCATCTGCTCACATGAGTGCCCTTGCCCCCGCCCTCCCGTTTTCCCTTTGCAGCAGTCACTTTCAGACATCTTCATCTCTTTCTGCTGATTTCTAATTCCTTTGGGAGAGATATCCAAAAGACACACTTGACTTAGTGAGGCACATTGTGGTACTGAAATGGTTAAGGATGGCAAGACAAGACTAAATACTACAACGTGCATTTGATTTCTGATGCTTTCCTGTTATTTACAAAGTGTCTGTTGGTGTATCATAAATAATTTACAGTTCAAAGTGAATTCTTCTTCTAAGTGCTGGAAAGGCAAAATCGCATTTATTTCATTCACTAATGTTTCTACAGTATAGCACAAAGCATAAAATATGCTCTATAGTTTAACAAAAGAGCTATTAGAGTAGCACCAGCTCAAAAGGGCTGTTATAATAGCAGGTTAAGGAGAGGTGTTAGTGGTTCGATCTTGCAGTTCCCACTACTGAGATTAACCCTTTGCTATCTATCAAGTACATTGGTGTATTGTTCTGGGGAATCACACAGAGAGAATAACTCGAAAGCTACATTTTTTATATTAATAGATTTTCCAAGATAATACGGATTTTAATTTTAGTCAGACATACTGTGACTTGTTTCTAACAGGTAGAAGCAGCACCATGAATTTCAAAATGAAATCATGACAGATATTGTCAGGGAAACGAGTCGTTGAAATCAAAAGTTCTGTCACTGATTTGAAATTAGTTGAATGCACTTCAAAACACCTCTATTCTTGTTACCATTGTAGAAACAATATACATAGTCTGAGCCGGTTTAAGAGGTGTGGTAGAAGCAGCAACTAGTCAGACCCCTGCATTCCTTTTGCTGTAGAATGAAGACTTTATGCATTTTAGTCCTTAATTCTTTCTGGTTCAAGACATGCCAAATCTTACTTGGGTGGTGAAGAAGAAAAAGACAGAGGAAGAGGCAGAAGAAAAAAATGTCTCTAAGTCTTGGGGCAAAGCTGAAAATGTAAGTTTTGTTTTTAATACATGGTTTTGTATATTCTTTTTCAGTTTAAGATCTGCATAGTGATAATGCTATCCCAAGAAGAACGGCCACACTAAAAGATTAAAAAAAAAAAAATCAATTATTAAAGTAAATTTCCCACCACAGCTATGTTCTTTTGGTAAATATCAATTCAGTCCCATATATGCAGACCAAACAATGTACTCTAAGGGACATGGAAGTTCAGCTGACATATGAGCTATATTTGACACCATAAAAGACATATAACTTCTGGAATTATGTATTGTTTTGGTACAACTATAAAAAATAGGCAAAACTTTGTAGAATGCTAACATAAAAACTTAGCTCACTTTTGTAAAGAGAAGAAAGTTGGAGTTAAGGATCTCTCTATATTCAGTTTATTCTAACAAAATAGTTTTAGCATTATTGACACTAATTAAAATTTGCTCAGTCAGACATGTTTATTATCAGTCATTATTTTTGCACCACCTCCTCATTCTACTTGCTCCATATATACTTTGTCCTCCAAAGTTGATACAAAGGCCACTATATTCATATTTAAAATTAGACAGCAATATTTACCATTGCCTAACAGCTTCATGGAGTAATTTGAAGGGGAATGAGTAAAGGAATGCAATGCACAGAAGGAACTTTAGGAAAATAAATATTAACCCTTCAAATAGATGTTTTCTCCCTAGGGACAGGTTCTTAGCTAAGGGAAATAGTGGTCTGCTCAGAGTTAGTGGAGCTTATTTATTACCAGCTGAAACCCTCGCTCTAGAAGGACAATGTCCCAGCCCTTTGGAAGGATATGCCCTATTCCCAGTGAATACAAATCAGATGGGCCTTTTAAGCAGGGCTGAGTGGAGGTTTTGTGTTCACCTGTGATTTGGCAAATGGTCCATTTTCTGAAGCCTGAAAGGATTTGCAAATTTCGAGAAAGAATGCTACTGGGGGAAGGGGGAGATGGCTATATTTGGGGAAATATATCATCCATTTTATCAAGTACCATGCAGATAGAAGTTGGGGGTGAGGATTCACACTCTGCACAGCGGGGTTGACACTGACTCTTGCCACGGAAGTGCCTCTATGAGAGCTATATCCTACGTGTGATATACAGTGGTAGAAGGTATCTTTTCCTTTCCAAACGGTGTTTAAGCAAGACTAGAGTGTGTACTTGGGAAGGGATTAGTAAATGAAGTGCCTTTTTTTACTGGGAATAGATGCCTCAGGGCAAGGAATGGGATTTCCCAGTGAATTGATGGTTTTCACAGAAGCTGCAGTTGACAGCAGAAGAAATGAGGAACTCATTAATTTGGTCAGGCTAAGCAAGCACTTCTTACAAGGCCTCTGACCCGACCTCCTAGGGCCCTTGATTGCCTTCCAGACACACAAGAAAGAGCAGGGAGGTGTGGGGAAAAGTGGCAGGGGCAAGAAAACATTGGAGACATATTGCAAATGGTCAGCTGGTAAAATACCCTCAGGCACAGAAAGAAAGCGTTAAACAGTTTATTTAACATAGATACAGATAACTCCTTATTTTCCTCCAATGTTTTGGGTGTGCATTCCTTCTTTAATGCTGGAGTCTCAGTATATGAAGCGGAGAGGGAAATATTGTTTGTGAAACATTTAATTTCTTCAGGTTATTAAGTGAACACTTATTAGTCAAGATTTCACAAGAGACTTTTACTTTATTGAACCTGGTACCTTTTTTTCAGCTGACAGCACTTAGCAAATGAATGCTATTCTATGATGTATAAATATATACTTATATAAGTTTATGAACTGAAAATTGCTATTAATGTAGCAAATAATAATAATGTTTAAATAATGCATAATTAAGAGGTGCTGTTTCAATGAATAAAAGTATTTACTGTTTTTTTCACTTAGATGTTGTCCCTTCAAACTCATCCTTATTGTATTGACTATAAAAAAAGGAAAGAAAATAAAATGAAAAATTCTTAAGATGCATATATTCGTAATCTGAAATGCAGTTAGCAGACAGCTTTTAATGATACTGTTGTCTTCCCCCACTGCTAACATTCAAAAACACTGTTTCTTCTGGATTTGGTTTGGCAGTCGCATCCCACTCAATATGAAGGCGTGTGAATGAGAAAATCAGTCTGCTAGCATACTATATTGGACCCAATTTCTTACTCATCTCATGGCACTAAGATTTCTTTTATCTGCAGGAATGCCAACTGATAGAGCAAATGACAGATGAAGCAATCACTTGAAACAGTTTGGCTACAGAATTTGAGATTTTTTTTCCTATTGTGAAAATCCCTTTGGTACTGGCAAAAAAAGTTAATAAAAAAATGTTAAATTTTCAAAGGCACCTCTAGTAAGCATACAAATATTATCCTTTTTTACTGTGATATGACGTTTCTAAATATTTTTTTCCCAGATACACAGCAATTATTGGAATGAAAGCCATCGATAATTGAGTAGTTAGAGGAATAGTGCAGTGTCTTTAATTTCTGTGAGACTTGAGCTCCTCTTACGAACTGACAGCTTTTTGTCTAGTTTCAGAAGTAGATAAAAATAGGACATTTATATATTCTTTTTAAAAGTTATCTCTTTTTCCCCTGTCTTAAAGTCTTCTAATTTTATTCAAAAGATTTTCCTCTTAACATTTTTAGGATTTCTGATCTATTCAAAAAGAAATTCCTCTTTACAAAGTCCTCATCATTTTGCCATTTTGCTTCTATTAATATAGTTCATGCTTCATGATATATGCTGGTATCTTAGAATCATAAAATAATTTAGATTGGAGCATCTACATTTCATCCAGTCTTACCCTCCCTGCTTAAAGGAGACCTATCTCAGGAGTTGTATCAAGGCGTTGCCCAGTTAAGTCTTATATATCTCTAAAGATGGCAATTCTACTGTATCTGTGCCAGTAATCACCTTCTTTGGGAAAAAATTCTCCTTAGCATCCAACTGGAATTCCCTTGGCTTCAACTTACGTCCATTGCCTCTTCTTCCATAAGGTGGCTGACCACTTGGCAGTCGCCTGAATCTGCTCTTCCTGTAAACTGGTGAGATTTTCACCTGTGACACAGGTGAGATGTCCACCTGTTTACAGTCCTCATCTGTTTTCAGTCCTGTTTACAGTCCTCAGACAGCTTCCACACATTTCTGCCATTCAGAGATCACAGGAAATCATATTGCTGCTAAGCAATATTGCATCATAAAACTGCTAGTTTTCTCAACACCTTCAGAAGGTATTCAGTCGGATCCCCTGGATTTATATGTCCGTATTTAAGGAGTATCTTCATAATACAAGCAATGCCTCACTCTGCAGAGTTGTTCATGAGGCAGACCTGAGATCAGCGCTTGCAAGCATCAGGTATGTCAGCAGTTTTTTTTTTTTTATCTTCTGTCATTAACTTCTTTTCCTCAACCTCCTGAGCACCAGAAAATGGGCAATTCTCATGTTTTGGGGAGACTGCCATTGAAGGTCAAGTGGATCTCTTGGGCACTTTTGCCCTTCAAGATAACATCCTATAGGATTCTACCAGTCTACCAGCTCCCTGGACATGGACTTCAGGAGAATAGCCTTTGGCTTGATCACTTTTTGTATTGCTTGACTTTCTCACTTCTCTCATGTTCTCTCATGTTCCTCTCTTGATCACTTGTGATGAGTTTGCCATTGACTATCGCATTCCCAATCCTTTATTTTTCATTTGTGAACAGCAAATCCAGGAAGAAATATCCTCCCTAACTTGTCTTAACATCTTTGTCAAGAATTGTCTCTGATACTCCATAAGCCTTTTGAATTTCTTATGCCCTGATATAATCACCAAATGAGTGTTGATTCAAACTCAGTGTTACTTCAAGGCATCAGTGCGGGTAAAATCTCTTTCAAGAACCGGGTTATCAGGCTTCATACAGACTGTGTCCACTTCCTTTTCTCAATTAAATTGTATGTCACGCATTCACTGCAGCCGATCAGGGAGTCATCTTCTGTTATATCCCCTGTTAATTTAATTCTTGACTATCTCCATATTTTTTTGACTTAAAGAGACTTAGGTCTACACTGTGTAATTAACTTTTCTTATTACCTGTTTTTTATTTACCTCCCTGATCCTCTCAGCAAGATAGCATACTTAAATTTGGACATACTTTAAACATTAGAATCAATATGCTTCAATTTTTGAAAATCACCTTTGAGACATTCAGGTTAAACGTATGTTCTCAATGTTCTGTATACCCTAAGGTTGTAGTACGCTGCAGTCTAAATTTTCTGAATGCTAAAAGTTCTCCAGTACTGATATAGTTCTCCCTAAAATTATATATGCAGAGTTGACATGAGACTGCGAAAGAATACAACAATGTCTTGTCGTTAAAAAAACTCGCGTTATACCAAGTTCATACAGAGGCAATGACATTACAGGAAATAGGATGTAGCTTTGCAGTGGGAACTCTTGCATTAGACTAGTCTGTGCTATCTCAAGTTCTGACCACCAAAATTATACCATACAGGTAAGTTTGTGTAGTTAATAAGGTATGCCCATATCATGACTTAAAAAATAAAGTCATGGCTTAGGCTGTGAAGAGGAATAAGTTTGGAGTTGTACTGATATTCCTTTAATATATCAGAATTTGTACTCTATCCTTACGGTGACACCAAAACATATAACGGGTCGTGTTTCGGAAAATAAAACGAGATTGAAATGTTGTAAGTGTTGAAGAAACAAAATACTTTCATATACAAGTACGCAGTAGAATAACTGCTAATTTTGATGAAACTAATAAATGATAGATTCACAGTCCTGTGTTTATGCTCCTTCTATGTATTTTGTTCAAGGCTTTCACCCTAGCACTTGAGAAATATCTAGGGGAAAAAAAAAATGTATGGATGTATTTCCAATGGATTATTGAGCTTTTGAAAGAGTCCTGCCATGACAGCAACGTTACAACTTGTCCGCACTGAGTGGAAAACTATATTTTTTTCTAAAACTATTTTAGGATTACCCTTTCTTCAAATTAAAAGATTAATATCAGATATTTTATCTTCAGATTGATGATAATTAGTGTAAACTGGATGTTAGCTATGAAGATTCTAGCTTGGTAGACGATTTTAAAGGAGGTTTTAAGCTTGTGAAGTCTTTCATTTAAGACAATTGGTGTGCTGTCATACTCAAAATTTCACGTAAGTGAAGTACCTACATATATATTTATTGTATACGTGTATATTTTGCTGCAATGGATTTCCTCTCTTTAGGTAAGTTCTATGACCCAAATTTTTGTAAGTAATCTGAAGGCACTCAGCTACTACAGATAAAAATAGCAATAATTCTTTCTTCCTCTTCTGTAGAGGAAATAGCTCAATTAGCTATTTTTATTTGCTTGCTTGGTTGTTTATATGCATGAGTGAGTAGTTATCATCCATGTAGAGGTTAAATCCATCCAAGACAGTGAGTGTAGTGAGCTTAATCGTATCCATTCAAATCTCTATCAAATTCTCCAATCAAATTTTGATGTCCAGAAATTTATAGATTAAGGAATTGTTACTCAAGTTAATTTTATTTCTGGTGTTAGAGATTTAAAGGACTCTCAAAGGACTTTAGAATGAAATGTCTTTGCATTTCAGCTTCTAACCCACCTTTCCATGGGTTAGACACACACGATGTGTACGTGTAGGTATATATGCTGGTTTGATGAGCAAGCATAAGAAGAAGCTATATTCTCTTAAAATAGATTAAATGGGGTTGTTACACATGGATAGGAAAACATTTATTGGTTACCTTCATCTCGCATTTGTCAAATGTAGCTGAGGTCCTGGTTCTGTACAGACTGATAAATAACTGCTGGGGAAAAGAAGTCAATTATTAGGCTAATTCAATGTTATTACCTGAATGCTCTTTGACTTTATTCCTTTCTTTGCTAGCTTTTTGATGGAAACAATGGCTAATTCCAGTATACTTCTGACTCGGAACTGAAAAGCATGTTAAATCAATCAAATAGAAATGTGAAGAACATTCAGAAAGTATTGGAATATATACTGAAAGTTTTTTAGCTTGCCAAAACCTGAAGCAGAACTAAATAATGAAAAAAACTAGAAAAGAAGTTCCTGAAATAGTCCACAAGAAATGCTGGGGTGATTTTATGACTTGTATGGAAGCCCAAATTGTTTAAAAATATATCAAACAACAAAATAGTAAGACAAAAATCAGATAGAAAAATTAGGCTTAGACTTTGTAAGGGTAGGAAGAAACTACTTCACTATTCCTCTACTTATTTTAAAAACTGCTTGTCTGGTATACAGTCTGGAACCCTTTAATATGCAAACATCTGGTAATAAAACTTGGAAATTATCTTTCATACTTTCATCGCATTCAGTTTGTCAGTCTCTGAGCACTCTACTTTCTTGTCTTTCTAAAGATAAATCTAAAGCCTTTAGAAATTTTTTGCAAAAGTTCATGCAATTGGTTTTCACTTTTGTGTAACAACACAGATATTTAATCACTGCAGATGAGTTCCAGGTGTTGTAATCTTCACTGCTCAGACTAAGAATATGTCTCTGGAATAAATGCATCCCAGCAATTTTGATTGTTGTATTTATTCCCATGTGGACATGCTTAGTTTCTCCCATCTCTCAGTTGATGGGTGAGAGTGTCATGATTTTAGATGATCAAAAATATCTGATTTCAAAGGTTATATTAGTTGCTTGAGAATCCAGTAAAATGAGTTCTATTTTGTTTCTTGAGAGTGATTTTTAATTTTGTCAGTTCATATAATATAGCCTTGAATTTTTTGAAGGAGTTAGAACATTTATGAATATAAGTCTAGAAAAAATAGCAATATGCATAAGTAGTTACTTTCTAATAAAACAAACAAACAAAGATCTTTCTGATCTCCCTGAATATTCTTTACTAGTTTTTGATCTAATCGTTTTTTTCCCTAAAATAAAAGTGATACAATTTCAGAAGCTGGTGGTTGTAGTGTTGTTTTGTTTGGGAGGTTTTATTTTGTTTTTATTTGAGTCTTAGCACTACTGAATAGGAACATTTATCCTTAGAATTATCTGTTTCTTATTTCATCTCTTTTGTTTGAGACTCAGCTGCAGATTTTTTTTCAAGCAAATTTTTAAGAACTGTGTTGATTAGCTTGTTTATCATACGAGTTAGTATTGTTTCTGCTCTAAATTTTAGCAGTTTTGTTTGGTCATTGGAAGAGAGCTAAGCCTTTTAATGCAGTCCAGCTGGCTGTCTTGGTTTTTGTACTCTGCATGGTACACAAACTATAGGTAAATCCTAAAAAGGGTAAACGCTCTGAAGTGATTGATGTATTTCTGGCAGTTTAGATTAAGAACATGTGAGATTT
Source organism: Crypturellus tataupa (assembly GCA_034781795.1). Classification (NCBI taxonomy): domain Eukaryota; kingdom Metazoa; phylum Chordata; class Aves; order Tinamiformes; family Tinamidae; genus Crypturellus; species Crypturellus tataupa. The sequence goes on from JAWLRI010001080.1 coordinate 1,618,783, forward strand.
GATTCTTTTAAGGATATGTCATTTTTTGAATCTCATTTCTACATAATTACTACTATTTAACTAGAATAAAGAGCCTCTTAGCTCACAGAAGTTTAGACAACAAAACGCAGCCCATCATTTTTCTTCCTACCCTCTCTTCAAATCAGTTAGGAAAATATTACATCACCTCTTTGTGCAAACAAGTTTAAATCTGATGTGTTTGGTCAGCTATTCCAGGCAATGAGGAGGAACGAAGGCAAACCTTTCCTTTACTACTTTAGGTTCTCTTCTGTTTTGTCACTGGAGCCACAAGTTGAGGAGGGGAACATCACTTCCTAGATAATCTAAGAACAGTGATAGTGACTTGACAAAGAACTTGGATTTTTCATCAGGTAGGGAGCACAATAAAAGTAGCATTCCATCCACTGTTTGTTCCTTGAGATATTCATGGCATTACTGGTCACCTCACAGGCTTGGGGAAAGGGCAAACACAGATGTTGTAGCAGCAGCATTGACTGCTGCCTTCACTGTATGTCTTTTATGACAGAGAACCAATATCGTTGACTGAGTGATATTTATTAACTTATTTTCTGATGTTTCAATAGGATTCATCTTCTGATATGTTAGAATAGATTTGTTTGGGTTTTCTTTGGAGCTCTTTGAGTTAAAAATACTCCTTACACATCTTGCTACTCACGATGTTACTCAATCTAAACTAACATCTCATTGAATTATCCTTTTCCAAACCTGATTTCCATTCTTTTGAAAACTTTTCCTTCATCACATGGAAAAGGAAATTTCACTAATCTCTATCTTAATACAAAATACAGTGTACTTTTGATCTCTGTTCCTTTCTGTGACTTAGAAAAATGAGCATTTCCCCCCCTTTTTTTTTTCTGCATTGCATTTGTCTGTCTGACTTTTTTTCTGATTTTAAAATATGACATTGTGGTATTGTTAATTTGCTATCATATTCTGTATAAGCATTTAGGGCTTTTGAAAATTACCAGCTGGACTAGCGTGTGGAAGTGAAAGTTTCTGCCAAACTGTAAATACTCATAAGCAACAAAGAGACTACTTTTCTTATTACATATTATATAGGTTAATATTTAGAGTTAGTTGTTGAGATATTTCAAAAGTTTTGCTGTACTATCATTTGTGAACATCAGATACAAGGCAAAAAATAACCAAGTTGCCTGAGACAAACAGCATACTCCACTCATATTTATATCAACAATCATCTGCCTTTTTTTTTTTTTTCCCACAACGGTCAACCTGTCTAAATTCATCTGGTTGAAGTTCATTCAGCAGCTTAGGGAAAGACCATTGATTACTTATTCTCTGAAAATTCCCTGTTGTGCTGCTTTTAATAGTTTCTACTATCTGCTTTTTTTTCCCAGCAAGATATTTCTAATTCTAATATTAAAACTGTATTGCTGGCAACATTGTTCTTAAAACAAAAGCAAACAGACAAACAAAAAATAAACTTGTTTACTTTTTTGGCTTTTATTAGAGAGACACCCATGTATATATTATGTGCTTATGTGGGCAAAGACAGAGCTAGTATTTCAAACTAATATATAAGAATAAAAAATGCTGAGGAAATCTAAGAAAGATTTCTATACAAGAATATGGAGTTCCTAGGCAATAAGTTAATAAAAATGTTGATGAAACGATCAAATCTTTGACCTTTAAACAGAATTATAATACAACGCCAGTCAGATTGTCCTTGCATCATCTTCCTTAGTTTGCTTTGCAATCTAGCTAAACTTTTCAGATTCCTAAATCCTACACTGCATTTGTAGCATGTACCTAAATGATTTGTCTATAACCAGAAAAAATGATGTTCATCAGCAGCTGAGCAGAATTATCCTTCAAGCCTTCCTTCCAACCCCTTTTACTTCAAGCAGCATGAGGATCATTTCTTTTTTAACTTGAGAATATATAATATTGTTTAAAAGGAGCATGAAGAACTGCAGATATATTTGGGAGAATACTGTGTTTATCACTTTTACGTTGGTATCCATCACATTATTTTATTATTATTTCACAGAATCACAGAATGATTAAGGTTGGAATGGACCTCTAGAGACTGTGTAATCCAACTTCCCTACTCAAGCAGGAACACCTTAAGCATGTTGCATAAGGTCATATCCAGGCAGGTTTTGATTTATCACTTTATCATTATTTTATAGCAGCATCAGCTGGCTTCTTTCCCCCTTCCTACATCAGTAAACCCAGTTGCCCAGCTTAATTACTATTTTTGATTTTTGGTGAATAGGATTACCAAGGAGGACATAGTTTGACTTTTGAATCCCTGAGTAACTCTGTGACATCTACCTTTCTTTGAATCAAGTGCATTCGATATGTTAAGTACTACAGAGTAAGGAAATTCTTACAGCGAACTCTGTGTAAGATTTTGTTATCCTGCTGAAAGTAAAAGTCATACTGAGATGATAGCTGCAACTTAGTAGTCCAGAAGGGTGAAAGAATTACTAGCCTACAATCTTTCTATTTAATGTGGCAGAGTCTGGATATTTATCCTAAATACCCTGAGTTGAATGTTTCCTAAAGTCATTGAAACAATAAACACTATTTTTACTGGAAGAAGAGTTATGTCTAGTGACTTCCTGTCTTTGGAAAAGCAACAAGGAAGATCACTTTCTCCGTCTTCAGACCACTTTCTGTAGATATGCAGATATCCTGTACAGACAAACCAGTGGGGTCCCTAGATACAGCTTGCATATTCCCTGTTGTACATAGGCACAGACTGCTAATCTGTTGTGCAATCTTTGCTTTGGTTCAGGAATTTTACCAGCCAGACTAATATTTCTGAGAGAAGAAGCCTACACATGAATGCATCTTTTATTGGCCTTCTGAAAGAGAACACAAACATGCCCTTGGACAGCACAGTTGACTGTGCTAACTGCTATTGTGGCTCATTTAATAGTGAGAAAGTATTCACAGCACTACTGCACATAAGGGTGCAAGTTCACTTGATACACAAAAATCTGTACGCGTCTAAGCATGGTAAGTACATTTTCACACAACTCAGTTTTGCTTCTTATGCCAGTAGATCTGTTGCTGGTGTTGGTAAAAAGCATTATGTACACTAGATGGTGAAAGAGTATGGACCTAACAGTGATTTGTTTGAAGTTTTTGACAGCATTTGGCAAAATTTTCACTCCCAGGAATGGCACAGTAGACATTTTTAATACTTCAGTTCAAGCTCTTGGTCTTGGTTATAAACTGGTCACCAGTGCTTGAATATTAAGCACGTCAATCTCTGGTAAATTTTGCCCAAAAATGTAACAAAAATTGAGTTATTAACCTGATAAATGTTGAGTTATTAACCTGATCTCTGTCTCAGTGACAGAGATCTGTATCAGATCTTACTACTTTATAAAAGTAAGCTAGGAAAATTATTTTTAAAATGAATGAGTAAAGAACAATTGACTACTTATGTAAGGTGATAGATATAACTTTGCTGCCACAGGCAATTGCTTAACTAAAACTAAACGGCTGTCCAAGTATTCCAATTTAGTAGCAGTTTCACCTTTCATTTCAATTGTCTGTATGTCCAAACAGCTAAATGAAATCTAACTGAAGTTTAAACTTATGTGCTTAATGAGAGTTACTAGCAACAACCACGTAGGATTGCCTGCTGCACTCTGTAATGTTGCCAATATTTTTGTGGAGCTCGGCACAGTTCAGTAGTGGGATGTCTATACAGGAATGTGGGATGTGGTCTAAAGGGCCTATCTAGTAACAATGAAATGGCATGCCTTAAAAGCAAACATTTAATTTACTTGCAACCAGACTGTGACCCACACTTCAACTCTTTGTTTTTGTGAACTCCCCATGAGTTTTGATTGTTATCACCTAATTGTTCACATTCAGTACCTCAAAACAGAGAGGAAAAAAAGGACTTAAACTCCAGAAGAATACATACACTATATGAAATCTCATTTCAGAACGACTTAACCTTTTTTCTTTTGATGTTTGCACAGTTTATATCATTACTCATACAAGCATTATTTTATTTTGAGTTTTTTGCTTTTTAATTTTTAATTGCTTCTCAGTGTCCTTTGTTCAGAAACATTTTCTACTTATATATTTTTCCTCTGTGATACAGAAGATGAATCCAGATACCCTTTTGTTCTTCTCAGTTCTGTGCCTTTTAAAGCAAAGGAATCATTATCTGAACTGTTATTTTGTCTATATTTCATGATCTTTGCTCTTTCAACCCCTACCTGGTTGCAAATCATGTTTCCCCTACTACAAGCACCTCCTGAAGCACCCACTTTGGCCATATTCAACGTACACAGGTTTCTTGTGGATGTTCAGCCTCTGGTTTCACAGATTCTGAAACAGGAAGCAATTTAGCGAGCTCTATTCACTGGAAAGGTCAAATAGCCTTTGCTTAGAAAAAGACAACTGACCTAACACGCATTACCATCCTAGAGGAAATAACTCCTTGGGACTGCTGCTCAGTAACTTTTGTTGCCTTTGTTACAGTATTAAAAATTTTGTCCTATTTTCTGCTGCCCGGCTGTATTCTCCTCAGCACTGCTCCTCTTAATCTGTGTGTTTTATATGAAGAGACAAGAGACCAGTACTGTTGAAGCCTTTCCTTAGCACCTGTGCACAGTTTATACTCCGGGATGGACAGCCATGCATGCATGATGCACTACTTGTTCCCTCTAGAAGGGAACTACTTGTTCCCCTTTCTAAAAGTTACCTTTTAGGAGATGCAAACAAGGGTACTATAACCAACCCTTAAAATAAAAACAACTATTTTCAAAGCATATTTTCTCTAAGCACTGAAATGGGAAAAAATACAAAGCTTGATGATCTTCCCCCACCCCAGATAGGCATGTGTACATTTGCCTCCGGTTAGAGGCAGGAGCAGAACCTAAAAAGTTCCATAACTATTGCTTCACCCACCGTGCTTTTCAGTGAACAAATACTGCACATCGATAAAACCTCAGGCAGGCAGTCGGTAATGGCTGAATATTAGGTAAGGCTCCAATGAATGTCTTGATAAATTTATAGGTTGGTGGTTAAGACAACAGAGAACTCTGAAGGATAAAGAATTTTTATAAGCATTTTGAGTCTGGAAACAAGTCATTCACTGGAAATCATGCAGTCACTCCATCAGGAAATCTAATATTAAAATTCTATGTAACACTTGAAATGTTATAGAAAATTATGTCACTACTACTATTTAATGTTAAAAATTAACACTTTGTTCTTTATGAACCTTATTCTCTCTCTTTACTCCACTGAAAAACAAAATAAATGTTTGCTTGCTAGATGCTTGCACTGAGCTGCTCTTAGCATAGCTGGACATATCTTTGAAAAACTGCAAACGTCACACGTAGTACCTTACTGCTAGATACCTATGTTTAGCACTGTTTTAACAGAAAGTGAAACTGCTGCATGGGGAAGTAAGGTAACAGCAGAAGTCACTTTCTGAGGTAGGTTCTACAAGGTCTGACCTTGTAGAACCCCTTGTTTCTAATTCTGTTCTTTAAACTTAGGCTTTCTTTATTTATTTACATAACATAAGGAGTATGTAGTGGATAAAAAAATAAAGCTAAAATTTTTCAGTGACCATGGTACCTACTGGGTAGATCTACTTCTTTGTAAAGCTGAAAGCAAGCTGGACAATAAAATTAAATGTAAATATATATGTTTATGAAACTAGAGGGAAAAAAAGAGACTTTATAATTTGTCCTATAGGACATAGTATAGGTCATACTTCAGTCAATAATCAGAACATTAGTATGGCACTGGATTTTTTTTCCCTTCCTTTTGGGGTCACAGACATTTGCTCTTGCTGCCAAGTGTTTAAAGAGTCCTTATTTTTCCTCTGTCTGGGATGAGTAGCAAATATAACACCGTGTAGAGTTCATCTATATTTTTCCTGGAAAATTAATAGTATAACAAATAAACTACTGTGGAGTAGACTTTCTGTATGTCTTTCTTAGAAATGTTTTCAGAAGCTTCTTGGTTCTCCTTCCTAGAAAGTTGTGGACAGCAGAATATTCGTTAGTGTTGCAAGCAACTTTCTTTAATGGTGCTCTTGATGGTTCCGTCAGGAGGCTGTAAAGGACTTGCATAAACTAGTATTTTCAATTATGGAAAAGCCCCAACACTTCTGCTTGTACAGCAACACCAGAACAAAACTTTAATTCAATCCCTGCAAGATGCTTGCTGTGCAAATCCATCGAATCCATGCTGTACTTTTCTTTATAATAACTTTGTACTTTAAAGATATAATTTTCTTTGACCAATAGGTACCAGAATACTTAGGTTACATGATACCATTCTCAGGAACGGAATGGAAAGAAAAGGGTGTGATCATTTTTTGGGTAGGAAAGAAGTGTGGTACGTATCTGAATACTCCCTGGTCTTAAATAATTAAAATATCTGAGCATTGTTTAATCATTAATTACTTCTATCTTCATAAATATGGAAGATTGAAGATCTATTCTTTACCATTCTCTGGATGAATAATCTTCAGAGGATATATCTCTTGGGAAAAAAAATATAGTTTAGAGAGGAAAGCAATTTAGAGAGAAGATAACTATCAAGTTAACTTCAAGTATTTCTATCATTTGGAATGGGCCAGGCAAGAATATGATGAGTGCTTTTATCTATTCTGCACATAACTGTCAACCATTACAAACCAGTGTCTTTTATGTATTTTTTAAAAATTGAGCATAGAGATGGTTCAGTGAATATTTGAGGTGAAAACTTCTTGAGGTTTTGAAGTGATATAATAGAGGTATCTTCATCTTAACGGGCAGAGTTGGCAACCTAGCAATACTCACATACCTAGCAAGACTCACAGACTCACAGTAATCCAAGAGGAGGATGAACTTGCTGGATGTATCCTTTTGCAGTATGTCTACAAGAAGATGAAGTTTACATGAGTTAAAGAAAAATTCAAAAGCAAGTTGAAATTGCAGATGTATGCCATGAGGTAGATGATAAATCTTTTATACAAAATAAGGAGAAAACAAGCCTACATTTGCCTCTATATTTCTTTCTCTCCTCCTCCCCCCTTCCCTCTTTTTTTTTTTTTGTGTGGTGCTGAGAGGTAGCAATGCATTACAGAATTTTCTGGTATGATGATGCTACTGTGAATCAATAAAAGAAACCTCATGTTACACAAAGGATACTGAGCAATTTTGTTTTATAATAGGTTACAGAAAGTGACCACACTTTGCATTTCCTGCCCCTGTAGTGGTTTTTGGCTTTCAAAGTCTCCATCAATACAAAGAAAGTAAGAGTCAAGTGAGAAACAGCCTGCAGTGCAGAGACATGAAAACTGACGATAAGGTAGGAAGCAGACAGATCTATACCAAGGTTCAGGTTTCAGTCATACCTCTGTCTCCATGTGTGTTGTCCCACCACCCCCAAATGCTGGAGGTTGCTGCATCCTGAAGAAGCTATTAGCATCTTAGATACATGCGTTCTATCTGAAGTTTAGTAATCACAGATCTTTACTGGGTTCTGCATTACCACATTGCATTTAATTAACTGCCAAAACATCCTAAAGTAAAATAAAATTAAAAGTTGCACTTAAACCAAGAAACCAAGAGTGTCAGATTTGTCGCAAGTTATTTCATCATTTTGAAGCTAACGTGCAGCTCTTGTATAAGATCACTGATGACTAGAGTGGTCCTTTGACCTTCTGAAGATCCTTGATGGCTCTATGCCTCAAGCAAAATTTCTTGTCTTTTGGGAAAAGCAGAATTTATACGAATTACAAAGAACGTGTACACTATCTTCACCTTGGCTGTGATTTGCCATGTAGCATATTCTCAGAGCTGGAAATGGGGCCGCTGCGTCTCTCTCTCCCTCTGGGTGAATGGAATAACAGTTGTGGAGTTTTCTCTCTTTCTGCTTTAGGGAAATCATGCCAAAAGTCTAGAAAGCTACTCTGGACAGTAAGAGGAGATTTTGTATTTACCTTTATTTTTTACTTTTTCTTAATTCATTTTCTTCTTGAGGTGGGCAGGTGGAAATCCAATCAGAATTTATGCATTATTGATCAAAGTTCAAATAAATCACTTGAGGATTGTACCACAGAGACAAAAATCTCCTTTTCCTGAAAGAGAAGGACCAACCATCTGTACTTAACCAACAGATTATGCGGGAAAATGTTGAATTTCCTATTCAACTTCTCCACTTCTGTCACTTAGGTAGTCTAGTAACATAGCCTATCTAAATATGCTGAATGTTTGCATTTTAAATATGAAAGAGGATGCTAAAATACGCCCTTTGTCTTGTTTTCTCCCCTTTCAGTAGGTGAATTATGTATAGACTTTTCCATTGACATCATAATGGCCCAGAAATCAAAGGAAGTGTAGCAGACAGTGATCTATTATAATATCAATGGAAGTATATGAACTCTACAGTTGGCATCCTCAATGCAAGTTTAGAAGTCATTTTAAAGAAGTGCAAGATACATCGTGGACATATATGGAATATATCTATGGATGGACTTGGTCAAATGTAATTTTGAACCATTGCTGCATGTGTTTGACAAATTGCATAACATATAAAAAGGTTATAAAATATCTACAGTTCATATACTTCCTTTTAAATGCTTGTTTTTTTACTATATATAATATATATATATATATATTCTTCTGTTATTGGCCTGTTACATTTTAGCAGGAAACAAATATAATCATAAGAAAAAAACGATTTTTTTCCTAACAATTTTCATTCTTAGAATTTAAAGAAACTGTAATATGAAATAGAAGATGAGAGTAGTGATGATAACACACATCCCAAGGAATGTTTAATTATATACATATGCTGTTAAGCAGCTTCTTCTAGTGAAGTACTAATGTATTTCAAATTGTACGGATTATTTTCTGTAGTTCACAGTTGCTATAGCATGTTTGCCTCATTTTTGTTATTACATCTCAAATACTTTGTTCTAAATAAATTTTAGAATGTAGACTATGAGTACTAAACTAAAATTACTGAAATATATATTTTTAATGGAGACTGTTAGTGAAATTTAAGATATCCTTTTGAAAATAGTGTCATTTCTCTTTCCTATGGCAGGGTAATTTTTATAAGACTACTTTCCATTGATGACAAAGGAACTTGAACATGAAAGGAAGCATAGGAGATACTGAACACTAATGTGTGTGAAGCTGAACTGTACCTTGGAAGAATATTTTCAGGATTAACAATTTGCCATCAAACTATCAGTAAAATTTCTAGTTCGAGAATATAATGTTTTTTAACTGTCACTTCTGTATAAGTAAATATCTCCATGGACTATAAAGATATTGCAAAGTTAGGACCATCAGATAGCCTTGCACTAGGCTGCAGGGAAGAACCTATCCCTACATAATTCTGGTATTCTTTCATTATTGTTACCTTTCCTCAGACTACTTTTAAAATTGATCTAAATTACACAAGGATGAGGCATCTTGTGGGACTCTGCCAGCTCTACTAAGTGGCTGTACCATCAGCATATCTCAACTCCTGACTGCAGCTGATTGCTCTCAATATTGGAATGAGTATTGCTTTATACTTCTGTATGCAATATCTCCCATATTTTATCCTAATCACTCTGAGAGAAGGGGTTGTATGCAAAGATGAAAGAATTAGGGATGTTTAGGATAGAAAATAGAAGACTATGAAGAGATGTGAAGTATTCCATATGTAAAAAGTTGACACCAAAATAGAAAGCATAGTAGGTTGTCTGGATAGGGCAGGAAGTGATGTGATTAATCTGACCATTAAAGCAAATAATCCTACTGCAAAGGATAGAGAAGCAAAGGAATAGTTTGCCTCAGGAGATTTTGGAATCACCATTTTTTTTTTAAGGACTGTTTTGATAAATGTGCTAGGAGTGTGACTGTTGCAATTTCAAAAGAGGTTAAGATTTAATCCATTGTTAACTGTAATGTAGATATGACTCTCTTAGACATGTTCTATTGCTGGGCCCTCTCAAAACTAAAGAAAAGAAAAAGACAAGAACAAATTGTCCTGGATAGCTACAAAAACTTGAAAATAGAAGCAATATCCAAAAAGAAATCTGCTTTAGATTTTGTAAATTATCATCTCGAGTATTTCTTCAGGATCCGTCCTACATAGCAAGCATTTCATTCTGGGTTGAAGCAGATGTCTTTAAGAAATTCTGTTCTGTAAATAAAAACATTATCTTAAACATAATTGAAATAAATAATCAGAATTTTATGACATTTTATTTTGGCATACCTTGTTGTCCTTGTCATCATTGTGTCTTACAGTTCCAGTTTACGCTCTCTAGGATTGGTATATTCAGTCTTGAAATCCACTAAAGCACAAATATGTTTATTCCCTTACAAATTCGGAAGTATTTTAATCTTTTGTTTGACTTAGGCACAATTCGCATCCTGTCCTTACATTAGCAATATTTACATAAACAATGAAGTTTCAGTGGACAAGACTGCTTTTTCAAGGTGTAGAATGTAGAAGGTGTAGAAGCTCAGCATATCTTCAGCCAGTCATTCACTTGAAAACTGAATACATTGTGTTACGGATACATTAGTTAAACAACTTCCAGCAGACCACTGTTCAAATAGATTCCCTAAGATTTGTTTTGTTTACAATTAAAAAGTCCTATCACCCCAGACAGATATTTTACAGACATTATGTTGTTCTAATGCACCACCTTCCTGTTATTTCACCACCACTGTTATTCTGCAATTGAATTAGCGAAAGTTCATGTGTTGACTAATAGGGCAGCATTGCTTTAAAAATCACTGTAGTATTTTTTCATAGATCAACTATGTGCTTTATATCCATACAAAAGCCCACTCTATTTACCTGTGTGTCATTAGATTGAGGTTTATTTCCTGCAGGCTTTCCTTTTGAATAACTAAAGTGATACAGAAAATGGAACCATAGAGAGGAATGTTTTTTAAAACTGCACTAGAGTTTGTTGACATAATATAATTTGTATAGATTGACAGTTAGCAAGATAGCCCTAAAATAAGCATATATTTTGAACACATCTATGCCATTTTCAGGACCCCAGAATATTTCTGCCATGGAGTCACTTGTAATTCATTTTCCTTTATGCATCTTTGGTAACTAATGGGAGAAACACACATTGTACCAAAGCACCACAGGGCTTGAAGTCAGTTTTCAGGATAGTATGTTTGGAGCAGAAATTTCAGAAGATTGTCTGACGTCACTTGTCCACAAATGCCTCTATATTATGCCTTTCTTCTACAGAAGAAGCAGTACTGATCTGGATTCTTAGTGTGGAAATGCATCTCTATCGGTGTACATCATCAGTGAAATTGTGATGATCTTCCTATTATGACCAGTTTAGCTAAACAGCTAACAATTATTGCAGAGCACATTGGCTTACATGATATGACTAAACATGATATAATTGAATATTTAAAGTTAGTGGCTATACTCCCCACTTTGGCTTAGAATTTTAAGGAAAAAAAAAAAAAAAAAAAGAGAGAAACACAAATTAAGCCCAGTGTGAAACATAAATGGACAATGTTAAATCCTCCATGCCAAATCACTAATCTGCTATTAGAGCCAAATTTTCTCAAATGGAAATGTTCCAATTAAACTTGAAACAAGCAGCATCCCACCTCCACCTACCCAATGTTGCAAATGTTAAATTAAAATACAAAATCAAATTTTACTCTAATTCATATACACAGAAAAAAAATAATAAAAAACAACAGCAAAACAACAACCATGTAGTAGTAGAGAAAAGTAGATGACTTCTTTTTTGTGAAGGGTAATTAGGGTAAATAGGGTAAATTAGGGTAAATATTCCTTTGAAAAGATGTTCTAGAATGATTTTAAAAAATGGAGCATGTTTTTTCCTTCTTCTTTTTATTCTGTGAAGATCTAGTGAAGTCATCAAAAATGCTTCCACTGACTTAAATTGCCTTTATACACTGCTCTAAGGGGCAGATACAACAAGCAGCCTGGTCACATAAAGGCAGGTTAGGTAAAATCTTATTGTCAAAGATTTATTTATTGTCATTTATTTTTATGTATGTATTATTATTTATTGTATTTATTTGTGTTATTTATTTATTTATTTGCATTATTATATAATATAAATATATATAAATATTATATAAATATAAATATAATAATATTCATATTATTATATATTATTTTATTATAATATTATATATTATAGTAATGTAATAGTATTATATTGTTATTCATTTACATTATTATATTGTTATTTATTATTTATATTATTTATATTATATTTTTTGTATTTATTTATTATCAAAGCAAAATATTTCTACTTTTGTGCTCTATGTCCCTGGAGGCAATCAATAGTATAGGCCTCTTTTCCCCTACACTTTTAAAGTCCACCAAAATTAAGTATCTGAGAATGCGTAGAATTTGAGAGAACTGAATTGCTAAAGACTTAACGTGCAATAAAGTTCAATCAGCATCCAGAAACTGTTTCTCCACCCAAGCAGCAAGATTAAAACCATCTACTTAACCTTTTTTAAACCTCCACTTAAGAGACAAGAGTCATGTATTTGAACTATTGCTTCTTACAATTGGTGATATCCCTAGTGTTGGCACAAACCAACCCAATGTGTGACTTCATCTTCATTTGTGTTATGTGATTTTATATATAAATGGCTATGGTATAAGATTAAAAGAAATTTAGGAGGCCCAGAACTGAAATCTTGCTTATATTTAGAGGTTGTCAATTACATGGTTATAAATTCCACTAATTTGGGGATGTCTTAGTTTTATATAGAGTTATATTTGATATGCATGGAGATTGTATTTTTCCAAAAGCAATAAGCAAGAATTTTGCATGTGCCCATAATGGCGGGATTTATTAGCTACAGTTAAGTTTTAGTCACCCTATCAAGAACACTACTCTGGTAGGCAGCATCAACCTGTGAAAGTAAACTATTTGCTTCATATGCAATTATTATGCAATTATTTTTAAGATGAAGAGGCTTTTTAATGTTGAAGGTGAGAGGAGTTATACTTTCTCAAGTATTACACAATGACCTTTTTTTAAAGTCCTCTTAAGCCATCACTAGGGAGTTGATGATGCTCATACAAAACACTCAATTATTGATTTTTAAGCACCTTTAAGATCCTCAAGATGCAGTTTATATTCTTGTATAATTTAGAAGATGCACCACAGCTCATGCTTTGGAAAAGATGCCAGATATTTATGGTTGTATGTCACACATGACCTCCCAAGGAAGTACTCCTATAGTTGAAGAGCAGTTAAATCAAAAGAATAGAAAAGAGTGAAATGTTTTAAAGGTAATTAACAGTAACACAACTTCCACAAATGTATTAGTTTTTAAAGCCTCATAGTTATGACAATGTGAAGGACAAATGATATTTTTTCCCTGTAATTTCTTTCTTGAAATGCTTATCCAAGATCTTTGAAAGCTTCAGCAGAGACTTCTCATCTTTCTCATCCATATAGAGTGAAGTGAAAGAAAAAAATATTTAGTCCTTCATATATTATGAAATAATTGTTTGCATTAAGGAAGTTAACAGATGGTACTCTTGTTGGTAGCAACGCAGAGGTGCCAAAGTTCGTATGTGATCTAATGTAAGGCAGTGTATCTTTCTACCTACTTGAGCAGATGAGGATTAAGTTCCCAAGATAGAGAATGCAAACTCATTCATGTTTTCTTCCAAACAAGTTAACCATGAGCAAGAAGTGTGCCCTCGTGGCCAAGAAGGCCAATGGGATCCTGGCTGCATCAGGAGGAGCGTTGCCAACAGGTCAAGGGAGGGGATCCTGCCCCTCTGCTCAGCTCTGGTGAGGCCGCACCTGGAGTATTGGGTGCAGTTCTGGGCTCCCCAGTACAAGAGGGACATGGAACTTCTAGAGAGGGTCCAGCAGAGAGCCATGAAGATGACTAAGGGACTGAAGCATCTATCATATGAGGAAAGACTGAGCAAGCTGGGCCTGTTTAGTCTGGAGAAGATTGAGAGGGGATCTTATCAATATGTACAAATACCCTAGGGGAGCATGTAAAGAGAATGGGGTCAAACTCTTCTCAGTGGTGGCCAGGGACAGAACAAGGGGTAATGGACACAGATTGAAATACAGGAAGTTTCACAGAATCCCAGAAAGTTTGAGTTTGGGAGGGACTGCTACAGATCATTTAATTCAACCCACCCTGCTCACGCAGTTTCATCGCCATATGAGGAAGAACTTCTTTACTGTGAGAATGACAGAGCACTGGAACAGGCTGCCCAGAGAGGTTGTGGAGTCTCCTTCTTTGCAGGTTTTCAAAACCCACCTGGATGTGACCCTGTGCCACGTGCTCTGAGTGTCCCTGCTGGAGCAGGGCGGTTGGACTAGATAATGGACTAGATGGGACTAGAGGTCCCATCCAACCTCAACCATTTTGCAATTCTGTGATCCTGAGATCTCTACTCATCTTTAGGTTTCTGAAGAAATTGATAATACATATCTCCTATTGATTTCAATAGGTGTTGGGAGATACATATCTATCTCTGTCACTAGATACCTCTATATCTGTCAAAAACATGTCCTTTAATATCTGAATACATTATTTTCAAAAACACAGAGATCAAATTACTTCATTAAGTCATTAATGATTCAGAATAATGAGTGCTCTGATCTGTAAAAATATTTTAGTATTTTCATAAGTAAATAGAAATCTGAATAATTTTCTCAAGTCAGTGTTTTAAAGTAGTTGTAAACATATTTCTATGTTCTCTAAATTTCAGGGAGTTTATTAATTTATATTTTATGACAAAATTAAAAGCTACTATGCAGTTATGTATAAGGAGTATTTGTTAACATTATTTCCAATTTCTGTTTATGGCACACTATTGGAAGTAAATATTTTTATTTTAATAATTTTCTATTTCTTGGTTAACAGCCTAGCCTTAATATGTTTACATAGAATTAATTTTGTTTTAATGTAAGAAATATATTTGATCACATATATGTTGGAGGTGAAATCCATTAGTCAACAATTTTGTTTAATGAATAATGAGATTTTTGGAAGTGATACTAACAATTTTATCAGTTTTCATCAATTAATGTACTAAAGTTTTCACAATTATCTCTAAAGCATATTTCTGCATTGATTCTTTTCATGGCTTGCACAAGGTATCCAGGTGAATAGAGAAGCTAGCTTATGGACAGAGAATCTGGCTTTATATGTCCAGACAGAGTTGATTAAATTCCAACATGTATAAACATATGCTTATAAAATGGAATGGTTCTTTAGAGATTTCAAACAGAGAGAGAGGAAAAAAAAAAAAAATAGGTTGTTATAACATCTATGCTAGTATTACCTTAAGTTACAGTAAGGAATCCATCCTAATTTTTCAGGTGAGATTCTTAAAAGAGCATACACATCAAGAGACAGAAAGAGACTATTAGCAGAATTTTTCAGATGCTGTCTTTGTAATTTCTTGCTACAGCTTTCCTGGAAGTTGAAGGTCCCAATTTCAATTTTAGTGAGGATTCATCCTGTTTTCAAGTTGCAGATAAGAAGCAAGTCCAGAAGACATACAGCAAAACAAAGCCACAAGTGTGAATTCATAACTGAGAAGTCACCTTCCTGGGTTCTATGTCAGCTTTATTTCTTTGTAGTCTTCAGTGTTCTGCATGTTATAGTCTGTGTAAGGATCTCGACTTAGTAATTTGGAGAAGGCATGTTTTGTTTGCCTTGGCATGGCAACTGCAGGCTGTGGTTGCTGCACACTTGATAGGGAAACTTGATGAAAGAAGACCTTCCCCAGGAGCCACGAATGTGAACAGTTAGCAGGGCTTTCTATGATGCAGGATGAAACAGGCTAGATGACAACTTTAAGGTGTATTATTTACTCCAATAAAATCTGGCTTTCAAACATTAAAAGCTTAAAGTTTGAAAGTTAACCCCCTCTTTTTTTTTTTTTTTTTTTTTTTTTCAGAGAGGAGAGAAGAAAACCACTCAATTCGGTGAAAAGTTGCAGGATGTTCACCTTAGCACAGGGGCCAACTTCAGATCCCATTGTGCAGATAACTGATAAAACATTGGAGTTGTTTTTTTTTCAGCTACCATTTTATCTTTTGCTTTGTTCTAAAATCTGCTCTGCTGTGTAACAAGAGTACTAGCATACCCTATAAAAATTAATTTTACTGAAACATTTCCCTAGGTTTTCTTATCAATTAAAACACTTTCAAACAGTACAGATAGATTAGTTGCACAATGCCACCAAGCATATCCTGTCCATCTTGATTCTTAGGGTCGGACACATCACTGCAGTGTTGAAGGGTAGATGGAAATGTGCTGTGTAGAATCCCAAACATTACCTTGATATATAACAATGAAAATGTAAAATTATGAGAATTTTGTTCAGGATGAGAAAAATCCTTATCAACCTCTTCCTTTTATGGCCTCTGTCTCGTATACACCTGTGTCTAATCTGACCTAGAGATCCAAGACTTATTAAGTCTTATTGCCTCTCCAAGAGGCATATTGCTTTATCACCTACAGAAATGAAATACTGGCTCAAGTATTTGCGCTGCACTGAATGCAGTGGTTGCTTGTTGAAATTATCTATTTTGCTACACTGCCATTTCATAGCAGAGAATGGGTGGATTAAAATGTGTGCTGATTACTATACAGCTGGGACTTTTTAACAAAACGGCTGCATACTTGTGGTACACCAAAGAGCTCAGCTATGCGCTCAGAAGCACTTAAGCTGTGAATCTATGAAGATTCTTACTTGTGAGGATGAGATCCTGGCTTGGGCCCTCAGAACTCTTGGATACATTTCTTCCGTGGGTGATGTTTTTAGGAAGCACATGAAAGTTATGGGAGTTTTTTCAGTTTGATATGGACAACAGAAGTAGAATGCTCTCTGCTGCTTTTTCTCTCTTCCTCCTTTTTTTTTCTAACACTTGTTCCGTTCCAATACAGTCACAGGAAAATACACCATATTTTATACAAACCTTTTAAACATTTATACTACATGCTCTTTCACTTCAAGAAATTTACTTACTCCAAATGTTAAGCATATTAAGTGAATTAGAACATACAATTAACAAAGCAGACCAAGCAGAACACAAATGAAACTCTAAATACTGTCTTTCCTATTACCTGTCAGTAGTGTGATGTGAGCTGAGATCTAATATCAAAATTAAGATTACTGTGAAATGTAAGAACAAGTTTTTCTCCTGATCCTCATTAATGCTTTTTACGTATCCTCACTGAATTCCTGTAATGTATATGAAAGTTTTCAGCAAAATTTCTGACTGCAAATACTTCAAGCATCTATTGTTTTTGAATATGGCCATCCCATGAGACTGTCTTCTGCAGGTATGATAAAAGGACAGTTTACTCTGTGTATTCTTTGTTTTGCTTTTCTTCCTGTTGGAAAGAGTTATGTAATTGTGTTAATTGGCCTCTTTGGATGATATTCCTTCACTTTTCTGTACAACATTCTCGCTCGTCCCAATTTCACTGAGCTTAGAAAGGCTTGGTAAAGAAAAGAATAAAAAAAAAAAAAAGGAAAAAAGGAAAAAGAAGGACATGGCAAAGGCCTTTTCACATCACGCGGAAACCATTGGTCTGATAGTTGATGGTGTGAATTGGTTGGGTCTTGCAGTTTTCCAATCTCTTCTCAGAGCTACTGCTTGTGGCAGATTTGACTTTTAATGTTTATAATGGTTCTTTCTGATTCCTGTAACAATTACTCTGCTAGCGTTAAAGAATACTATTAATAAATAGTATGATACATCATCATCACGCAAGCTAAGATCTTTTTCTATCTGTTGTTCCGATATTTACCAGTTTTGATATTTATCTTAGCAGTGACAAATAAGATGAGTATGGTTTTGTATTCATGCAGAAGTGAATTATGTTTACTGTTTCACTCTATAGCTTGTGCAGTATTTTTGTAATTGTTTATTCTGGAGATGTTTGTACAGATAAGAAAAGACTTTAGAACATGTTTCTGTATACTTACATTCCACCATTAAACATTCAGAACAGCAGATGATATCCATATGGGAAGCATGACAAATATAAGAAATGTTACATTCAGGCAGAAAAAAGAGAATGTGTTTAGTGGTCTTGCAAAACTACCACTACAATTGGCAGGAATACTTTTCCTTGTTGACAGTCTCTGCTTAGAAACTTAAGTCTAAATGCTCATCAAGACTCAACTGCACTCTTGCCTCTAGAAGTATTCCCCTTGGGAAAGCTGAGGGATGGTTGTCAGATGGCACACATTTCTCTGTATTAAACCTAATATAAAACTGCTATTTTTTAAATTCACAATGTGGATACTTCTTTGAGCTGTCATTCCAGCATTTCCCAAAGCACTCAGTGCTCTACAAGAGGATATGTTTTAGTTATTGTTGTTTTGAAGTAAATGCCAGAAGTGTATGGTCTCTTCTAATTCTGTGCAGGGAGATGCTTGAGCTTTTAGAATTAAACTCTGAATTTCAGCTCTGATAAGGGCTTTCTGAGGAAGCACGTGGAATTCCATAGGCTGTACGTCCCAGGAAGCTACATTTACTGACTGCCTCATATGCAGTAAAATAACGGTTGCTAAAAAGAGCTACAAAATAAATGAGAAACATTTGGAAGTTATAACAAATTATCTCTAATATTTTTGATTTACTGTGCTGTTGTAGCAAAATGGCATAGAAAGATTATTGAGGCGCCTAAGCTAGTATAGGCAGAAACTATGTCTGTACTGTCAGTAGGTCTCTAGAGAATCAAAAGCCACCGGAAGGCACCATTAGTTGGAAAATGGTGCATTCACATCCCTTGTACCATAACTTTTTTTTTTTTTTTTTTTAAATTCCTTCAGGAACTTTACAAGCATTGGCTACAGTCATTTGTGAGCTGAAATCAGATCTTTTCTTCAGCTCTGAAGAAATCAGTGCAGTCTACAGTGGTCCTTTCCTAGTAAGGAAAGTTAAAACAGTTACAGCATAAAAGGTTTGGTTATCCTTCATTTCTGTACTGTAAACTGGAAATGGGGTCGGCACTGCTATTTGTGGCAGCTGGTCATTTGGGATTAAAACTATGTGAATAACTGAGTTTTTGTTCTTGGTGGTTCCAAAAACTTGAAAAGAAAATTTGGTTCAGATCAATAATTTTTTTTTGGCCATCTATAAAGTTAGAATATATGATTTAGAGAAATTTGAAATATTGTTTATCTACTATTCTCAAATACTTTTAAAAAATGTTAAGGAAGTTTCTAAAAGAAAATGGTATTTTAAAAATGTCAAATATGTTCAGACTTAAGGATTTTTTATGAGAAAAATTATGAAAAAAAGGGAAAACAAATTAGCATATGTTTTGGTAAGCTTGAAACTGGATTTCTAAGCTGAAAAAAAGCCTTATCTAAAAATTTTACTCAGAATCACTATAGCAAAATGATTCTTCCAATAAAACTAGGAAAGAAATGGATGACCAAAAAAAAAGAAAGTCTGATGTATGAACTCACCAATCTATCACATTTAAAAGTGGAGTTGGAGTTCAATCATCCATCCAAAATTTTCCATTGGTCTACTTAACTTGCTCTCAAATACACAACAGCCTGTAGGAAGTGTACAGTTTTGTGACTGCTGAAAAAGGAAAAGGCACATGACTAATTCCTGTGAATTGATTTTAAAGCTATGAGAATAACTATGAGAATTTCACACCAGATGAATCGTTATTATAGAAAAGAGAGATGATCATATTCAGAGTCTATGGATGGAGTAGCTTTAATCTCACTCAGTTCTCTACCTTACACAAAACACAGTGATATAGAGAGTGAATAGAATAAAACTGTACTAAAGCAGTAATAGAATTAATATGTATGAGCTAAAATCTCCAATGTGCGTTAAGTTCCTGCTAGGGAGCTGTCCCAAAACTCAGAGATTATATAATTCTACATTAGAGGTGCCGAACAGACCCATTTAAACTATTAAGGCAACTGGGATGGTGATGCATGATCTCTCTGAATAACATGCTAACCATTGAAAAATCTGCTGAATTTATTCAGCAATAGGTAAAATCAGGGCCAAGTAAATGGCCTGCAGGCAATTAATAATGGCTTCAAATAAGTTCCAGTGTAACAGGTACCCACAGAAAGAAACCAAGCACTCATTTGGCCATTTATCATAGAAAAAGCTAGACTCAAGCAGAATACAAATCTTCTCTGTGCTGTACAGTGATATCTAAAGCAAAACTACCAAAGACCACAAAATAAATATTGTAAAAATTTATATTAATTAATAAAATATTTGCAAATATCTGGGAAGTTCTCTACTCTTTTTTTTTTTTTTGTAAACTTTCAAATATTTTCTTGAATAAAAAGTAAGAAAAGCAAGTCATGTTGATTCCTCAGCTCACCATGGTGTTTTTTTCTCAGACTTTTCTTGCTTCCTTTTGCTCTTCAGCAAACTACCTGTTTGCTACAATCTACACCTTTCTACCAGAGGACTAAGCTCCCATCCCTTGCGAAAGCCTGCAGCATTTCCACGGTGGTCAGCAGCACAGTGATCATTCACCACGGCTGGGAACCACCCCAGGGGGAGCTTTTGAACTCTTCTATGCAGAGTGGGATTGTATCAGTGTTGGAAATGCACACAGTCCTGATGACACAAAGGTCAGAAGGAAAATGCCTTGACAAACTGGTAACTTCTTGGTTTCTATCTGTTAGTAAAAGGAAGAGAGAAGACTCCTATATTTAAACTCAAGATGAAATATTAGGATCCTGAGATAACCTTCTAAAGTCATAATTTTACTTCTAAGTAAGTGCCTTTTTTGAAATTCATCTTTAACTATTTTCTTTGTGGAAGAAGAAAAGCTTCAATTAAGTAATTTAGCTGGGTGAAAAACATCATTGAAAAAGAAAATCCAGGCAATATTCTCTATCCAAATGACTATATGCTTAGTTAACATTTTTACAAAGCAAACCCTCTCATGGTCCTCTGGTATCCTCTGCTGAGTGAGGTTCATGCCATGATTTTCATGCCAAAACTTTTAGTTTCTGAAATTAATAAGGCCTTTAGATGCCCTATACCAAGATACATAAATACACAAAAAAAAAGGATCCACTCTAGAGAGTGGTACAACAAACTCATCCTACAAACTTAGAGTGGAAGTCCTCCTTAGAAGGATTTTTTCTGACATTCTGTCTTGATATCTGAGCTCAGACAAACTGTATTAATTTTCCCATTAGTTCTATTTACAATGTGTAATTTAGTAAGCAAAGCTGATAAACTGTCACTTTCAGAAAAGCAAGCAAGAGAGTTATGTAGTTCAGGTAAATTTTCATCTATCTTCTCTGTGGAAAAACAAACCAATCAAAACAAAAACAGAAAGACTCAGGGGCACATGCTTAGTCAATCTAAGTTTTTCTATGTAAGATGTGAATAGAAAGCCAGCTTTCTACCTTAGGCCATCAACTAAAGCATAGTGATGATAATAGAAAGAGTCAACAGAGTTTGAATCAGAAACATCCCGAATAAAGCACCAGGTTTCAGAGACTTTAACCTTAGATATAAGAAGCCTTGTGCTCTTGTAGTTTTCCTGAGGCAAATCTACAATCTGATGACTTTTATGCCAGTCTGAACTTCTGTTCCTGCTCTAACTAGAAGTTTTTTTTATTATTTCTTAATATGCCTGGCCCAGTTCACAATGGGATTCCAGTATTTCCTGTTAGAATGTCATTTACCAGGAATTTAATTAATCTCTAGTTCAAACTGTACTGCAGGCCTCTGAAATTAAAAAGAAAAATAAACATAGCAATTAACATTGAAAGAGAGCTAAACTTAGCACTTGAAACTAAAATTACAATAAATAAAGATGAACCCAAACCAAAATTGAAAAAATGAATGCCAATGAGGACTATTGTGTTCAAAAGCCAAATATGATTGCTATATTTTAAATCTTAGGTTAATAAAATAAAAAAGATCATGATAGGAATGGCATAATATAATTACATAATCTGAGTGCTATCAAACATAAACTGTACTTTTTTATTGCTGTTTTTCTTAGAGATGTTTATTTCTTCTCTCTCCCTCTTTCACAACCAAGATGTGATTTCGAAACACAAGCAAATAAATGTCAAATCCTTCTGCCTCTGTTCTACTATTCCACTTCTGAAATTCTGCCAAACTGAAAATTTCCATTCAGACTGACTGGCATTTGTTGAACTGATTTTTTTTTTTTTTTTTAATTTTAACACTCATTTTCAAAAGTAGTGGAAACTTTGTGCAACCCTTGCTGTGTCTATGCATGACATTTTAGGAGCAGCTGCCTCTGTGGATCTTTTTCACAATAGTGCATTTTTTTTCTGCAGACACTCTGAAACCACTCACAAACAACTTCACAATTGTGTTGGTCTTTGGTAGTTCCAAATATGTATGTAAAGTAGGTAACACACAACTTAATGCTATGCCATCTGAGAAATACAGAGAGATAAAAAGAAAAAAAAAAAGAAAAAAAAAGAGTAAATAAGATCAGCAGAAAATCTGGTAAAATCTCTGCCTCTTCTCTTTTTAAATAAAAGCAGGAGATTGTGCAGACTCTGACTTCCAACTCTGCTTTACTTCCATATCAGAACATCAGTTATACTTTTTACGATAAAAATGAATAGCCAGTATAACATGTGTAACTAAATAGCTGGAGTAGAATGACTTATGAGGAATTCCTTATGTAGAAAAGGCTTTTTGCCTGTCATAGCAGCAGTAGACTGTAGGGCTTGACCATAATTGCCCTATTTAGCACTTGTCTCATGTACTGGGGATCCAATTCCACATCCTGCCTCTGCTCCATTTCCAGGTTTTTTGTTTGTTTGAATGCAAGGGACCTGAAAATAGAATTTATTCTTTAACAGAGACAAAAAAAAATCTTGAAGATAAAATAAAATAAAATCCAATACGAACCAGTAATTTAAAGAAAAGAGTGCCTTATTAAAACTTAATAGTTAAAAAATGAAATTCCTAATGTAAGTACATAAAGTTTCACGTCCTTCCCTTCTCCCCTCTTTTTCAAATACTGAAAAATAATGAATTGCAAAGTTCGAAATGAGGGTAACCTTGTGCACTCTATGTTGAAGAATCCTCTAAAATCACAGCTAAGTTTGATGACCCAATACAGCTGGGTCAGAGAAGCAATGAAGTCCTTGAATATTACTGAAATCCTCCCAGCATGCAACATATGTCTCTTTTACTGATCCTTGATATACTCACAAGAACCTGATTTTCATTTTTTTTTTTTTTTTTGGAAAAACAGGATTAATTATGCTTCTGTATCTTGCTAGGATTTTTTGGAGAGGTGTAATGAAAGTTTTTAAGCACTTAAATCCTTAAAACGAAAAGAGCACTTCCTGCTTCTAAATGTTCTATGCTTGCTACATTTTATAATTCTGAGGGCTCAGATGTTATTGTGTTGGTATATCCTCTGTGCCATTTCTTATTTCAGTCTGTGGAGGTCTTCCACAATTCATTCTGGGGGGCTCTTGCCTGTATTTTCTGTACATCCTACTCCTGCCTCTACACTTAATTTTAGACTCCATCTCTAGGCAATTTCTTCCCAGCTTGAATTTCTTCCTAGCAAGGAATTTGCTTACCACATGACTAAAATAGAGTTGTTTAGTCCTCAATCTGAAACTTGCTTTCAAGAAAATATTAGCTTCTCCAAGTTACTCATGACTGCAATTTTCATACTCTTTGAACTTCACTTCTCCCTCTTGGCAGCTCAGCCTGCACACACCACGCGGTGCTACCAAGGCCTTATCTGTACTACCATCCTCTTTTCCTTCCCCCCTGGCTTTCTTGCTTTCTCCTCTTCCATCTTTAATAGAATCACTTTGTCTTTGGCTCTTCATACTTCATCATAACAGTGATATTTTCTGTCGTCTC
Source organism: Crypturellus tataupa (assembly GCA_034781795.1). Lineage (NCBI taxonomy): Eukaryota > Metazoa > Chordata > Aves > Tinamiformes > Tinamidae > Crypturellus > Crypturellus tataupa. The sequence goes on from JAWLRI010001080.1 coordinate 1,642,673, forward strand.
ATATTTTTAAGTGTCTAATAGGTGTAATAGCTACACAAGCAATAACAAAAGACTGCGTTGCTCTGAGTTTTCTTCTTTCTTCCTGTTTTCTATAGCAAAAGTTCCAATGGAAAGTCCTGGAATGTTAAAGTGTCTTCTCTCAAATGCTTCCTCAAAACCTTGTTCTGTTAATAAGCTTTCAAATGCCTCTGTTTGGCACAGCTAGGCAGTAGCAAGGCATGTTTTCTATTTCGTTATCTCCTTCTCCAAGACAGCTACTTTCTGGAGCGAGGAAGGAGGACATGTTTTCATTTCTGTTTGATGAATGACAAGCACTTCAGCTCTCTGGAGCAGATATGGGCATCTTTGTTCAGCGCTTCACAAGCACAGTAGAGCCTTGCTGCATGGTTGGCATTCGCAGGCACTATAATGTAGAGAGCATACTACATATGGCTGTATATGATGGGATTATCCTTGCAGAAGTACATTGTCCTTTCCTCCCACAATAGCCACTCTATAAAAACACATGATCCTTACTGTATGTAGACATAAAAAATGAATTTCTCAACCAGACACAGATAGCTGAGCATATCTCTTGCCCTTTTTCCAGCAAACTAGTTTTGGAATTAACCACAGGTTGGGTCAGGGTTTGTCCCTGCTGCAGCATTTGCAACAACTGTGCTCTTTAACTAACATCATTGTTTATCTTATTTATTTATTGGTCTTTTCTAATATTAAGGCAGGTACCACTTCCTATTAAAAGTGTTAAGAAACATTATTTTTTTCTTTTGTTTGTATAAATAATCTATATCGGCTTTTCAGTACCTTTCTATTTAATGCACCTGGGGTTTGGGTTTAGATTTTGTCCCCTTTCTTTGCATCTAGTATTACTTCTCTTGGAATAACAGATGTCAGCTCAAACATCTGGGTTTAAGAATAGGCATGTGGGAAAAGAAAGATTAGTCTTAATGGTTATAAGTGTTTATGATTTGATGTGCATATGTGTAGCTCCATATGTCCCCAGCCAGATATACAGAGGAGAGAAAGTCACAAAGAGTTAACATTTCTAGTGTAGGTATGGACAGTGCTGTAGTATAATACAGTCATTGTGGGCTAATAGTAATAGCTTATGTACTTTTTGGCACTGTGTGCACTGGTCTAGTAAATGGCATTGCTTCTTTCTATAGACTTCTGCGTGTTAATATCTCTGCTCAAGCTTTGAACACATCCCATAGAGATCTTGAATGGGAGTCTCTAATTCTGGAAGGGGACTTGATATCATCTTTCTACATTCTGGATTTCAGGCTGTCAAGAAGGATGAAATGGCAAGCAAGGTAGCAAGGTCATTTGATATGTCGTGTACAGAAACAACTTTTAAATAACAGATTTGCTGGAAAATCCAGTAAATATGATCTATAAACATATCTCCCCCCTATCCTTCTTCCTGTTTGTCTTAGACTATAGCTGCATCAGGAGATTAGAGGGCTTCAGCAGCCTCTATGAACTCTAGATGGGCAGAAACCTCACACAAAATATGTGAAGGATTCTGAAGTGTTTGCATGATTCTCTCTTGATATTCATAAGGGAAGACATGCAAATTAAAGCCATCTGTGAGATTAGGGGTTGTGCACAAATTCTTTGACTGGTCTGGTATCCAAGTGACTTCTAGGCTACTTCATTATCACTTCATCATGGTTGACCATTTCATGAATATAACTGGGAGGACAGCAAGCCAGGAGCTTCCCTGACCCTCCAAGAGCCCATTACATTTCACATTTCCATATTTTCCCCTGGTTTACTCTTCCAGTGACTCATATACTGCTATAATAGGTCTTGGTCTCGTATCTTGTTTATTTTGTTTGGATTTGCGCAATTGGTCAGGGAATAAGAGTTCTTGAGCCTGGACTGTAATGATTTATATGAATTGATCAAACTGTCATTTAACTTGTACTCTGGTATTTCGTGGCAGAGGGCTGCTTACTGCTTTGGCTGTGACGGTATGCAAAGCCACGTGTTCTTTCCTGAGTGGTTCTTAAGAGGTCTAGTTGACTGTTGAGTTTTGTACCAACTTATTGAGGTGACCATGTATATGTAGCATGATTTTTCCTCCCACCGATTTAATGGTAGTTACTTTAAGGCTATATGGGCAAGGTACACCTAGCATCAGGACAATCAATAATAATATGTTTTCTATTAGTTTCAAGGCTGCTTCTCAAAGGAATAAAGTAATATTATCTTATGCCATTGGCAGAAGAAACTGTGAGATGAAAGGGACTGTCCATGCTATTACATGTCTGGAGTAGCAGAGCCAGAAAACGACTGAGGTTACTTTACTCCAACAGTAACTGCTAGAGCTGCCAGGCCTTCTTCTTTCTAATGCTTGTACAGTCAGCCTTAATTTTAAAGTTCTAGTTTATTTTAAACATTGAAAATATAATCAAATTGAATTCATTTTTCACCTTTCTGTAGAAAAGGATTTGTTATCAGGTAAACATACATTTTAATTCAGTTACTTAGGGAGGCTTCTAAATTTGTGCATTGTTATTTCTTAATTACAGTGTCACTGGTGTTTGCAAATTGTTATTAATCCATATGTTAAAAGCAGTCAAACTGACATTACTTATTTACTGCCTTTCCATATCTCTTTGAAGATACTTGTTTGCATGTTACTTTTAATCCCACATCTGATAGTTTTGCATATGGTTATAATCATGGTGTGCTTTCTTCCTACTGGTACTTTGCTTTTTCCTAATTTAAGGTTCAGTCCTAGATGCTGCATTTGAATCAAAGGCTTTATGAAAATCTATGCTGCAGGCAAATATTTTCAAAGTTCACTTTGTTTTCTTTTTTTCCTTCTTTTTGCTACTATGTGTGTTGCTTTGTTGTCTGTCAGTAGCACCATGATAAAATAAACAGTTACCACGCTGAAAGATCTGACATCAGTAAGTTAAAAATGTGGTCAAGGGTTAATCACAGAATCACAGAATGCCTAAGGTTGGAAGGGACCTCTACAGGTCATCTAGTCCAACCCCCCCGCACAGGGCTGCATCCAAGCGGGTCTTGAAGATCTCCAGAGAAGGAGACTCCACAACCTCTCTGGGCAGCCTGTTC
>JAWLRI010001081.1:0-51920 GCA_034781795.1 Crypturellus tataupa
GGAGTCTCCTTCCCTGGAGATCTTCAAGACCCGTTTGGATGCTGCCCTGTGCCATGTGCTCTAGGTGGCCCTGCGTGGGCAGGGGGGTTGGACTAGATGACCTCTTGAGGTCCCTTCCAACCTTAGGCATTCTATGATTCTATGATTCTATTCTGGATACTCTGTTTCTTGAGCATGGGACTTTGCATGGTCTTTTAGTCAACAGGATTGAGAACAGACTAATTGTAGATTTAACCTAACCTTTCATTTTTTGCAAGGCTCATTTTAAGCCTGAATCCATTGAGACAAATGCCTTTGACATATATAGAAAAGGCAATGTTGCATGGAGTTAAAAACCTAGAGAAAAGGGAAAGGGAGAGGAGTTATAGGTATTGCACTGATTTTTTTTTCTGTTAATTTTTGTGGCAATGCTGGTGTTTGCCACGTTTGAAAACTGTGACTCACAGACCTCAGGTAGGTGAACATCTCTGCCCAGAATTCTGGTCATGAAATTTTGCCACTGAGGAACCTGCCTGTTGGAGAACTTTGATAAATGAGTCTGTTTGGCAGTTAACTTGGGGTGAAAAAAGGTGCAGTGGCAACTCTCCAGCTAACATCTATTTGGGGGGAAAAAAATGAACTGATACAGAAGTCTAGCTAATTCTGGGTATCTACACCTATTAGCTTTGATTAAAAAAAAATCCTTCAAATGTATTGCTCTGGAAATATACCAGTTTGACTATAAAAGAAATGGTGAATCTTGCACCTGTGACAGAATTGCCATCATCTTGCTCTTCTGCTTCAGGTATGCATGGTATGGCAAAAGAAAGCAGTGGAGAACCAGAGTCCATCCTGGCCTGTGTATCCCGCATAAGTCTGAGTCTTTCAGAGACATCATCCTGACTTTGCACCCTGAATTCGGAAGCAGTGCTCTTGTTTCCTAGAGGAAAAAAATGAAGGAAAAATCAACCATAGACCCATGCATCCACAGAGTGTCACAGGAATTAGACTAACTTTTCAGTAACTTACTTTCAGATAGCTCATTCTCTGTGTAGGATCTAGTTTCTTGTCTGGTTCTACTTTCCTGTTTGGTAAAAGAAAAAAAAACCACATACTAATGCACAAGTAAATTATCCTATTTTTCCTCAAATAGGAAAAATTGCTGCTAAAATAATGAGTACTGCTAAACAAATGAGTATTATGCTATCTAGTGCCAAAAAGCAGGATAGAAAAGACATTGCCGGTCTTGTCTGTCATTATGGTGTGCACAGTGAAAGTTTAGCAACACAACAGAAAGGCTGGGATGCTCCTTGGGGTTTTTACCTAGAGTCTAGGAATGGTATCCAGTGTAGAGCTCTATGGGAATTCCTCCTTAATCCTAACACTGTGAGGCTAGAGAATGAAGAGGCACTGAGGCAAAGGAGACATGAGGTGACTAGATGTCACCCATGGTGAGCTGTCCAAGTGAAGGTGGTTAACTGGTCAGCACTAGTTACTTCTTGAGAGTTGGTTTTCGTGATATTTGCAAACACAAGTTTACAGCCAGATTAGATCAGAAAAATCAAGTTCTTTATTGCAGTCATATTGGGAAAGGGTGTCATCCAAGTCAGATTTCACCTTGACCAACAGTTGTAGTGAACACACATGTCCCTGCCTGCGCTTCTCAGCTGTGCTCTGCACTGACCTGAACATGAAATACTGGAGCTCAAATCTGCTGTGATGTAACTACGTGGTGAGGATGAGCCTAAATAGATTGTCTGCCCTTTGCACAAGAAGAGTATAGCTACAAGCTGGAAAATCAGCCTTAATAGGGTAATGCTTCCTCCTGTTTGAAGGAAGCGAACCCCTGAACTGCTGAACTTGGATCATTTTGGCTGTGAAAGGGGTGAAAGTATTTGACCTTAAGTGACTTGCACGAGGACCAAGATGGGGGTATGTCAGGCTGGGTCTTGCGAGCAGCCTGGCTCCTGATCCTCTGCCCAAGTTGCTAGACCATGTGTCTCTCTCCATTCATGTTGAATGAGTTCTCAGACTGTGCTACACTTCCTCTGCTGAATAATAATCCTTAATGAAAAGGAAAATGAGAAAATAAGGTAATGACAGATAGGACAGAGAAAACATTGGAAAGTGAAGAAAGACATGTCTGAGAGTAATAACAGTGCTGATGTTCCCATGCTAAAGATTCAAGAGCTTTTGACTTCTGTAGATGCAAAAATGGTAGTTGCTGCATCTTACAGGTATTTGGGTAGTGCAGGGAAAAATTCAAAATTACAGGGTATATTCCCATTCAAACTGTCCGTGTGTTCTCTGAAGATGAGTACAGCTCCCTTCGGCGAGGTGTGAGGTGGTCTCTGAGATGCAAAGTGTCCCTTTGCAGGTTTGAACCTGTAGTTAATTAATCTGAAATCCTTCATATCTGAGCTGGCTGGTTAAAAGAGCTTTATTACCAAGACACTGCTCTGCTGGATGGGAGGAGGGGAGAGGAAAAAAAAACAGACAAAACTCCTAGTTATTTCATCAGGTTTATCTGTGCCAGGATTGCATGAATGTGCCCTTAGTGTCTACTTCAGCTCCACTTCTGCTGTTTTTTTCACCTGAGCACAAATCCTGCTGATTCCAGTAGCTCTTAAATCACTTTTTTCCTTCAGACTGTGTGTTTTGTTGTAACTACATTCACCTCCCCTGCTCCCTCTTCTGTTTTGAGGTCAGTCATCTGTGACAGACGCTACGTTCTATCTGGTACGTGCAACTAATGACCCCTGATTTTGGTGAACATGGTTTTAATTAGCTCTCTTCCTCTCTGATTGCAGAACAGAGCTGGCCTCAGGTGGAATTTTTTAATTGTGCAATTGCTGTCTCTGTTACACAAGCTAGGGTTCTGTTTGTAAAGTGATCTTGAGGCAAAATTCTGACTTACTTTGAAAAAAAGAGAGATCACAAGGCTAGTCCCAACTTTGCAGCCTAATATGGCCTGCAGAGACCTGCATTAGTGCCCCTGTGTCCTCCTGTAATGGCACAGGGTGCTGCTGGTGCCCAGGGTGAGGTGTCCTTGTCGGCTCTGACCAGGCCATGTGTGCAGTGTGTTGCAGCAACAACGCATTGCTGAGACCGGGGATGCCTCTACCTCTGTATTATTTAGGTCCTGGGATATGAGGGGTTAGCTCCTCATATGAGCACAGCTAGACCCAGATGCCACCATGTCATTTGCACCCAGTTTAGAGGCACTGTTTGGGTCTTTTAAACTTACAGAAACTTTACCACTGAAAGTAGAAATGCACTTTACCCAAGCTATAGATAGCTACTGGGAGGCAATGATACCTTTATATCATTAAAGATCCTCTTCTGACGTACTTCTGCACAATAAGCCTGTACAGCTGGGAGCAATTCCGCTGTCTTCCTTTCTGAGTGCTCAGCGGTGGTACTTTGTTGGGAGAAGAAACACAAGGGTGTTTTTCATGGGGAAAGTCCTGTTCCTAACACCATGGCTACCCAGCAAGCCAAATTCTTTTGCAGCTCAGAAGGGGGGATTACACAGGCTTACTGAACAGCCTGCATGTTCAGCGTTAAATTCACAGCTTGAATAACCTGCTCATGTACATCAGCCTTGTTTCCTTTTCCTTTACCCAGCTGAATCTCTGGCTACAAAGCTGCTCCTTGCAAGTTTTTGTGGGTTCTGAGAACAGTTTCCAGAACTTCATGAGCATTTTCCTGAGGAGAGCGTGCAGGTGGTATTTTTTACCTAAGGCCTTGCTCTAAGCTATTTAAAGACTCTCTGAAAAAAAAATGTTTCTAGTTCGAATATACCAGCCTCTTATCTATACAACCCCCAGAATCTCCTATCTCCGAGGCAGTGGTTTCCAACGTTTGGGTGGGTTGCTGTGAAGATAAATCACATCAGAGGCATGACCTTTATCCTTCGTGCTATTTAAATAGCTTAAATATCTATTGACTTCATGCCTTGTGAATCCAGTTGCTTAAAAGTGAACACTAAAGAAAGCAAGAGTTAACCTGTAGCATATCAGATTAGTGATATCTTCATGTATAGAGCACCACGAGCAAAGTACAGAGGGTGTTTTCCCAACAAAGCTGCTCCAAAAGCTATAGTAATCTGCCCGGATATTTTTGAGAACTAATCAGTACATCCTCATGGAACTTAGTGAGAGAAAGCAGGCAGCTAGTGTCTGTTGTAAATGTTGGTGATCTTAAGGGAAAGGTGAAGATGCAAGTGATGCACCTCAAGTTTGTTAATGCCTGGAAATAAGTGCTCCTTGCTGATTCTTAAAAACTCCCTTTAAAGAATTTGCCTGTGAAATTTTGCATGTTTGAGGGATTTTTTTTCTGGAGGAGAGGATGGATCCATGATTGCTCAGCTCAGGAAGATGTAGTGCAGAGCACAATCAGTATATTTGATAAAGAAATGCACTTGTTGTGGCAGTCTTGCAGCAGCTTAACATGTTGCAGAAAAGTGCAGCAATGTGTATGGGACTCCATGGCTTCTGAATTTACATGGGGGATCCACTGCCACAGAACTGTGCTTTGGAGCAGTCTAATGAGACCAGATGCAACTTTGTATTGTGTGATGTGGTACAGGAAGCCTTAAATCTACTTCATTCCTTTACATTTGTATCAAACTTCATGTGCCCCTGCAGGTTTTTGAGTGCCATCTCAGACTGTGCTTTTGCAACAGGCAATAAGACTAGCATTTTGTAAAGATAACACAAAGAATTTCAGAGCTAGCTAGCTATGAATAGCATTCACAATAAATGTTATTTAATATCTCAGATATTCTCAGGAATAGTTCTGATAACTGCAAACATGAAAAGCTAACTCCTGATTGTAGGTCTAGTGTTGCCAGGATAGTCATGCTGCCTTTGGATGGTGATATAGGGGAGCTGCAACTGCCACACAGCTGTTATTTTGCACGCCAGAGACATCTGCAGCTCAGTAGTAAGTCAAGTGATACCGTCTATATTCTGCTTTATTTTATATCTCAGTTTTTGTTAAGGTTTGTCGAGTGCTTTGAATTAAATGCAACAAATTTTACTCACATTGATACCTATTCTTTCTGAAGGAGTTTGTCTAAGCCACAGGAGCTGTGTAGCAGTAAACCAGTGACACAGGGTATGTCCCTAAGAAGCTGGATAGAGCTGGAAGTTGGTTGGGTTTTTGTGGTCCCACACTGCACTAAGGCTCCACTTCAACATCAGCTGGGAAGTGCTCCACGAACCCTGGTGCGGTCTCTGGAAGCAGTGGGGCTTGGACGATGTTGAAAGGCTTCGTGGGGTGGCCTTGGAGGTCCTGTTGCAGGTGAAGGAAAGTGTCCAGCTGCCAGCTAAGCCTTCCTCGTGTTGACAAGGTCATGAAAGAAGTTTCAGGCCTTCTGCCATGCCTTACCCCACACTTGGGCTATGCTTTTGATATTTTTCGTCATACTATTGCTCTCTTCTCCTCAAGACATTTTTGAGTTGTTTTTTTCCACAGTTATTTCTATGAACTCTTTCCTAAGTTATCCTGACTTAAAGTAAACACTCCCAATTTTAAAAGGTAATGTCTCTATTCTGTGTTTTGCAAAAGTACTGTGTACGTTTATGATACTATAAAATAATTAGCAATAATGACATGAGAGCTCATTTGGGTTACGGATTGTAAGTGTTGTGATCAGATTGCAGAGGGATGGGCAGCAACTTGCAGAGAAGTACCTATCCTGCTAGCTGCTGCTTACATCCAACAACCCCTAGCACTTAGCATGGTGGTTTGAAAGAAGCTTAATTGTAAATCACCACACAGTTCAGAGGTACAGTTTGTTCAGGATGACTGGCAGCCCTTGCTTAAAACAGGCCCAGGGCTGGAACATCAGAATGGTTGCAGATCAGCACTGAGATGAGTTGGCACAGGGCTGTGGGAAGCTTGTTTCATGCAAGTTGTAGCTGGTGGTATCAGTGCTTGGCTTTCATGAGTGTGGAGCTCCACTCTGCTGCCAGCCTGGCAGCTTCCCACTGGGATAATGTAATACAGCTGCAAGGTTGTTTGGGCTCTGTGCTAACTCTTCCCCATACCTTTTTTAATAGGCTATCTCCTGCCTTTCCCTGTCCAGTCATAAAAAAACTCTTCCAACATTTGTTCTGCTTTTAAGAGCTAGTAAGGGCATGGCAGTTGATAACATAGGGAACCAACACCCTTCCATAAAAATGCACTTTTCAACAGTGAAATATGCTGCCTGTTGGGGAGTTTTCAAGAGGTGATTGTGAAGGTTCTGTTCTTGCCTTTCTTGCCTTTTTTTTTTTCCATCTAGCTACCCTAGTATCACCCAGTTGCCTAAGCTGCAGTTTGTGGGTTCCTGTGATTATTAAAATAAGAGGACCAAGTCTCTCAGAGAACAATAACAGGATAGTTTCCTTGAGTCTTGATCTGGTTAGAGGGGCATGAAGATGAAAAGGTCTGTGATCGCCCTTTCTAAGGTGAGCTGCTTCAGATTCTTGGTCCTGACTTGTTTGTAAGATCAGGGTTTGGTTTGACTCTGGATGTGACTGGTCACTGGTGTTCAGTTGGACCTGGTTAGTTGTCAAAATAGGTTTGTAATAAAATTATTTTGTTGTTGTTGTAATTCATGTATGGACTATGACAGAATGAGCTTCATTGTTTTAATCTAAAGAAGTTCAATTCTTTCTATAGATGTGCTTTCCTGTTCTTGAATATCAATAATGAAAATAATTTAAAAGATATTATAGTAAGCCGCTGCTTTCTTTCATAGCATCAAAACTAGAAAGCTTTTAAAGTGAGTACAAAGCCTTCTTTCAAAGCAATAAGGAAACTGAATAAGGATAAAATGAAGATAGCAAACTAAACCCTGCCTTTGACGGCAACTTCCCTGCTCAGAACCTGAACAGAAATCTGTCTCTGCCCCCCTTCCTTCCTCACGTGATGATTTTGTTTGGGAATTTGACCTTTAAATGCAAATGAAAATTGTTTTGATTTCTTGTGGGCAAACTGCAAATACAGATGGCTCTAAAGCGATGCAGTGACAAATGTTAGTGTCTGCAGAGGCTGAGAGGACAGGCCAGAGTGGTGAGATCTGCCCTTTCATCTCCCATAGTGGCTGCCTTCTGTGTGACACCTGGGCTAAGGAACAAATTTCAGAGAGCCCAAAGTGACCTAAAAGCGGTAGGACAGAGATTGCTTTTGTCTGCCTAATCACCCCCTTTCTTAGTAAATCCTCAAGAGTTTCAGCAGCAGTTAGTAAGATCTCTTCCCCTCTCCAGCCAACGCAGCGAATTGTCTCTTACTTCTCTGCAAATGGGCTCTTTCTTGGTCTTTGCCCTGACAAATCTTTGTTGCTACAGGAGATAGTTTGTTGTCACCTTTGCTGGTCGTATTGTGTTCCAGATTGGTTGGAGAGCTTGCTCAAGGGCTGTGATTAAGACTTGCAAAGGACCTGGGAAGATCTCTGTGCCTGTGTGTGGATTTTTTTTGGTGTGTGTTGGGGGGAGGTCGCTGTGTGTGTGCAAAAAATGGCAACAAGCAGTTAACAAGGAATGTGTATTGGAAATAACTGGCCCATGTCTGGAGGGTGCCAGGGTGCAACCTATAAACGCAGACATGTGCAGGATGCCTTGGGTTCCTGGGGTGTTTTTATGAATGAAAGGTGCTTATGAGAGGAATGCATGCTGAAATAGGTACTACTATTGGAGGGGGTCTCTGCAACCTCCTTATCTCCTCCAGGAGATCTGCCCCTGAAGATAAATGTTTAATAACATTCCTATTTGGTTATCTTTGTTAAAGACGATTAAACTAATGACCCATACTCCAGCAGATCCATTTGCAGTGAGTAGTGCTGAGGGTTCAACCCTGTGTTGCTGACTTAGCAAGACAGTTTAATTTATTGTTTCACTGCTGCAGCTCTTGCGCACCGCTCAAGCCAAATGATTTACCTGGCAGTGGATTCAGCCTGCCTTGCAGTTGCAAAAGGCCAAGGATTTCTTAATATGTATAAAATTTAACAAAAATCATTGATGCCCTTGGGGAATCGGTGTGCATGTGAGATGCACAAGAATTTGAGTTGCTGCGTAGCTGTGATTTGGTTAGATAATGTGTGGCACTAGCTGAATACACAAATTTCTGTTGTGAATACTGACCAAAATAAATTCCAAAGTCATATTGCAGGTAATGCTCATGCGCTCAAACAGTGCTTTGCTGCAAACATTAGGAAAAAAAAAAAAAAAGTGGAAATGTGGCCAAAGTAAATTTGTATCCCACTTCAAACGAATACCTGTGGAATTCTTTTTACTTGGCAAATGAAGCGCTCCTAATCACTTGAATGGGAATCTGTCTGGCTTAAGGAATGCAGTACCCTGACCTAAGCCCCCTGCTAACACTTACGTCATGAGACCCACTGAACCATGAGGGGGCTCCTTATGCCCACGAGCAATTTTATGGATAAATGTTTGAAATTGCAGGCCGAGGACAGTTATTATGACTGCAGACCCTGATTTTCACTGCAAATACCAGGGAATTATTGGAAGGCTGGAGTGACAGGGAACCCCTGTCGTGTCTCCTGCAGCTGTCGTGGAGATGGACCCCTTCTTTTTCCTCATGTAGCTCTTTTGTAAAGGCCATTACTCTCAGAAACCCTGGAAAATCCTCCAGTAGCGGTTTACTCACCATTTTTTTGTTAGCTAGAAATGTCTGTCTAGTCTGCATTCCAGGAACTTCCTGTAATAAAAATAAATACAGAAATACATACATAAATAAATACCTCGGTTCTACTGTCGCTCACTTATTTACTTTGTTAGAAAGTTCTGTGGTTCAGACTAACAACAAACAAATGGATGGAACTGTGGGGAGAAAAACAACTAATTTTATTAGTTTTTTTTAAATATTGCTCCTGAGTTTGGAGTGTTTTATTGTCAGCTCAGGGATGAGGCTTTCTTGACTGTGTCTTTTTAAACAAAGAATGTGTTGAGGAACTCTGGATCTGGATACCCTCAAATTGTGGGCTCAGATTCTGCAACTCTGCCAGTTATGCTGCATTCAGGACTTAAAACTGAACGGTGACTGATGGGAACAATCTTCTCTCTGTTACTAAGTAGCCTTTAGTAAATCGAGAGACCAAGTGAGGCCCCAGAGAAGGACACAGCAAAACACCGCGAGGAAAAAGATTGCCTTTCAAAGCCAGATAATCCTGTCCTATCTTAACATGATAATGACTGATATATCAGAAAGGGTTTGCATCAAAACTGATGTGCTTTTCATATGCTTGATTCACAAAGCTGCTTTTTTTCCTCTATTGTAATTGTGTAAAGCAAGCATGGCAAAGGGAAGTAACATAAGACTATTGATGCTGTCTGTCCCATATTTATCCTCCACAGTAAACAAGATTGGTTTCCAGCTTCTAACCTTGTTTAAGATCATGCCAATGTTTCTGTTGAAACCTGTATCTTAATCTTTTTGTTTTCCTACTCTGTCACCTTCATTTCTCCCACATTAATCCACGAATGCTCCATCAGCTGAGACCTCCTGGTGTTCCTGTCTCCAGGGCTGGCCATTATGGGAACCTTACTGGAAGTGTCATCCTCTCCTGCATGACAAAGTACTGCTTGAATTTGAATGCCTGGACAAATCCTAAAGGGAATGTGTGTGTGCAAAAGTGCCCAGAGCAGTATGAGAAAAAGAAATAAAATAGGGCTGTATTTCTGCAAGGTAAAATTTGTAGGAAGAAGTAGTAGGTTTTATAGACTGGCTGCCATAGCCAGGAGCAGGGAGAACAGTTAAGCTTTGGGACCTGCAAGCCCTACTTCTGGTCTGCTAATTATCTGCATGCCGAGTGCAATGCAACGTGCTGATGTTTTTCCATGGATGTTTTGTGTATTACTTCATACTGAATTTTATAAAGATATGGCTTGTACCTTATTACTCATCTCTTGAATCAAAGAGGTTTCATGTGAGTAACTGTGAGGACTGGCTCCAGTTTCAAGAGGTATTTCAGAGTCTCCTGCAATTAAATAGAGAGTATCTTGATCAGGATCTATATATGTCTCTGTTGATAGAGATTTAAAAAAGGGAAGAAAAAACCCACAACACCCCTGACAGCCCTCATCTCAATGCAATCTCATCTCTCCTAGAGCTGGCACAGCAGAACCCAGCTACTACAAGAATAGCACCCAAAGCCAGCGCAGGCTTGGGACAGATCTCAAGTGGCATTTAGTGACAGCTGTGCGGCGGCCTGCTCAAGGCTAAGATTGCCCAAGGTCTGGCCAGCCTCACCCTGCTGAAGTAAGGTCAGTGTAGGGGCCGCTGGAGAGATGGGCAGTGTTTGTGCCTGGCAGGCTGGGTTATCACTGAGGGGAAGCAGACGTCCATAGCGGGCCCTGCACAGACAGGCCGGCTCCGAGCGACCGGCCCGGCTGCGGCAAGCGCGGGTCACAGGCACGGGCCCTCGCAGGAGCAGCTCCGGGCTGGAGCTGGCCAATTTGACTGTGACATTCCGCATCCAGAGCTCGCCCTCAGCCCTTTCATCTGGGACCTCCACACTTCTCAAATTCTTGCATAACCTCCTGTGTTGCATCTTGTTTGATAATCTTCAAGTGCTGCTGTGAAACCCAGGAATAACTTGTGAACTTTGTGTGTGGTTTTGCTTGCTTGCTAATGAACAGTCCCTCCCCCACCGCCCCGTAGGCTCTCAGGCTTTCAAGGAGATAGCATAACTTCTAGTTCTAAACAGGATGAGGTAGATTGTTTCTTTATAATGTGGAATTAAAATAACATCAATTATAGTTTTGCGTCTTTTCAAGTGTCTATATCTTTTCTGCAATCTCCTAACATGAATGAGATGTAAAATAATCATATAAAAAGTCTGTTCTAATTATAAGCATATTTTATTCGTAAAAAAGGACTACCCCAGTCACCTTGAAAACTCCCTCCAGAGAATGGCTGCTGAAAATTTCATGTGCTTTTGCTCTAAAATACTAGAGGGCCTTGTAGCTGCTTGTCCTATAACAACGAATATCAGCGCTTTGCTGTATATATATAGGACAAGGAGAAATCCTTCATAAGCGTAGAGATCAGTAACACCTACATTTTTGCAGCAAGAGGGCAGCTTGGTTCTTGTCACCTGATAACTTTAACTTGGAGTGTGTGTATGTTAACTTCTTAATCTTAAATCCCTTGTGAATCTCTTGGCTAAAATAAGGAGGGAAGGAAAAGTCACTGTTCTTCAGTGATTGCTGTTTCTGAATACTTAAAAAGTATAAATAATATTCAAAGACCTCTCCTGTTTCAACATGGATTTTTTTTTTTGCTCAGACTGTGACTAAAAGCCACTTGTTTTAAATAGTTTTCTAGCATAGTCAGTTATTCATGGACAAATGTGTTAAGCTTTTTTTCTGCTGAAATATTGACACAAAAGTTCATTTTAATCAATGCTTGAGTGCTGCTTTTAAGCTTAATGTAAAAATCAAATTCCTTCCTGCCTTTAGTAAAATTACTGAACTATAAGCTCATCATTCCAAGAATAAAATTATTGTCTTGGGGCTTGGTCAGGTCTTTGGAAGTGAACAGATGTAGCACATGGAGATGGGAAATGCTGCCTGGCCACTCTCCTGAAATTCTAAGACAGGTCCTGCAAGAGCCCCTCTCAGTCCTGCACTAATGGCAGATTTGCCATTGAGCCTGAGGAGGCCACGATTGTACCCTGAGAGTTCAGATGAGAGAGATACGTTCAGAGGAACTATTTCAAAGTGGAGCTCAGAGGTGATAATAGAAATTAGTGGAGGGAAAATCGTTTTTGTCCTTTTCCTTCTCTCTATAAATAGGTATTTTTAGCAAAAATATTGTAGGCTTTGGATAATTGTGTTTAAATGGATTGAAGGAGCAAAATGGTTTGAATAAGCATGTTAATTTGGGAACCTGGGAACAAATATTGTGGAAAGAAAATATTTAATTAGTGTTTATTGTTGATTGCAGAGTTCAAGGGTAGATGCACTGGAGATTGTATATTCTCATTTTCCATTAATTACTGGGTTTGGAGATATGTTTTAATTAAGAGACAAAAAGTATAATGTGTTAATTCTCTCTCACAGAACAAAGTGTTCTAGAAAAATCCGATAATGAAGTGTGTGAACTGTACACAACTCTTAACCTTCTAGTTACTTATTTGTGTTTTATCGTTTTTTTACCTCATTAAGCATTCCTCCTAAAGCTCCTGCTTTCAAATGATTATAGAAAAGCTTACTTCTTCCTCTAAATAGTTTTTTATTAATAAGATTTCCCTCAAAAACTACAAGATTTATAACAATTTTAAACATTATATAGCAAACAAAAAGGACTCAAATTATTTACAGTATTTCCTTATTTAAAATCTGGATTCTTGAATATCTTTGTATCTAATTTATATCTGGAGGGTGATTGCTGTCCTCTCTCCCTGGTTTTAAAGTAATTATGGTTATAGCTGAAATACACAGAATGTTATTTTCAGTTGCTTATAATTTTTTCAACGTTTTAGTGTTGAAGTGAAAAGTCTCTGTTGTCTGTTTAACGCTATCTGGAGAAAAAACAAAACCAAACACAGTAAACCTAGAGAAGAATTTCAAGTGCTATCTGCAAGCTTGAAATATGTTTGTGCTTAGGAGCAGAGATTTGAAATCTTTAGGTGAATAAGGTATAAATTTTGTGTTATTAATGTGCCTACTGCTGTTCCTGTGAAATATCCCTCAGATTTAGCCAAGGTTTAAGCCTTTGAGAAATATCGCTTTACATAGTTCAGGGAAATTTGTAAAAGCGAGTGGGAAAACATCCATTAATACCACTTTCCTATTTCTTCTCTCTTAATATTTTCTTCAGGATTGCTTTTCCTGTAAGGATATTTCATCTAGCCCCACTGTCAGTATTCATATGCACATGAGACTTTAAAATAATAAGTTATAGTAAAGTACCTTATGCAAGCATGTGTTTGGAAGTGATCAGAGACGGTATTTTGCTTTTCTTCCTGCCTACCTTTCAGAGCATCAAGGGTCTAACCTGGTTCCTACTGCAGCCTATAGTAGTTTTTTGGCTTGGGATTATGTCCCAGTAGCTTAATAAACTACACCCTATTAAAGTTTATTGCTATAATTCAAAAATATTTCAGTGATTTTCAAATATTAATTTCTCTAGCTGGACATTTGGTAAAAATCTGCCTCCTTTTGATAGTCTCAGCCAACATCCTGCACTAGCATTGTCTGCAAATAACGTTTATGCTTAATTTTAAGAAAGGTCAGCCAGTCTCCAACTTTAGTAATGGATTTTAAATGGTTTTAAACTCGTGGAGATACTTTGGCAAATATCCATCCTCAGATTTATTGTCAGAAGAGATTGTTCATGCAGTTGCATTCACATGTTTTAAAAATGTCGTGCATCTGACAATTCCCACTGAAGGGATTCTTGTAGCTGAGCTAGAATAGTTTTCTCTTGGAGTTGTTTGAAACATTAGATGGCCTCAAAAAGAAATGGGTTTCACAGGCATTCAGCTAAGTATTGTTGGAAGATCGGGTGTTCTGTCTTTTTAGGTACATTAATAAAACTGTTACAAATAACACTAGGCTTTAACTTGGAATATAATGTTGCACAACCAAATGTATAAATCTTGATCTAAAATAGTGTGGGTTTTTTTTTCCCCCAAAAATAAAAACTACAGCATGGAGTGCATCCTCTGCAGCCAAAAATAAGTCTGACCAGATTTTAATAGGCATGGGTAAGGCTACCAGGTTGTTTCCCAGCCATGAGTTTCCATCGACATTGTGGGCTGAGACACTTTGTTCTGCTTAGGCTAGGACGAACATCTCTGTGCTCTGACTCCAAACTCCTTTGTTTCATGTGTTTAAAAGAGACCCTTTTGTATCCAGGAAGCTCCCCAGTGAATAGCAGTATTGCTGATTTGTAGCATCTAGAAGACCTTCATCTCCAGTACTGGAGATGTACAGTTGACAGCCCCTGGAAGAGGCTCTAGGAGAGGGTTTTGTTGTGAGGATCCACTGAAAACTAGATGCTCTCTACTGGCCATCACTAGCATTAAAATGGACTTTCTGACTGCACGTTGCCTGCAAGCATAACAAAGAAAGGCTTGTATCACCTCTGCCAGCTCCCCTGCAATCGAGTCTCTCTCTAAAGCTCTGACCCAGAGCTCTTTATAGCAAACTATAGGCTGCCATGGGCCTGGGCTGGGTGATCTGGCCCACAGGTTTAGTAATATAGACTACATGCTTCTGTAGTAACCTCCTCCTAATCCTTCCCCCAGTTGCTAATTGCACAGACCTACTGATTAGACATCTCAGCTGTGCTGCACTTAACTGAATCCCAGCACCCCTCCCCTTAATCCCTTGGAGCAGAAAGAAGTTCAGAGACACAAATTCTAATTTGCTGCTGTTTGACCGCTGCCACCCCTGGCCATTGTTTGGTCTGTGCTGCGGCCCTTGCCAGAGCAGAGCAGCCCTCCTCCTGTTCCCCAAGCTAGGCTGATGCTTGGTTTTGGGATGGTTGCATAACTTGCCTGTCAGATGATGATTTATGTTGGCTAGCTGAGGTGCATAGCAGAAATGCCTGAGCAGATTATAAACTAGTTGCCTTTTCCTTCTTTGAGACTTGGTTCAAAGGCAAGGAATAGATGGTTTACACTGCACAGATTCCATACCCTATCCCCAGCTCCTCCAGGCCTGCACACTCAGCTTTCCTGTCACTTGGATCAGGCAAACTTACTGTGCACAGGTTAACTTTGCTATCTGAATGGACAGAAATTACTTCCAGTGAGCAAAATGTTGATACATCTGATTATTTACCTTTTTTTTTTTTTTTTTTTTCTCCCCAAAGCTGCCTTAATTTTTTTAACCTTCTATAGAAAAAAAAAAATGCAAGTTTTCCTTGGGTAGCTTGTCCTTACCTTCACCCGGATTGAAGCTGAACTGAGTGGGAGCATCCGTGTTTTGGACAGATTCCAAAAAGTCCTGACAAAAGCCTTTTCCATCAGGAATGGTGATGACAGCACCTAGAGAAGTGCGGCTAAAATGCTCTTGAAAACATAAAAACAAGCAGCCCAAGTAATCCATGTCATCAAATAGAAACATTTATTACAGAGGCTTCTCACGTGCTTAGAGCCACTTAAAATAATTGTCTGTGTCTTCATCTGGTAATTTGGAGAAGGATGAGGATCAAGAGGACTGGTGATCTGCAACTCAACTAAACACACTTTTGATACCTTCGGAAAGTTACTGGTTTATTTGTTTCGTCTTTGGGTTGGTTCTGCTTCAGTGTAAAAGGCAGGGGCTGCCAAAATGCAGTCTTGTTTGGGTACTCATTTCTAAAGCTCAGGTATCAGGATATTTTCATGATAGTCATATATATTTTGGGTGCAAGTCCTCTGAATATATATATGCAAGTACATAGATGCAGACTCATCTGGCCCCTTTTGGTTCTGTCACTGAGCTGAAGCTGGGGGCTGGGGTACCCTTGAGCACTGGAGAGAGAAAGAAAACCCAACCCCAGGGCCGGACTGTCACACTCATGTGGTGCTTATGGATAAGCTGTCTGAGGGAGTTGAAACTCTTTTGTTTTATTTCCTGCTTTTTCAGTAGCATCTGGCACACATGAACTTAAAAGCAACTCACCTCCCCTGCCCCCCTTTCCCTCTACACACAAATCAAAAATAAAAGCAGTCCCTAAAATTCCCAGGGCTCCTACTCAAAATGTCACATTAGTCTCCAAGGCTTAAACAAAAGCAGTAATTATAGATTCCTTCCCTAGAACAAACGTGTGCCGTGGTGCCTGTTACCTTTTCCCTCTTCAGGGAGACCACCGTGCGCAGGCCCTGCAGGGAGAGCTTTGGAAGGGCCGTCTGGGAGGACGTGGCTGCTGCTGGTGGCTTTGCTGTCCTGGGCTCCTGGATCCTCCTTCCCATCTGTAGGGAGCTGGACACCCTGTGCTGGACCCATTTGTTCTGTGCATGGTTCAGCTTTTGGCAGAAACGGCAAGGAAAATAATGAAATGTGCACAAAACAGGAAAAACAAACAACACTTAAAGTCTAAAAGACTGTGGAAATGAGAATATACAGGTGTAAGCTAAACTTTGGTTTCCACATGATAGTTTCTATCCACAGACATCTAAACCTTCATTTTTGCAGGTGTTGCTTATTTTAAAATGTGAATAGATGGGTAATTGTTATTAATTGAAGGGAAATGTATTCAGCTTTCATTAACCAAAAATAAAAACTGTGGGATTTTGCTGCAAAATGGAAGAATACCAGGTAAAGGATTTATAGGGGCATCTGGAAAAGTGTTCCTGTAGCTTCATTGTGAAAAATGATAATAGAGACCATTTTTCCTTTGCTCTTAAAAATAAAAAAACTTAAAAACTGTTCTGCCCTATATTCCACTGGGTGCCAGTGTGCAGTGTTGAATACTGAATTTTTAATATTGGACACTAGCTTAGGTTAAAGAAAGCAATTTCTGCCTTACTGGTCTTAATACCCCTAAAGTAATAGATGCACAACCATATTTTTTGTTCTTGCATGACTGTTCTGATTCAGGATTTCAATTCTCCCTCAATCCCTTATTCACTTTAAAGAAAATACATTACTTAGGTTTTTGTATTTGCTGTAAAGTCTTTGTTTTCTAGAAGATCTCTACACATTTAAGTCGCACAAATAGCTATGCGGTAGCACATAAAGCACGAGCTATCTTTAAATGAGCTAGCTTGAATGTAGTTAATAGTTCTTCTCATCATTTGTCTTTCCTAGAAGCTGTAGAGTGTGTAGTTGTGATACCAGGGGATGCTGTGCTGTTCAGTAGTGTACATACAGGATATTAGGAAAGCGAGTGCTTTTTCTGCACTGTTCTGGAGGAGTTCCTGCTCCGCATGGGCATTCTGTCTCCTGAAACTTCCTTGAGTTTTATTTAGCTCAGACATTTTTGTGGTCTGTCCTCAGTGGAGCTGTGATAATGCAATGTCTTCTACATCTCGTCAGGAGCAGCCACACTTCAACAAATATTTCTGAGACTCATAACCTCATATTCCTAAAATCTTATTTTTTAAATGTACTAAGCGCTTTGAGCCTAAAGTGTCCATATGAAATAAAGCTGCAGTAGAGCTCGTAATGTTGCCTTGCCATCTAAATAGTGTCAAGTGTAACACTCCAGGTATATTTAAATAGGAAGGAAGTTATCTTGAATGATCTTATGTGTGTACAGTGAGCTGCTCTTTGCTTAAGATTTCATGGAACATATCTTGGAACTAGTCAGTCCAATCACAGAAATGGAGTTAGGACAGCTGGCCTGTTGGGCAAAGGAAGTCTAGTCATTTATCTATGTATTTGTTTGGGCTGACTGACCTTTCTTGTAGCAGCTCCCCTTTCCAGCATTTATCCCTCTAACTTCTGCCTTCCTCCTCTCCAGGGCAAACTCCTGGTTGCTGGTTGGTGCTCTGGGGAAGCTGCCTTGCCGTGAGCCTGGATGTCCTCTGGGACCCGTCTGGTGCTGCTTAGCTCTGCCTTCCAGTCCCGGTGGGAGATCATCCTGGGCAGCAGCCAGCACGTTCTCACGGCCATCAGCCTCTGGCTTGGATGTGCAGCAGAGAGCTCCTGGAGGAAGAGGTAAAATAGAGATACTCGTCAGGGCTTTTGTGACTTGCTCCCTCAACCAGTTTTGTGGAAAAAAGTTCCTGAATGGCTGCGTTCCTGTTCTTTTGCTTTTTGAAACTGGGCTTTCCAAATACAAAATACACTTTACCTCCAAACAGCATTTTTTTTTTTTAATGTCAGGAATCTGGCAAATATATCTTAATCTTCATGCTGAAAACTTGTGTAACACTGTCCTGGCAATTGCCAACTAGCACAGCAACCAGGCTGGAGGCTTATTAGGAGCACGTACTCATGGTTTATTTCAACATTTCTAATCTTAAAAATTTGGTGGGGAGGGAGAACATGCTCATGCTCCCTATGTGATGTGGATTTATGGTTTATGGTAATACTGAAATAATTATGTGAAATAGTGATAATGTGAAACACCACAATATTTTTATCATTTTCTGGACTTCTTTTTTTTTTTTTTTTAATTTTTTCTTCTCTGATATGGTAAGGTACATGAATTAGCAGCTGTCAGTTTTCATTTTGTGGATTTGGTACAGGTCTTCTCTCAGGCAGTCGATGTCATTGGCCAAATCAAAATTACTTCATTAAAGGACAGATCAGCCTGAGCAGACAGGCGACCAAGGGTGACAGTCATGGTACAAAGAAGAAAAGGAGCAAGAGAAGACTGAAATCCTATGGCCTGTGTAGTTCTAAAGCTCTATGGAATACTATACAGGCAAGGGAGGGAGCAGGGGGAACTGAGGAGGCCCAGGGATGAACTGATGGGAAAGGCAGATTAGGGTACCTGGAAAAGCTCTCTATTTTCAGCTTGCAAAGTTTGATTTTTCGAATGTGACATCTGTTCAAGAGTCACCGTCGTGATAGGTATAGTGGGAAAAGTCATTGCCTTTTCAAGGAAGTGACAAGAACAGTTTTTAACATTGCACTGAAAAGTGCATTTAACTATAAAAGTGATTACTGAGAAGCAGCTTCAAGCCAACCCTTCTCTATATGTTTCTGTTTTTTCATTCATTAAACAAATAAAAAGCTTCTTGCCATCTCAAGTAATATATCCCAAAAGCTGTCATGCTACGCATGTAAAATGCAGTTTCCCTCTTGAGAGATTTGCTTGGAAAAAAAGAAAAAAAAAAAAAGAACTTATTTCTGCTACTTGTTCTGCTGAAATGATGGGCCTGGTAAGTTGATGGGGCAGAATTTTCAGGGGCAAATATGAGCAGAGGAGGCCTGGTCTGATACCTGCGTCCTGTATCCTAGACTGAGTGTTTGGAAGGATATGACTGTGTGTTGATGAACGGCTTGTCTTTTTTCAATGGAGAAATCCAAAACGCATTTGACCCCATCTCTCCTCCTGTGCCTTGGCTGATTTCAACAACAGGCTGTTATAGCAAAATGCAGGTAAAAGGACGAATGTGAAGTGTATCAGCCGTGAGGACTGCTGATCTGCTCTTTCCCTCTCTGTTTCACCCCACCCGTGAGATCTGCCCTGGTGACATGGTGACGTTTTCCGTGCTCACTGCCTCCTCGCCCAGCTCCTAGGCCTGCTCCAGTGCTGACAGTGTGTCACGTTGCACACTGACTGTGGGAAGGCCACATGGGATGTGTGAAGCTCCGACATGTGCCCTGTGGCCACCTCTGTCTTTTCCTAACGCAGCAGGACCCTCAGACTGTGCAGGTCCCGGCAAGCAGCACTCACTTGCATCTGATAAGAGCGCTCGCCTCGAGGAGTGCGCTGCGTGCCCGGGCGCGCTGCCTGCACGCTCACCTCCACCGGCAGCTGGGGGTGCCTGCGCACGGGCCGTGGGCTGCAATGGTTTTTTTATTATTTTTTTCCCTGCACCTCAAACTATCTTTTTGTTTCCTATCCAGTATTTCAAAGGTACTCTGCTATACACTCGGTAGTTCTTCACTTTGAAGAATGTGCTCTACTTTGGGGTTTGGGATTCTCCTGTTTATATTTTCTGTCTTCTCTAAGCTGGCCATCCCTAACGTGTTGTGCAGGAATAGGCAAAACTTTGGGAAGTGGCAGATTGCTTCAAGAAAAGGGCGGTGTTGCAAGGAAGCTTGCTCAGTTCTTATTGCCAAAGGGACTGGCTCATTCAGACAAGCTTTGGCTAAGCAGCCTGAAATCTACAGTGGTTTATCTGAGAGGATTCGAGCAGCTGAGAAAGGATTGTTAAAACCCTTGGATACAAGCGCCCTGCAAGACACCTGCTGTGAAAATACCTTCAGAGAAGGAGCAGAAGCAGCTTGCCTTGCTTGGCCACCGGAAAGAGAAGAGCAGTTGCTCTGAGTCCCGCTCTAGATGCCTTGCAAAATGCTTTGCACACAGGCACCTCAGACTCTAGCTTGTCTGTGATGGTACCTTTTTGAGTCCTGGTCTTCAGGCCGGTCTGCATCTGCACAAGCAAAGGGATCACCAGCAGTTCCTTTGGGTATTCCCTCGGTTTCAGGTGTTTCTTATGATGTGCATCAGCCCTAGGTCTTTCTTTGGGGATTGTAGGCAACTTCAGGGTTTCTGGTATCTGTTGTAGAATACAAATCTAAGAGGTTAAGTGTCCCAAACAGTTTCATCACATCTTTATTTTTCACTCTGTAGTACTACAAAAGCTAAATTCATTATCTGGCTTTTTACATATTCTTTTCAAATCTAGATATAGCACTCCCCATTAGAATGGCTGTGTCAGGTGGGGCAAAAAACCTATGAGCCCAGGACTCAATCTCAGGCCATGAAGGGAAGGAGCAAAATGACATTATGGGAGAGGAATGAGCCTCCTATTGGGGGAACTCTTCCAGCTTTTGACAATCGTGGGTTTCCAAGTCAGCAGCTGCTTCTGAATTGTAGCTACACTTTGGTTCCTGTTAATACATGCTGCTTCACACTGTATCCTATATATGCACTTTCATACAGACTTAATGTAAAATAACATTGCTAGTCTGATTTATTTTTGTGCACCTCTGTGATATGGGCCCTCCATTAAACACTGCAGGAAAGCAATCAGACCCTGTTCCTGTTGCCTCTTTGAGGCTTTGTATGTTTTGAAACTCGGAGATAATTCTCAAGGCTGTAGTTCGGTCATGTATTAGCTCTATCTATTATTCTTATTGAACCCAGAGATCTGGCTTTTATCTCAACCTGATAAATAATAGAACTTTTGGCTATTAGAGTGAGGATAAATACATAAATAAAAAAGAGCAGTTAATGAATAAGTACCTGGTCAACAGAGATGGCAGTGAATAAAGATACCTGTCAAACCTGCAGCACCATAAAAGGGAGCACGTTTGGCCTCATCCAGCATCTGAAGAATTCCCCCCTCCCCAATTCCAGAGGGGACCATGTTAGCTGGCAGTATGTGGATCCTTGTCTCTGTATCCTGTTTTTATTTAACACAGCTCTGCTATTTGATTTGATTCCCTCCTGCAACAATGTTTTCTGGAAAAGGAGCTTCATGGAGAGGAGTGCTACAGCACTGCACTAGAATTGCCCTCTGGAGAAAGGCAAGACAAAGAAGATGATTCAGTACTATTAGGGAATAGTGGACTATTAAAGCATGGACTTCTCCAGAGGAATACTGTACAGGAAGGTCAAAAAGCCTCCGACAGAGGCTTTGAGAAGCCTCACTGCTGCCACTGCAGGGTATATTTCTTCTGCTTCCACTGCAGAACTATTGTTTGTTGATTGATTTATTTTTAAACCAGAGCAAGTCCTGATGAATTTATACCTGCAAGTAATCATATCAAAGTGTTGGGCTGACAAATCTATCCTGGGATTTCTATCCAGGCCCCGCTTTATTCTGACTTTCTGCAAACTTCGGCCTTTTCCCCTAAGGCACTTCAGCTATGTTGTCTTTCCTACTTCTGGATAGTCTCTTGCAGTCTGGGACTCCGCCTCAAATATGTCTGTATCCTAGGACCTGGTTGTGCTGCCGGTGTCCCCTGGTGCAATTACAGCATGATTAAAATATGCAGTGTAGCTGGGACCTTGATCATGTTGTAACAGGAATATAACCTTAGACACAGAGCCTGGTTACAGTGCTGCAAGGATGTCAGGAGCAGCTCTGCTCTGCTTAGGAGCATGGGGTGGGGCTGGAAGCTCTTTTCTTGGCATCATCGCTATTTCTAGGCACTCCACTTGCCACAGCCATAGCGCAAGTGTCATTATCGCAGGTGCCTGGATCAGCCCCAGGGATGATCATGCGGATGCCCCTGCACAGCCTTCCCAGCATCTTGCTGCAGTCTGCAGTTCAGAAGAGTTGTGGTCTGCACTTTTTAGTTTCCTCTTACTTTCAAAATTTACGTAATTGCAGAGTTGCAAACTGTTATCATTCATATTCAAAAGAGTTTGTACTTAGATATTTTTACTTTGAGACCCTGAGCTCACAGACCGATCTTTAACTGGACTTTTCTTTTGGGATGGGCAGTCTACCGGTAAAGCACTAGTTTCTTCATTTGGCCCCTTCCTGGGAAGCATCCAAAGCTAGTGAGTTTCAGAGAGAAGATCCTGGACCAGATGGACCCCAGGTTTGCTTACTCAGCGCATTTCCTGAACACGCCTAAATTGTGAGGCCCAAGGCCATTTTATAAGCTATTCCACCTACTGAGGTATTTAAGAGAAGCAGAGACCTTTATCTGTTTCTCCCTTGTTGCATCTTGCTCTGAGCCCATGGCAGATGGAACAGGAGGAAAAAAGCTGTTTTCATTAAGTCTTTTTACTTGAACATCCTGACTCTTCAGGTGTCCTTGTTGAGCTATGAAGGAAGGAGAGAGCATGAGGAAGAACCACGGTTAATCACAGGTTGGTGCCCCCAGCTAAGGGGCTCCTTATCCTGCCCCTGCGCCTAGCACTAGCAAAAGGCACTGCCCTCCCCATGCCCCCGCGGAGAGAGAAGGTTTCCTCATGTAACTTCTAAATATGTTGTCTTGCAACAGTGCTTCTTTCCTCCCAAACACTGCCACACACAGCCAAGACCACTACTTGTATACTTATGGATTTATATTCCCTGTGCCTTGTAGTCAGAGCTAACAGTGGTCATCAAATCAACGCTTCTTTAAATGCTGCATGGTTATAACACTTGCCATTCTTCAGGGAAAGCAGACCTGCTGCCTTGCGGAGGAAAAATAGTATTTCCTACCATTGTAGTACATTTTCCTTTCGGGGAAGTAGCCTCCATAGAAAGTGGAGTGGGATTTCTCACTCAGAAGATGAGAGATGTGGATGGTAGTGCTCCTGATAAAGCCCTCTCTGGGTTTGTTCAGCTTTTCGTTGTCCCCTGGATTTTCTATATGCTGCTGCTGATTCCTCTGAGTGTGACTTGCTGTAGATGAGGCAACCTGGAGCCCTTTCCACTGTGTGCCCTAGGAGAGACAAGAAGGAAAACTTCCATGAGAGAAAGCTTGTCATCTTCCTGGACCCATTCCCACATTGCCCTGGAATTTCTTGCCCAATACTCGAGAACGGCCCTCATTTCTGACAAACCTTTTTGCAAAAAGCAGACGCTTTCTCTCAAGAAGCTGTGGTTAGTCCAAAACTCAGTTTCCAATCAGAATGCTCTCTTGATAGAAGAATTCCCTGATTTTTTTTCTTGGTCTGGTTTCTATTCGTTTGTACCAGAGGACTTCAGCTATTTCAGTGTCTAATTTTTATTTAGAAACTATTGTGAGACTCAATCTTTAGGGACTCTTTTTTTTTTTCTTTTTTTTTCTATTTTTCCTAGCTGAAATGCTTAAATAACCTGTTTTGCTTCTTTTTTTTTGATGTTTTTCTTTCTACTCTGTGTACTGTCTGTCCCTTGAATTGCTCTTGGTCCCCAGTGGGACTCAGCAGAGGTTTGATTGGCTTTAAGGCTACAAATTAGGATCCCCTAAAATGTTACACTTTCATGGATACAGTGATGCAAGGTGGTTTTTCTTCCGTGATCTTGTTTTAATTAATAGTGTTCAGTATACTAGTTATATGTAAGCAGGTATCCAAGTCTGGTACTCCAGGCCCTTGAGCTGCTGAGAGGCTTGGGATGGAGCAGGAGCCGCAGGTACCTGTGGGGCTGCTGGGCAGGGGCTGCTCGGGCTCTGCGTCGTGTCCTGTGTAGCCCCCGGTCCCTGCTCTCTCACTGAAGCGCCAACAAGCACTCGGGCCCTCTCCTTGCTGGGTGTCTCTTGGCTTTCATGGCTTTCTGCGAGCTTTAATCTGTTCCCAGACTCCCGTAGAAACAAGTAACTCTGGCCTGTAAGAAAAAGAAATAGAGCGGGGGCTGAAGCAGAAGTGCAGCACACCAGAGCATTTAACTTTAAATTTGAGCCACGTTCAGTGAGTGTATGTCCCTCTGCAATATCATCTTGTGAGACATCAGGTAATTAGTTTAGCTGCAGGAACTTCTATCAATCACCCACCCAGTGACAATTGATTTATCAATATTATGAATTTATTAATAGGTTGATATGAGTGGGCTTTGGCCTTCTGCTTCCAGTGACAGCAGTAAAGATTTTCTTGTGCAGAGCATGGAAAGCTACTTGTTTGCTCTCTTGGTGTGCACGGGCACAGGTTAGGTTATAATCTAATTGAGAATTCATGGTATACTCCAGGAAATGGGGTTTTGCTTCAGTGATTTTGTTTTTCTTTAAGGTGTTGACCAGCACTTTGGAATTTAAAACTCTGTATCCTCAAGAAGGCATAGAAACATAATTTGAATGCAAACTGTATTAAGCGTTCACATCCTGCATCCTAGCAGGAATTTCACCAAACAGGGGAGGTATTCATTGAACTAGGAGCAAAGCAATGTCAAGTTGAGAAGGAAATTACTATGGAAATGAGTTTAAAAAGCCTGAGGCAGATGTAGGGAGAGGCACATTGTACCAGGAATTTTCCTCACGCTGTGTCTAGCTTTATGGGCTTTCCATTACGGCAGCATGCAAGAAATCCTTGGGTTGGTGCAAAACTTCTAAACTTCAGCAGCTCGGTGCTCTTGGCACTGACCCACTGCCTTTTTAAGGGGGATTAAACCTCAGATGGGGTGGGACAACCGCTCAGATGAGAGTGGCTTTGCTTGGGTCACACCAAGGGTCCGCTGAACCCCAAACCTGGTCTCTCTTGCCAGCCAGTTTAAGAAGAGGGTGCACAATTTTTCCTGTTAGCCTCCCATTTTGGCAACGTGAAGCTGACAGGCTCTGTAGGCTCTACTCCTATGGTAGTCCTACAGGTCGTATACATTTTAATGGATTAGCTTTTACCTTCTGTGGGTTCGTGAATGTTTTTTGAATCATGCACCTCACACATCCATGGCTTGTGGCAATGAGTTCCACAGTTAAACTGCATGCAAAGGGCAGAACATTTTCCCTTTCCCTTCTGCTCAATAGTAATGTGTAATTTTGCCAGCATTGTCGTATTTTAGAGTGGTGGTGAATAACTTTTCATCATCTTTTTCTATTCTTTCGATGATTATATAGGCTTATATTTTCTGTTTAAAGACATTCTGAGCCATCCCTATGTGGATCTGTTGGCCTCATTCATTCCAGAAAGATGGTAGCACAGGCAACAAGTGGTATTTTTCAGGGACAGCAGACGGGCTGTGCTGTATCTTTCCATGATTTTGGCAGTGCTCCTGAAACAACAGTGGATCCCTGATACAACCTGGAGTGAACAGATTGCAAATAAGAGACAGAATGGGGGAGAGCAAAGAATGTTAATCGTAGTGGCAATAACTGGTCAAAAACCCACTCTGTGGGAGTGGAAGGTGGTGATGAGTGTATGAAAATGTCTATATTCTTGCAAACTGTGGTAAGGAATGGAATGAAAGGAATTTTGAAAAGAGTAATCCATTCCTGTTCCCCAGATATTATTAATGGATAAATTATATTTTTTCCCTTCTGTTTTCTTTTTTCATTTTGCTATTGAAATATTTAGAGAGAAAATAATTGAAAAAAATCTCAAAGCAGAAACAGCCTTTTTAATAAAGGCTGAAGAAGGGAAAAAGAAAAGCTGTATCAAACATTTTCACAAGTGGGCTCTTTTTTCACGTTTTAAAGCAGTTTGTTAATCGGTTCTAGTAATAGCATGAGTGTGAGTGTCTGTTGCAGAATAGTTCTCACTCAGCTACTGGTCTGTGTCGCTGGAGATGAGACTGAATGGTTGCCAGTTGAAAAACTTGAAGACTGGTTTGGACACTGAGCTAGGGAAGAGGGTGTAAAGTGAGGTTGTAGTTGGAGGTGGTCTCTGAGTAAAATTCTAATCTAGGTTACGTATCCAAGCATTGGAGTTGTGTTCTGTATAACTTCAATAAACAAACCCCATCCCAGATCTAATGTATCTTCATTTGTTATGCCTGGAGAGCATGGAAGTGAGAGTTCCTGAATGCAGAGTCCCAAGTATGTGTGTCTCTTTTTTATCACATAACCAATCATCACTCCATAACCAACCATCACTCACCATAACCACGAAACGTATGTATTATCCTTTAACTGTAAAAAATCTTAAATTCAAGTACAATTACAGTGACTTTTCCTAGCTCGAAGTGTCACTGACCTGTGCGCTGGGGCCCGTCTGTTAGACTCCAATGCCAAGTTCGGGAGAGTGTGAAGAGGTGGCTCCCGGCTGAATGGCCTGGCCGAAGCTGCCGCTCGCTTGGGGCATCGGGCTGCCTCAGGATGTGGAGGTGGGGCTGCCACGGTGGTCCTTTCTGCAGCAATAACACGCACGGCAAGAGTTCAGTGTCCCATCTGCCTGCTGCTGGGGAGCTAGTGGATTCTGGGCAGTACCCGGAGCAGGAGGCAGTGCTGAGGCTCTTGGGCTGCTTAGCTGGGCCTTGCAACCACAAAAAGCAAGGATAAAATAGCAGCTAGTGTTAAAAAGCATGAAAGTTGCCACAGTGATGCGAGATGACTCAAAAACGAGTAATCATGAAAAATAACTTTGGTTTTCAGCTCCTCCCAGGTACTGAACTGAGTTGAGAAAAGTGTCTTGGTGAAAATCCAGTTCCATGTAATTTTGAGATGACAGCTGAGAAAATTCCCAGTTTGGTTCTCAGGGCATCTCAGCACATCCTGCAGGGGATTTGAGAATATAAGAGCAGCTTTACCTGACTCCTTCTAAATAAAAAGGAGTGAAAAGGAGAGCTGTTCCATAAATTTTGTGCATCTCTGTACATAATTCAAAATTTTTCCTGCAAGCCCCCTATAGTAGTCCTTAAACCTAGAATTTTATTCTGGGATTTGTGCAAGAGCTTTCATGGGCCCTGATGCTCAGAAGAACTGTGTGTTCCCCTTTACCTGCTGCCCAGAATTGGCAAATGTCACGGCCAGGCTCCCTTCTGTAACTTTAGGTTGTCATATATAACAGAATAGCCTTAAATCCCAATCAGAAAGAGAGAATTCATGAAAATGAGTCTTTCTCCTGACAAACAAGTTGCAGCTTCTTCCCTGCAGCAAAGCGCTGTTATGGCTGGGGCAGCAGGACGGGTTAATCGTGGCCCCGTTGCCCGGTCTCCTGCCGTC
Organism: Crypturellus tataupa; assembly: GCA_034781795.1. NCBI lineage: Eukaryota > Metazoa > Chordata > Aves > Tinamiformes > Tinamidae > Crypturellus > Crypturellus tataupa. The sequence goes on from JAWLRI010001081.1 coordinate 27,066, forward strand.
CCGATTTGCGAACGCCTGCGACTACCCCTGCTGAACTGTAATTGTTTGTGGCAGGCGGCACATGATTTCGAGTGTTTGGTCACAGCAGTGTTCGTTTTCTGCTCTTTTAATCTTTGATGGATGTTGCGCCTGGCTTCCCTGATGTGGTTCCCGACACAGTAGGCAGTGATTTCCTATAAGACGTTTTGTCTCGACTGCAGAGGTGCGGAGTTGCTGTACGATGGGCAGTAGTTATTAATGACATCCCAAGGTTTCTGAAGCACAGGCTCTGCCGTAGACCATTAGAACCTAATCTATTCCGAAATGTCAGATGCAGTTAAGCAAGAGCTATCTCGATTGCACTGAGCCATTCCTCATTAGTTCAGACTCTGATGAGAAGTGTGATTAAAGGCTTTCTCTTTGCAAAGGTTCACTCTTTATCTCTGAAGATAGAGTTATTATGTAAGACGTGCTCGAGCTAGCTTAAGGCTGATACAGATCCTACAACTGAAATGTATTTGTGTGCATGTGTCTGCACAGCCATTCCTGCCCTTGCAGTGCACGTGTGGGTTCTTAAAATGCTCTTAATTAGAAACATGGAAGTTCGTTTCTGAGCATGAATAGGGTTAAATTTTATGGCCACCTTCAAAGTATTTGATCAGAGTCATTAGTATGCACATGTATAAAAGGTTTAATTTTCATATCATATGTAAAGCTGTAGGATTAAGATTTTAACAGCAATTTGGGGGATTGCTTGGATACCAGGTATTCTGCCCAGGATACTTGGTGCCTGACATCACTGCAACTTGCCAAATTGCTTCCTGTGATTTAAACATTACTCTTGCTGTTCACTCTCAGCTACGTGACTGTGATAGTGCAGAAATATCTGAGGCATGCTCAGAAAATAGGATCATCGAGGACGCAATTGCTGAGGCTTCCAAGTGATTTTGTAAGCTGAAGTTCCTAAAGGTTTGAGGTTTTCAACTTTTACTCTTGAGTGTTTTGCAATTAACTCTCTTGTGTGTGCAAGGTTTTGCAAACATCTTGTAGCCTAATGGTAAATAAACCCCAAAGTAAAGACAGCTTTAAGAAATTATATGGAAGTCAGAATCCTTGTAAGAGGGATTAAATTGTTGTTTCCAGTCTGGCTCACATTAATAACTACTAAACATTCCTGCCAGTTGCTGGATTGTGTGTGCACATTTGTGTGTGAAAGAACATCATGTAAGTTGGTGATACTGGTTCAGATGCTGCTGAAGAGATAATTTGTTTAATTGCCGAAAAACTCTAATAGGAAGCCATGCTCTGGGTGGCAGTAACATTAATATACCGGTCTCTGCAGTGAGCTAGTAGACCTGTCTTTTTTGTTTTTTTGGTGACCCTTTATGTGCCAAAATTAATTTAATTTTGTTAAATGATAAAATAAATTCTAGCTGTTTTATTGCAAATATCACGTAAAATGTAGCTCATTACCCTGATTTAGCCTCTCTGTAAGTGTTCTTTGTACAAGTGCCCAAAGTTGCCTGTGGAACTCGTGGATTTGCTGAATCCTGAAAAGTTTTTGAACTGATCCTTTTTGAGGGTAGAGCTGTTGAGGCTGACAAAGTAGCAGGGTGTCTGGGGGCTGCTTTTAGTGATCTCTGAAAGTAACAGCCACAGGATTTAGAGACAAACACCAATTTTCATTACAGAGTTGTCTGATGACTAATTTGTAATGGGCTTTGCCACTTTTTTATGGGCTTATTTGCTGCTGAATCTCCTGTGCAAGTGCTGCAGCTGTTTGAGGCTGTTTTTTTATATATTGCAGTGGTGGTGACTCGATTTGATTAAACCTAATTCTGTGACTCTCACTCCTGGGCCAGTATTTTAATCCTCTGCTCTGTGTGAATTTCAGCAAATCACTTATCTTCAGCCAACATACAAAGCAACAGGAAAAGATCCGTTCTGCACACACAGTTTGTGAGTGCTGGGTACCACTGTTCCCTCTCAGAACTGCAAGACTTGTTTCCTCTTCTTGAATGAAACACAATAATATTATGGATAGACAGCTGACCGGGGAGAGGAAAGCCCTAAGGGCTGCGACCACAGGTTGTTAAGATGCCTTGCCACAGACTCGAGGGGAAATAGTTTTGTTGCAAGTAATTTATTTCCTAATTAAAAATTGAATTCCTCCTCGCAGTGCTGTTTTTCAGGAAACATTCACGAGGTTTTCTCCGCACACCTGCAGCTGTAGCCGGCTGTCCCTCAGCTCCGGAGCGGCTCTGCACATCAGGTCTGGCAGTAGGTGAGACGGATGCAGCTTGGTTAGTGGCAGCCTCTGCAAGGCAGTGTCTCTGCTCCCTCCTCCATGCCCTCCCGGAGCCTCAGGGTATGCTTCCAAAATGGATTTGGCAAGCTTCAACCCATGCCTCATTTAAATCTTCTTAAAAACACCATGCTGCAGCATTATCTGCAGAAGAGGAGCTCACAGGCACGCTGACGAACAAGGAAATGTTGGCTCTGTCAGGTCACTGGGAAGCGGATCCTTGGCTCCATTGTGCTGCTTTTGCCTTACTGTAGGAGTAAGAAGTTGCAGATCTGGATTAATTAGTCCCCTTGTTAAGTGGTCTCCCAAAGGAGCCCAGGAATCCCTGAGTGCTATAAAGTCAAGATAAGAGCTCCCTATTCTCTTCCCCAAAGTATAAGGCTTTCCTTAGAGATGTCAAAATATGCAGCCACAACTCTCTTGAGACGCTAGGTTACCACTAAATAAGTTGCACTGGGGATATAACGAAGCCTCTTAATTCCAGGATTAAGGAGCTGTGAAGGTGATTCCAAGTGATACTTGTGTGCCACGCTCTCTGCCACATTTTGTTTGATTTGCTGCTACTGCAGGCACCTTTCACACCACAGAGGCTGATCTAAAACCTTGTCTCATACACATAGTGTGGGGACAGTTAGAAGAAAGCAAAAGTGAACAGCCACTTTCTATGTGTGTGTGGTGTTTAGGGTTTTTTTTGTTGTTGTTTTTTACTCTTTGGTCAACTCTGGCTTATCTTTCAGTGTAAAAGCAGATAGTATGTAAGTATTGGTCACAATATGGTGCTGGATGATGAGTCTAACTACCTGCTATTCATTTTATCTCTACTAATATCCCGTGGCACAGCACAGGCATGCCTGGTTGGAGACACAGCTGCCCCAGACATCTGCAGATGTATCGCTGGATGTACAAGGGTGCTATAAAAATCCTTGCCACAGGTTTGGGATGAGCTCATTACATCACTGACAGTGGAGCCAAGAACGAGTTAAGCAAAGTTTTCCCAGACAAATGTCAGGAACGGCTTGCAGTATCTGACACCATCAGAGATTGCCGGATAAGTCCTTGTCCTCTTAAAAAGCCTCCCTGTGCTCTTTACCTCTTCTTTTGAAGCAGAGTTGCTGTGCTGCAGAAAAAAATCATGTCACTGGCATGGGTGTAGCTTATTAGTATTAACAACATCAAGTTGTGTCGAATACAAAATGAACAGCAGTGAGTTATGTGGAGTACAAAATGCTATTATGTAATTGCTTTGAATATTATACCACAACTTGAGAAATATGAGAGCCAGTGTGATGAGTATCATGTGGGATAGCTGACGCTTTCCTTTCCAGTCCAAGGAAGCTATTTAGCATAAAACCTTTTTCCACTTTAATGGATGTAGAGAAGTTTGTTCCTTGTCAGGGCTCACAGACATGAACTCCATGCACAAACTGGCTCCCTGGATGTTGATGGCACAACTCAGCGGGCTGAGAGCACCAAAATTCAGCTCCATTTGGGCTGCTTCCCAAACCAGTATGTTTGAGAAATAACTCGCCCTTTGTGGATGACATTGAGACTTTGTTGACCCCATTTAAAACTTCAGAACAAGTACAAATTCAGTTGTGGCAAATGAAATATGGCTGATAGCTTAAAAGGAACAAGGGGAAGACTGTAGGGAAGATGTTGCTGAAGAAGGTGCTTGAATAATGCATTGATTTTATTAGTAGCCTGGACACATGAGTGGACAGCAGTTGTTTCACAGACCCCCTGGGGTCCCTGTTAAGGTCTAGAGAGCAGAGCCAGGGTCTCGCGGAGTCTGGCAGTTCTTACCTGCCCTCCTCCGTATGCCAGGATGGCTCTTGTCAGGTCTCGGCGCGTGTGCAGCTCCATCTGCAGTTCTCCTTTGTGCTTGTGGCCTTGCTGGCCCTTTCTGCTGTGTCCCTTCTTCCACGAAGGCTCAGCGAGGTCCTCGGAGTACAAAACCAGCACACCCATTCTTGTGCTGTAGGTTTTGGGGAGACACGCACCCGAGCAGCCCTTGGCAGTGTACTTTGCATTTGAAGTCTGGCTAACATAAAAGTAATTTTCAGGAGACTTCCAGTTCAGATAGTCCTAGAAAGAAGTAACGTAGAGTAGACTTAGAGAGGAAAAAGAGAGCAAAACTTTGAATCAGTCAGAGTTTGGCCATTTGTGGCTTGTTAACTACACAGGAAATTATTCTTTGCTTACATGCTTTCCCCATTGTGGCTTTATCTGCTGTCATCAGCCAGTGCATCAAATGAAGCTATGCTCATCCCCAAGAGTTACTGCGCTGCCCAGCTGCGAACCAAGCGGCAGCGATCTCCAAAACCTGCTTCAGGGTGTGCTCTGAAGTTGGGTTCAGGCTGTGCATTAATGATCAGGATTTTGCCTAGTTTTCACCTGGCAACACACTGTTGTGACTTCAGTGGGGGCTTGAACTGGCATCTCCTAGATTGCAAGAGGATTTATGGGTGAGGCCTAGACAAGTCCAAGCCTGGATGAAGATACAGGAGGCATTTGCATGTGCCTGGGGCAGTGACCATGACCAGAGCCATCTTCCTTTTTAATTAGCAAATTAACAGATCTGAAATGTAAAAGTGCGGGGAGCAAGCGTCTTAGCAGTGAAACCCAGTTGTAGCTCCCTGGCTATTTCATGTTTAAACTGTTTTTCCCCTTGCCTTTTCTCTTTGTATAATTGATCTCTTTGGACAGGGTCTACTTCACCTTTCTGCGAGTACACAGCATTGAGAGGTGGCCCTGGCTCTCTAATTTTCGTTTGCAGTAATGGCTCTGATAATAGTGCTTTGCAAGGTAAACAGGAGTGGTTTGTATGGGCTGTGCAGGAAAGATTTAAAGCTCTTCTCAAGGTCATGGAACTACTGCATAAAGTTGGAACTTTTATCCAGTGCTCACCTAGTCCCACTGACCTTGGTAGAGCTGCAGGGATACAGAGAGGAGAAGAGTTGGAGCAAAACTTGAGCTGCATCCTGCAGGCTTTTTTTTTTTTCTGTTTTTGGAGGGTTACTAGGATCCAAATACAACCCGTGCTCTTTCAGAAATAATCCTTCAGTTCCACTGAATCACAAAAAAATTAGTTTTAGGGTTGTTGTGCAGAATAATGCTGGTATAAGCTCTCAGGGAGATATTCAGTCTTTGGTATGACTCCAGCATAGTCCTTTTTCATTGCAAAACTGCCATGTCTCTTAAATTCCTAGCTGATGTGAAACTGTGCTGAAATATTCTATTCAAACAATGTCAACAAAAAATTTAAATCAATCTAACAGATGTAGGCTGCAGACAACCGTGCATAACTCCTAGAACTAACATATTTACCTATTCATCTGACATTTAGCAACACGGAGACGGTGTGATTTTTCTTTTTTTGTGGTTTTGCTTTCTCTTCTGTTAAGATTCCCCAGTTTTCATTACAGCAGGCACACTTCTGGGTTATTAAGACACTTTTAGTTCTTGCTACAAATAAGATACCGGAAAATAACTTGACATTAAAATAATTATTTGAGAATTAGCTAGCATTCCAGAATGGAAAATATCAGTCACTAAAAGACATTACAGTGCAATTTTTCGTAGTGCGAGTAGGGACTCACCTTGGGTTCATAATGCACCTGCAGCTTCCCGGGTGCCACTGGCTGCCCAACACCACGGCTTAGCAGGGAGAGATAAGGCATTTTCCCTGAGTCCCAGGCCCCGCAGTGGAGTTTGATCTTGGCCTTAAAACCACGAGGTTGCTGCCAGAGCCTTCATCCAGACTCTGTTAGCAAGAGACTGCTTTGTAGCCCTGTGCCTTGTTACCATGAAGCTGCAAGTGGCAGCCGCAAGTCTTGGGTTCTAAACAGTGAGAAGATGCAGTGGAGCCGGCTACCTTTTTTGCCCGTTCTGACCACTTGTCCTCTCTGTTCCGGTTGCTCTGCAGCACCTCGGGATCTGCAAACCACCCCCAGCCTCCTGCCTGTGACTGAGGGTTGTTTCTCTGTTGCTATGGTGGCAAAGGGAAATTAAGTTCCTTAAAGCAGGCAGGGAGAAAGCCAGTGAGTGCAGGCAGGCATGGAAAGAGTCCAAGGACCGGGCCGGATTTTAAGGGTGGGCTGCACTGCAGTAAATACCCCCAGCTGACAGCACATTATTCTCCCCAAGCTGCTTTATTGTGTTTTCTTTAAGGAGCTCCTCTCCCAATTCTATTATTTATTAGCTGAGAATGGAGAGAGGAATGAAGGATCTCAGAGAGGCCCCTTTGGTGAAAATTTTTGTGGAACACACGGCCTCTGCGTGTGCCTGGGTCCTCAGGTAACTCTGGTATCTTTGTGGTTCTCCACTTTTCTCTTGCAGAGACCTCATGGGACTGCAACACCAGATTGCCCCTTCCTGGACACACGCAGAGGAGGGCGAGAGGCTCTGTGCCCTGCAGGCCCAACAGACCCTATTCAGGTGCCACCTCCCCTCTGCATTCAGATGTGTAGTTCTCCCCTTCTTGGCCTTCCTTCAGAGACTCCGGGTTCTCTTTGCTCACTAAGCCACTCGCCTTGAGAATCGCTGGTAGGAGCGAGACAGACGGGAGCTCCAGCGTGCTCCACTTTCCGAGGTGGGATGCACACACGCTGCGCGTGCTCCTGCCCATGAAACCCCTTGCTCCTGTCAGCTGCATTTCAGCATCACCCTCTGGAAGTGCCCCCTGCTGCCGCGTACAAAGATTTACAGCGCTCTTCAGCGCTGCAACTTTTAACTTCATTTTACACAGTGTCCTTCACTCTGCATGTGCTCAAAGTGCTTAGCAATATACAAACAGCAGTAGAAAATGTACAAAACAAGTATGTCTTCAAACAGAGGAGCTGCTTTCTTCAACTGGCAGAAGTGACACTTTCCATAACAGAACAGCAGTAGAAATGAGTCAGGATTGGCAGAGCAATTCTGAATTCTCCCTGGTGTAGGATAATTTTCTTCCAAGATGTAGAAATGTTTGTACTTCATGACTTTATAATGAATTGAACCAACATAAATTAAGAAAATAGAGATTTGGGTGAGGATCTCAATCTAAATTCACTTCCAAAGCTTGTGATTGATTCTCTGCTTTACATTTCTGTAGCTACTTCTCCTCAAGGATGCGCCATGCAGTTTTTAAGCAGTGCTTAACTCCATTTCCCTAGTGTTTTGGGAAGGAATTGTAGCAACTGCCAGTTGTCCATCACTTTTTGTGACAGGTTTTATTGCTAAGTGCTGACTGCTAATTTAGATTTAAGGAGGATATATATTTTATAATTAAAAATCCAGTTCTTTGTGTGCTGCCCCAGACCTGGTTAACTTGTCATTAGGATATGCATATAAATTCAGAATAATGGGGCAATAAAATAGGTTCTGCAAATCCATTGCTCTGTGGCTTTGGGACAACTATGGAAAATGTGCACGAGTAACAAAGCGTATGTCATAGAGAAAGCGACTGTAATGGGAGGTTTGCCTGGCAAAAAGAACAGGTAACTCGGTAGGACAGGAAAATGGTCTGAGTGCAGGCGAGTTGGAGAACAAAGGAGGGAACAACCTGAGCAAGGAGAACAGGAGCAGCGTCTGGAGAAAGAAATGGAGAATGCGGTGTCAGTGCCAAGGAGCCCCAGCAAGGCCCCAGGCATCAGGACTTGGGGTGGAGCAGGAGATGAGGAGCCTGCGGACACTGTGCCGAGTTTGGGGACAGAGTGCAGTTGCCTGGGGCATCGCCAGCTCCCTCCAGTTCAGGAGCACGTAGAAAGGAGGGAAGTACATTTGGGAAAGGCTGTTACTTCCTGCATTTTGTATTCCTTGAAGGCTTCCATTTGTGTTTAGTGGAATTCCTTGGACACAGCAGGGTGGCTTTAAGGGCAAAAAATATGCATGCTTTGGGGTGCTTACCTTGGGCGAGGGGTAACTAGTGCTAAATATTGCTCCTCCATTTGCTCCAGCAGACGCAGCGGGGTCGTGTTTGCCTGCTCTCTGGTGGGAGCTCTGCAGAGGTCCCCGCTGGGCTGCACGTGCGACAATTTTTGTGTGTTTGTTCAGGAAGCGACACTTGCACGTGTGGGTCCCGCCAGGATGCTGTCCCCTGCCCTGCTGCAGGATCTAGTTGCATATGTGTGTGTGTGTGTGCGCATGTGTGTGTGTGTGTTTAAGCTCAAAATACAAAGCACAGACACTGGCTGGTTTTGATCATTACGATTTGTATGGAAGTGGTTAGAAAATGGGGCTGTCAGCCCTCGCGCAGTGCCAGAGTTGTACTGAGATGACTCTGCTCTGCTTTAGAAATCCCTTCCGGTTCTTCCACTTGCTGCTAGCACGGGCTGAGCTGCAGGGCTGTTTCTGCCTGTTTTACGAGGGTTGTGCAAGGGCTGCTGTGCCCTGCCCAAGAGGGGATTCTGCAGTGGGAAACGCTGCAGTTCACCTAGCCAGTCCCTGTGCAGATTAAACCCAGAAGTTAAAACTGAACATACTGGGGTCTAGCCACTGCCCCACGAGGACCAGCTCGGCTTCCAGAGCTTCTGTGGCTGCTCAAAATGGAGCAGTCAGGCTGTTCCCTTCAGAAAAAGTTCTGGTTGCAGCCCCTTGTTAGTTTAATTTTAGTTCTTCTGCGTTGACATATGGCAGGCATGGCTCTTAATTAGAGTTTAGCTGTGTTTTACTGGTGGGGCTGCAGAGCACTATGGAATTTGCATTAAGAAAAGACTGTGCGGTTGGCAGAGTCCAAGGCTGTTTAGTAATCAGAGTGGAAAGTTAACTTTGAAACAAACTGGCAACTGATCAGATAAAATTCAAATCGGTAACACTTGTGTTGGAAAGCAGCTCCGAGCCGGGGAAGATGGAATCCGAGCTATTCCGAGCCGCCTGGGAACACAGTGTGCGCATGGAGCTGCGTGCGGAGCACCCCCTGCACCACCACCATTAATTCGTAGATGGGATTATCTGGGCACTTATCTGATTCCTTCCTACATGAGCGTAGAATGATTACCTTGAAGAGAGGTTTCCTGACGTACTTTAAAAACGAACAAGCCTGCTGCGCCAGGCTGGCACTAAAGGCCAGAAGCGGCTTCCCCGTTATTCCTTTGGCTCAAGGGGACAGAATAGGGAGACACCAGGGCCTGGTTTGCTGCTCGGAGCTGGGAGCGGGTTCCCTTCTTCCCGTTGGCTGCGTGAGCTCACTCGGGTAGTGAAGGAGTTAACGGAGCGCTCGAGCCCCAGCCAGCAAACGCATTGAAAGCTCAGTCCAGCGCTCGCATGGTTTGTATTCCTGCACTGCTGGCGTGGCGTGTTCATGGCATCTGGTTCCCTGGCAACAGCTTTCATTGGCTCAATCAAAGCCTTTTCTTCTTGAGAAGGCTCCCACTGTGACACCCTGCCACCACCACTAATCACCATCTTCACCGGGTGTTTAAGATGCAGCTGGTATGAAAAATAGTAGAGAGGAGGAAGACGCTACCTTGCACGGGACACCTGCCTGGGAGCGCTCCTGCTCCGCTGGCACCCTGGAGGGATCTGTGGTCCCTGGATGGGAGAGGCGTCCGCACCGGAGGGCCCGCTTAGGAATCTGCTTTTGTTAGGCACAAATCCATAAACCTTTGTGGCCTGGGAAGAGTCATTTCCTCTTTCAGCCGCGCTGGCGTTTGGGCCTCCGCGCTAGTGACAAGTGGCAGGAGTGGGATATGGGGGGCAGACAATAAAATCCATATTGGCAGAGTTGTCCCCCCCAAGGAGGAGGAAGCAGGAGGGAGTCTCCAGAGTGTGGACTAGAGAACTGTGGCAGCCAAGGGCTCATGTTGAAGCCTCCTCGCGGGTTACATGTGCTGGGATCTCCATGTCCGCACAAAAGCGGAGAAAGCCTCGAGCAGTCACGCCTGCCTCTCTCTTGCAGTTTGGGGTCCTGAGTAATCAGCAGGCATGGGTGTTAATGCTGCACCACATTTGCACTGCTAGAAACACAGTGGTGGTGAATTACTGAAGTTCTCCTTCACCCACCAGTTGACAGCAACCTTTCCCTTATTTTCCCAGCCTTGGAGATTGCCTTGGAGGATGCTCTGTAGCCATCAGAGACAAGTTGTTAGGCACGTGAATGGCGCGGCTAGAGCAGAGGTGCAGGTGGCAGTGCACCTAGTATCCTCAGCTCAGTCATGCCTGAGGATATTAGTCTGGGTTTGTGCTTGTTCTGGTCGGGTGTTCAGGTAAACTCCCCTCTCCTGACAAAGCCCTTTCCTGGGCTCAAAGATGGACCCTCCTGCACCCAAAGCCAGTCCCCAGACGTGACTAATGGCAAGGAAAGAGCCATGAGGAGAGGACAAACCTGGGTTGAGTCTTCCCTAAAATCCACTCCCTACCTCTAGCAATTAGAATCTCCTGGGGTTGCTGAGCCAGCACTGGGGCTTTGTATGAATAACCTTCCGAGATTGTTGCCGTGATAGTTTCTAGTTGCTCTGTGCCTGTTGGCACTAGCCCTTTACGCCAGGGCGGCAAAACTCAGTTGTGTCAACGCAGAGAATCCCAGAGCTTGTTACAGGGCTCTTACAGACTTGAATCCTTAATAGACGAGAGATACTCAGCAAAAGCTGCATGGAAAAACTTGTGTGTTCTTGAACATGATGTTTAAAGAAATTCAAAAGCATTAACTGGAAGTAACAGCAGCCCAGAATGACACTCTGGACATGATATATCTGCTCTGTTCCATCACTTGTAACTGTGAATCCGATTTATTCACACTGAATAAATACTCATTCACTGAAAAAGGAGCCTAGGGCAAGTACTAGAACTGTAAAACCATAATCTGTTCTGAACATTAGCACGTTTGATTGATTGGATGCGCCTTGGAGGCTGAGCGCGCTGGGTATGGGAGCATTTCCCTGGCCCCGGATGGTGGGGAAGGGCCCGTGCGCCCGTGTGTGGAACGGGCCCGTGCACCCGTGTGTGGAACGGCGGCCTCGCTGCTGAGCCGCCAGCCTTGCCCGTTGAGCTCGTTTATGGGCCTGGGGCAGCTGGGGAAATGTGGCTTCAGCCACAGTAAGTGGTAGATGTGCCTGTCCGGGTGCCAGTGAAATGCAGATTGCATTTAGTTGAAGCATGGGTTTGGAAAATGTGCTGTATTTGCACACCGGTTTATGATATATTTTGAAACAAAGGGGTTTGGGGAATCACCTGAGGGTAAAAAAGGCCCAGGAACTTCCACCAGTCAGGGGTTTTCTCAGGTTTTGCTGGCTGTACATACGGGCAGGTAACTTCAATTCTGTAAATCTGGCAAAGCAATGCGGGCACTGAGCACATTCCCTGTCTCGCTCCTCTCCTTCACGTAACTAAGGAAGAACCTGGACAAAGTGGAGACCTTTTCTCACCAAGAGCAAGACATAGATTAAATAGGGCAGCATGTTCTTGGCCTGCAGACTGAAGGTGCTCAAACCTACAGAGCATTCTCCTGCTATAGATAGTGAAGGAAAGATGAAGATTACTATTTTTTCCTTTAATTCACTGGGCAAAATGACTTTCAATGTAACTTTGTGGGATTTTTTTTTTGTTTAATTTACTACTTTTTAGATTATCAAAGTGCTTTCAGGAAGCCATTGTAACCCTTACTTTGCCCCTTCAAGTGTTAGTCTGTACACATGTGCCTCTAATTATGTGATCGCCATGTCTGGTGGATAAATAACACTTCTTTTTCCCCAAATAAAGCTCAGGGGAAGCATGAGGTGCATGCACCACTTCGGTTTTCTGCAGGCCTTTGGAAAGGAATGTCAATGGGATGTAAATGCTGCCCCTCTGCACAAGCCTCAATTTCACCCTGTGCGTACCGAGAGCAGGGTCACATAATAATGTTGGTCTGGAGTCGCAGCAGCAGATTTATGTCCCGGCAGTGAATGGGGCTGTGTCCCTAGCTCTGAGTCTAACCTCTAGCAGAAGTTGTGTGGTGTGAATAAAGGCCAGAGGCCCGTTGTAAAAATGATGATTTAGGTGGCCGATGGGGGCTCCAGAGATGGGGTCTCTTTTCCTGCCCCTTTTCAACCTTCTTTTAGCAAGGAACTTAGTTGTACCCTCTAAGTGAGGGATAATGTTTCCTCCCCTCCCAGGGACGCTGGGGGAATGGCTCTGCTGACCAGTGTGACACTTTTCCTGGGTGCTGCTGGTGAGTGGCACAAAGGAGCTGGCAGCGCGTGGGCAGCTGTCCGTGTTGGTGCAGGGCTGCAGTCGCTTTAGCTGGAGCCCCGCTCTCGAGAGCTGAGATTAAAAGGAATATTGAAGAGCTGCTTTGTATGCCGAGCACTGATGGTTGCTGGCTGGCGTGAGGCAGGAGCTCCTGCCAAAACTGAATGTGGGGGCAGAACCTGGTCAGGGGCCGCGACAATAAAGGATCCCGGTAGGATACGCTGTGGGCAGAGGAAGGTTGTGTTAGGGAGCTGTGGCTCCCTCGTGCTGTTTGAGAGGGTCTCTCTTCAGCCTGGCTTTGGTTTGCTGCAAACAGCAGAGTTTTCAGCAGGGTACCTGTGATAGGGATCTCCCCGTGCAGCGGGCACTGCGCAGGAGTACAAGCAGATAAGCACCCGGCCCCAGCCTCCCAAACTGGGGCCCTTTGCCTCTCTCATGGACCTTGCTAGATTGCAATCAGGCCAGAAGCAATGTCACGAATTCTCTTGATTGACCCCTAGTTTTACTTAGACATAAATCTGCAATGTGCTCCCATGAAGTTTCCAACTTCAGGAATACATCATCTTTGTTCTGGGTTATTTGGATCAGGGGAATTTCCACCCTGTGCCCTGACACTGAAGCAAAAGCAGTTTCCTCCCTTGTCTTGCGCTAAGATTGGTGAACTAGATTTAAGATATAGAAAAAGCTACGTGTGGGGGGGAGGATATGGTAGCATTTACATTTATCTAAATTTAGATGTCCTTAGTGCTGGCGGAGCCCCCGTCGTACAAGGGAGACTGCAGGAGGAAATGGTCTCGCTGGCCTCTGGAGCTGGAGCTCGTGCTGGAACTCTTCCACCCAGCCTTTTAGAAAGCAGCAGGAGTCAACTCTTTCACCCTAGGAGTCAATTAAAGAAACCCAAATTATTGCCATTTGAATAAACAATTATTTCTTTTTCACCCTCGCAGAAGCTTGTTACGATGAACTAAAAGCCAGAACTAATTAAATGATCTGATAGCACAAATCGTATTAGAAGTGTTTCATCTGGCTTAATTAATTCTTGCCAGAAATCGTTGCTACTCTCAGCATACGCGGAATTATTTTTTTACTGCTTTTTAACGGTTACCATTTCTCTCTGCTTCCAGTGCTGCTGGAATTCCTGCTCGCTGCAGCTTACGTGGAAATGTTTAGAGAACCGCTTAGTTCTAGGGAGAATTTTAACCCTAGGCACAGTCAGTATGAAAAGTACCTGGTCGGTCAAGGGAAGGGACACGTGAAGCCTCGAGTGCTCTTTGCACCCAGGATGAGACACATTACGCTCTTCAGGCCACAAATGCCTGATAAGGGCCCTGCAGACTGGGTAACTGCTGGTTAACTCTTAGCTCGCTGGCCAGAGCGCTCTGGTGAACACGCAGTGTATTTAGACTCCACATAGATGGGAATGGAAAGTTTTCTCCTTCACAGATATTTTGGGAAAACCCTCGCTGCAGGAATGTGTCTGTATTCGGAGGCTGCTGGTTCTGCCGTTCGCCTCTTGCTCGTGTACGCGCCTCTGTGCGCACACAAAGGTGGGAAGAGCTACAGACCCAGCAGAAAGACCAGAAAAACACAAGAATAGCATTATTTTCCATCTGACTTTCATGAGGACAAGTGACAGGCTTTAAAGTTTAAAATAGCACTATTAAAGCTGTATAAAAATGTACATATTCAAGATGTGTCAGTAGGATGGGACAGCGTCGCAGTGTAATGGTCCCAGACACGCAGCATGCCAAGTAGGGCGCAACAAGGGAGCACTGATGTGCTCTCCGTTTCCCAGGAGCAGAGGGGCAATAAACACCGTGCACGGGGCTCAGCCGTCCGTCTCGGGCTGGGCTTGGCTCTGTAGATGGTGGCAGTGGCAGCGCCCTGGGCCTGCGGGGAGAGGCTGGGGCGAGCGTGCGCCCCGGCCCCGCCGCTGCCTCGCACACGAGTTTCCCCGGTGGAGGGAGGGCGCTGGGCTCTGCGCTCTGTGCCCTGTTCCCTAATGTCTGCGCCCTGCCCTTGAGACAGCGCAGGCTCTGGGGCTAGAGCCATATTGGGGCATCACTCTGACAGCCCCGCTGAGGCTGTGCGTGTTCAGGACTTAACTCTTTATTCCCTGGTTTCCTAGGGAATGCCTAGAGGGGTATCCCGGGTGGTCCCAGCAGTTTACGGTTAGCACGTAGCTCACCCTGGAGATGCCACAGCAGCTCTGTGGGACCAGAGGCTCCTTCCATGCCCGGGCACTTTGCTGCTCTTGGCAGCCTCTGCTCTCTGGGGTGCATGGAAGCCCAGCAAGGCAGGGTGGGGATCTGCTTCCTGCTCACAGGCGCCAGCTCCCTCTTCTCATCTTCCCTTGCTCCCCACAAACGCTTTCCTCTAAATAACCCTTCTAATCTCATTAAGCAAAGGGAGAAGTTCCTCTTTGCTGCTTTGGGCTCCTTGCACGGTACGGATGAAGCGGATCAGACTTTCCAGGTGACAGAGACAAGCTGTACGCAAAGCTATGCCCCACGTGCCACCACGCTGGTCTATGCAGGCTGCCCGTTAACTCCAGGGGCACCTACAAGGTTGCCTAGTGGCTTTCCCTCATTTGGGGCACGTTTCAAAATGAAACCCGGCTTCATTTAAGAAGCACTGAACCAAAATACTCAGACATTTTCTGCTTCTCTTTGTTTCCTTCTTGGACGTAGAGTGATCTGGTAAATTGTTTTGCTTAGTCCTGTATTTCTTAGATCTGTGTTTCAGCAGTGCTGGGGGGAAGTGGCAGACTTTTTCCTTGTTCGGCAACTCAATTATTTAACCGTTTCCCTAGTGATCATTTACAGTAATATCCTGCATTTTTTATGCAATGCAGATAAATATTTTCCTTTAATGAACAAAACCCGTTTCCTCGCGGTCTGGTTTTCATTTTCAGTAAGCAGCCGGCCAGCTAACTATCCGACCGGCCAGCACCAATCCCGGATGGAGAAGTTTTGCAGCGTGTTATCACACGGGCCCCACATGGCAGCACTTTGTACAACAACCACGACAAGACAGGCAGAAGAGGGCGTGTGGCAGTAAATCCCATCATGTGAAGAGTCCGCAGAGACTCTTCAGGGACGAGAACTTCCCTTGCGCGCGTTGCACAGCAGCCCCAAGGTGGTGAGTGACGGTTGCCGCTTGGATTTCTTTGGGCAGATCCAGCGATTTCGCACATCTCGGCTTTGCCACGGCTGTTTGCCTGTTCCCCCATAGGAAGTAAAGCGCCAGCTCACGCTTACTGTGCTCTGCCTCTTAATGATCAATTATTTTTAATTGGAATGCTTGCTTTGTGCACAGCCTTGAGAGGCCTCCGTCAAGACGAGGGCGCCAGGAAGGTGGGAATGATACCGGCCCGTACATAGAGTCAGTAGAAAGGGGTTTTGTCCCAAAGAGCACAAGCTATTTAGAAAAGTCCCCCCCCAAAAAAGAGAAATGGATGTAAAGATGATACTGACAGAGCGTGGGCAAGGCCGGGAGAAGCAGGAAAGTCTCCTGACCTTGGGTCTGGTGTCCTGACACACTGCTTCTCATTTACTAACGGAGAAGTAATTTTAACGACTAAAAATGTCACTGTCTGTGCAGAACTATATTTAAGGACTATTAAAAAAGGCTGAGCCCAGTACAAGGGGCTTTACCAGGGAAATAAGATACAGTAAGGGCTGATGCTGAGAGAGGTGAAGCTTGTGAAATGGAGGTTGTTGTGTCCCGTTCCTCTCAGGCTTCTTTGATGCATCTCTCTATTTACTGTTTCTTCATCTTTAATGTATCTATTCAGTTAATTTACTAAGTCTGAGGTAGAGGTGAAATGCTGGCCACTCTGGTAACAAAACGGATTTTGATGAAAATGAATACCAAAATCAAATGTTAATGAAATCACTGAGTCTCTCAAGTTTGTTTTGTGAGAAATGTTTATATTCAGCCCTAGTGTTGCAACGTCTTTGTTGAGATTTGGTTCAGAAATTTCTCTGAAAGAACTTTCCTCAAAGAAAATGAGAGGAATAGAGTTAAATTGTTAACTGCCTTAGTGAACGTTAATTCTCTTAGTTAAATGGCAGAAACGTCAAGAAATCTCAAAGCCAGAAACCAAAATTGGTGGCAGCTGGGGCTGCTGCAGAACTCTGTGCCTTCTGAGCGAGGAAAACTGATGAATTCCTCCTCTCAGATAAGTGCTTTCTGACAGGAAAATAGGGTTTCTGGCTCTCAGGAAAAATACTGAGTATGGTCTTCTAACTGTGCTGAAGTTCAGATCCAGGATTTTGATTTAGCCCATCCTGAAAGCAGAAGGTTGTTGTGGAATTTGTACCCGGGCTCTGAAAACGCCTCAGAAGAGCAGCAGTGGGGCTGGGGCGCCCTTAGTCCCTTTGGATACGGCTGCTCCCTCCGAACGCCACGTTGCACGTCCCTAACGTGGGGATGGGAACATGGGCTCGGATGCTTACGTTTCACTGTTAATTTAAGGTAAAAGAGAGGAAAAAAAAATTGGGAGGCAAGAGCATTACAAGTAAGAAAAGCTCTTTTCATCATAGATTAAATAAAAAAGATTCCATCTTTATGTATAGTTTTTTACCCTTTCTAAAGACTGACTCTTGCTTTAGATAATCAAAGCTGCCTTTGAACTAGCTCGCACAAAAAAAAAAAAAATCTTTTTTTCTTTAAAAATAGCCCTATAGATATATATACATATGCCAGCCTTTCATTCCTCTCGTGGAGGCTGTCACGTTTGGTGATTCTGTGGAAGTTGTGCACGATGCAGAGCGCCCGCTGGCCCCACAGCAAGCGGCAGGGAAGGGGCACCGAGCGCGTCGCTGTGGCCACCACCTCAGCCGGGTGAGCAGGGGCCCTTCCCTTTGCTCTCTTCCCTGGCCGTTTGATGATTCCTTTTCCCTGGGATGGTAACCCTGGGTTGTTCTGCCTGTGCTTTCGCTGTTCATGTGCACACACACGTGCACAGCCCGCACAGAAACGCTGTGGAAGGAAGCCCCGACGAGCAGCTGATCTGATTCACGCATTAGGTAAATATTTTTGGAAGGAACTCGCTTACACTCTCTTCCATAAAAGCTCTGCATTATGTTCATGTCAGTTTGGGACTTATAATTTAGAGCATGTTTTGGTGCATTTCGGCATTCCTTTGGTTTGTTGGTTGGCAGTAATTAGCAACAAAAAAAATGGTGTCTGATGAAGGTGAATGGGTTCAGGAGCCACTTGCAAGGCAGGCTGGCAGCACACAAGTGTTTACCACAGTCGGCCTGGATGCCTCTGCATTTTGTTGGTGAAACAAGTGGAGCAACCTCACGCTGTTCTCTGTTGTTTAGGCCGGAAAATATCCAAACAGGCAACTAATCCTTCTCCGTGGCCATCTGGATGAAAAGAGAGATGTTGTTGGAGGTCACGGCAGCAGAAAGAAACACCGAGGAACTAAGCAAGGATGTGAAGCCAGGGCAGGGAAGGCAGGTTCTCGCTGCCAGGGACAGTCCCAAAGGCCTGGAGACCTCATTTAAGCCCCCCAGTATGAGCTGAGTGAGACATAGAGGTGCCATTGAAGCCATTCGTAACAACTCCTTTGTAGCTTACAGAAAAGCAGAGATTGAGGGGGACTGGAAGATCTAAGCACACACAGGCTCTGATCCTTCCTGTGTGTGTGTGTAAGCACTGGGTAACATGAGGCAGCGGTGTCGTTGCTTCTGGTTTGCACCGATGCCCTAATTCCATGTAATTTTCTGGTTGTCTCACTGGGGTCTTCCTACCCTCTCGTGCCTTCTGTTTGAGCCCTGGCCAGAGTGATACTGCTGTGAAAGTATGTGCTCCGACGGCCTATTTTTAGGTAACCTTTAAGAAATACACAAATAATTTACTCCAGCTGGTGGTCTTAATTTGGCTTTCTCTAGAATGGGGCCTATTTCAAAACATGGGGCTACAGAACAAAGATCTGACGGAGGTATTTATATAAACCCTGTTAGCATTGTATGGCATTTCCTCCAATCGTGGATGTATTTATTCTCACAACACTGCTGTGATAGAGGGAAGTGCCACTGTTTCATTTTTACAGACAAGGAATTTGAGACAGAAATGAGATTTTCCAGTCAATTATCAAGACAAGCCCCGAAGCACATGGGAAATGAAGCACTTAAGAAAGTGCTTTCCACGTACCTGTCTGTCTGCATCCTTAGCAGCACGCGGGTGCTGCTGAAAGCCTGGCCGTGATCTGCAGCAGTGCAGGGGCTGGAGCACTTGCCCCTAAATCCCAGGTTAGGGGCTGCTTGCTGGAACATCTTCCTGCGTCCACCTGGGCCACATAATGTGTTTTCCTTTTGCTCCTATAGGCTACTCCCCTAGGCAGGATGCACTGATTTTCCACCTGTACTTGTAAGAGGATCGTGTTTTGTAAGAATACTGGGCTTAAGCACAGGCTGCGTAATCGAATCGTGACACAGCGAGGCCAGCCAGGGAACGTGCTGTTGCTAGCAGGATTTTCTGACTAATATGGATAAGTGATCCCCCCCAGTTTACAACTGTTATTAAAAATGTGCTTTAGGCCATGCCTATTCCTGCTTTTTATGCATATTTCTATTTCTCCAAGGCCTAGAGTTTCCTGGCATCATCAGGGTGCCCGGGCAGAGGAGACCAAGCTCAGTAGAGGAGCCTGTCCTGCTCTGAGTCGCGCTAGCTACAGTTGTGTAGTTGGAGGCAAAAATTGGTCAATTTTAAGCAAAATTGGTCGGTTCTAACCGGGGCATTTGGGAGCTTGCCACTCACTGCGCTGCTTCTCCCAATCCTGTGTTACCTGGTGCAGTGCTCTTGCTGCCAAAACCACACGCTCGCGTTGGCATGAAACAGATATCCCGGCTTATAGAGAACAGGCTTGGCAATAGCCTATCTCGGTGAGCAGTCGTCCTGTTGAAAGACTGGAGCCTTCTTTTCCTTTCCAAACAGCAAACTGAATTTCTTGCAGTGGAATTCTGGATTTTAAAGAATAGGAGTGGACAGTAGGAGTGAGAGCAGGCTGTACCTGTACAGCCTGGAAGGAAGCAAGAATGAGATGCAGAAAGAGGAGAGTATTTTAGTCATTTGGTTTCTAAACCCATGAGAAATATGTAATAATGTTTATTGTTGCCAGCTACTGAACACGGAGAAGTGTGGTGGTTTTACTCACATGCAAAGGGAGTAAAAAAAAAAGTGAGGTTGTGGGTGAAGTATTTGGACAAAAACAGTCAATCACTGGTGTGGATATTCACCAAAAATAAATCCAAACACACACTGACATATTACAGAAGCCTGTTTTGCTGTTGGACAGACCTACAGTTGCTGCTGCTGCTCATAAACTCCAGCACTGTTGAGCCTTCTGTTTAATTTACTTTCTTATACAAAGCAAAACACCAATGTCTCTGAAACTTATGAAGCAAACAGTAAACGTTACATATTTTTTCCTGAAATTGTGGTACGCACCCTAAAATTACAGGGATATTTGTCACTGATAACTGCTGCTTGATAAGGTTATCTGCATTGCAAAAAAAATGCTGCAGACAAAACGCCAAAGTTTAAAGTTTTGGTCCTAAGCTTTAAAGGTCCTGAAGTTTAAAAATGTTAACTGAAAGCAGGCTCAAAGATTAGCTAAGAGAAATGGTTTTGCAGTGATTAGCGAAGGTTTCTTTTCCTCCTGCTTTCCAGACTGCCTCCCAAAGGTTTATTAAAGTTGTACTGCAGTATGAAAGTAACTGCTCCTTCATTATCAGAATAGCTATAGAGATTTTTATTCCAGAAGGCCAGGCTCTAACACTACTTGAAATTCTCCAAATTGTTTCCACTGTGAGCAAATTCAGGCTTGATGCAAGTCACATCTGCTTAAAAGTTACTAGCAATTGCTTCTACTTTATGCCAGCATCAAATTTCACCTACAATCTCACATTTAAAAAATCAGGTTAAATCCCAGGGTTTGGAAAGCTTTGAGTAAGTGACTTTAAATCCAGAAGTCCTTAATATGAAATAGTGAAATAAAAGCATTCGACTTTAGTGGTTTGGGGTTGAAACAGAGACATTTCCTTGCAGATAGGAATGTCTCATGTGAACTACATACATTAAAAAGGTCTATTTAAGTTTTTCCACGTAGGAACAAAAAACAGCAATCACACCTAAGTGCAGGTTCTCAGCCAGCTGGAGCAGAGCAGCAGTGGGTGAGAGGGTGGGTGCAACCACTGCAGCCCCCAGCAAGGGATTAATGGGAGGAAACGTAGGGAAAGGTCTGGGCTTCCTCAGGGAGCAGAGTGAAAGCCCTTGGCAGCCGGGAGGCCTTGGAGGGGACCAGAGACCAGTGCTGGGGCAGCAGGAGGAGGAAAGTGCAAGAGGGGATTCAGAGAGAGGCAGCTTGGATGGGGCTCCGAGGAACTTGAAGGCAGCAGTTTCTACAGCTTAAGCATAAGGGGTGGTTACGGTTTCCAAATAAAAGTGCCCTGAAAGGAAGTACTGCTGGGGCGGAGTTCAAGCAAGTAAGAGAACAGGCTTGCCATGGTGGCATCTGCACCATCCTAATCCCCTGCACATTTTTTTTTTAATAGAGCCATGTTTTAAGGCAAAGGGAAAGTGTTGAACCCACTAAAGAGCCAGAAATTACGAAACAAATCACTGCTGCTGATTAGTGTTTCACAGGTGTAAAATTGCTTTCCATGCTGGCACAACATACCTTGGGATGTAAACATGAGTTTTGGTTAAGCATGAAGCAAAGTAGACCCTGGCATTGAAGCACTCAGGTTACTGTGATGAGGAAGAACGTGGGCTTCAGGCTCGCTCTCAAGATTCAAAGTAAAATTCACCTGAGCAAAGCTGGAGATAGGGAAAGAGCTGGAAGGAAGGGGGGAGGCCCCTTTGAAACACTGTCCCCCATAGCCCGTAAGGGCAGTGTTTTCCTCCCCCCCAAAAAAAGTCATTCTACCAGCCCCACCTCTGATTTAATTTACAGCACTTATAGCAGCCTCCAGTTCTCAGTCTCACCACCCCTTTGGAATGGGAAAAGAGCATTATCCTTATTGTATAGATAAGGAAACTGGTTTATCAGCTTGCCCTCAGCAAGAGGCAGGGCCTGGAATAAAACTTGGCTGGGACGCAAGTACCTCCAAGTGAGGAGAAACATGCATTTAAATCAGCCTCAAACCCCATCTTCTTTTGTTAGGGGCCTTTACTTCCAAAAAAAAAAAAAACTAGTTTCAAGTGAGTTCCTGATCAGTTGTATTATTTGCCCAAAGCAGCTTCCAGCTCCCTGAGCGGGGCCTTTGGGGAGGCAGAACAGGGGGAGGCCCTTGCGCCCTCCCCTCCGTAACATTCCAACGCGGCAAGAACTGCTCTGGAGCCCTCGTATTAAAAATCATTTATTTAGTGATCTGTACATGGGACGAAGCAAGACCTCATACAGACCTTCCAAAAAAAAAATCAAGTAAAAACATAAATACATATTTTCTTACAAAAAAAGAGATTTACAAAATATACATACTGCACTTCTCTTACAGTTTTCTCGTCCAATCCCCCACGTGCACGTTATAAGAGACAAAAGCCCAAGCCCTACAAGTCCGAGCCGAAGGATTCGGCTGATGGGCTGTTCCTCATGCCCAGACTGCTGGTATGAGGCTGCCCCGCGCGCCCTGCAGTTACTTCCTTTTAAGTTTAATTCCAGACTCTTCCCCCCTCCTCCTCCTCTTCCTCCTCCTCTCCCCCACTAAGAGCAGCTATAGGGTGGAGACTTGCTACAAACCCACAATTTCCTATTTTGTCCATAGGCAAGAATATATAAACACACACACACTCATATATATATATATATTTATAAAAACAAACCCTTAGTGAATTTAAAGATAGAGTAGCATTTAAAAATAAAATATTAAGAGTCAACATAAAAAATTAAGAATAGA
The DNA here is from genome assembly GCA_034781795.1 of Crypturellus tataupa. NCBI lineage: Eukaryota > Metazoa > Chordata > Aves > Tinamiformes > Tinamidae > Crypturellus > Crypturellus tataupa. The sequence goes on from JAWLRI010001081.1 coordinate 49,410, forward strand.
AAAAATTGTCACATTTCAAAAAAAAATGCTGCATCTGCTGCTTAATTTGTGAATGTCTTTATGCCTTTTTTTTTCCCCCCCTCCACAGTGGTGGGCTCAGTGGAAGGAAATGGCTGCATGTTTTAGCTACAATTAGAAGGTTACCCAGAGTAATTGCTCTCTTTTAAATCCCAGCTGTCCCCAGCCTCTTCCCTCCCTGTTACAGGGCTCAGGGAAACGGAGTTGCTGGCAAAGGGGTCCATCAGGAGCAGAAAGTATCTGCCCGTCCCCACGGTGCCTTCCCGTGCAGCAGCCCTGCTGCAGGAAGCGCCTTTACGGGAACCAGAGTGGGGCCAGGGCTGGGGAGAAAAGCTGCAGCTTCATCTCAGGTTTTAAGGGGGCTTGTTTTAGCAGCCTTCCCAGTTGGGCTCTGCTCTCCCCCTCTCCCGGCCCTGCATTCCCTTCAGCTTCGGAAAAGTAGAGGTCTTGCGGAGTGCAAAAACATCCTGCCCGCTCCTTTCTCATAAAGGAATGTTTATTCCTGGGAGCTGCCCGCATCCAAGGGCGAACCTCAACGGCTTCTTTTTGTTAGTTTGCCCATAAAAACCGATCCCATGCCAAGGCCTTTCTGCACAGAAAACACTTTTGTCTCCCCCTTTGTCTCCTCTAACAAAGGCAGGGGGGAAAAGCCTTCTGCTGAAAAGCAACAAGTCACTTCTTTTCAGGGGGTGGGATGGCAACCGCCTCCTTCTCCGCAGCAGCCAGGCTCGCCCCTCCAGGCAGGGTTTTCCCTCCATTTCCAGGATTTTCCCTTTGGAATAGCTACAGCAGGTAGCACAGGGCAGGGAAGGCGCAAGCTCTAGGCTCATGGAGGGAGCCAGGCAGCGCGGGGCCTGGACGGGCAGCTCCGCATGGGCGCTTTTCCCCAGGGACGCAGGGGGTTTGGCTGCTCCTCGGCCCTCGCTGCCCTCTCTAGGCAGGACCTTTTCAGCTGAGGGATTTTTTTTTCCCCTCTCTCCAGCCCCACACAAGGAAGAGAGAGGGGAACTTCTTGCAGGCAAATGACTCCCCCACCCCACCAGCAGCCTGGAGAGCCTTCTCGGTGCTCCTGCTATTAGTTGAGCATCAGCACCCTCGGCCATCTGCTCCTTTATGAAGAGATTCTTTCCTTTTGCTTGAGGAAGCAAAAGTTTTGGAAAGCTCCCCTTCCTTCTCCTCGGGGGAGCCATCACCTCTCTTCTACTGAGAATCCCTCACATGTGTATATAATATATATATATGTGTGTGTGTGTGTGTGTGTGTGTGTGTGTGTGCGCGCGCGCACGTGTGCCGGGGGCCGGGAGGGTCTCATACCGCCGTCTCTCCCTTGCTGCCCGTGCTGAGTCTGTGGTAGAAGCGTCGCCAGGACTGCAGGGTTTTGCCAGACCAGATCCAGAAGCCGGTCGTGATCCCGACAATCATGGTCATGAGGTACTTGATCATGAAGACCGTGAAGTCCGGGCTCATGGGGGCAAAGTGGCTGGGACAGGGCACGGCGTAGGACTTGCAGGTCTGGAGGAGCCACGTCTTCTCCCAGGTGGCGCGGAAGGCCTGCTCGTAGAAGTAACACGCCAGCACGATGGTGGCGGGCACCGTGTAGAGGACGCTGAAGACGCCGATGCGCACCATGAGCTTCTCCAGTTTCTCCGTCTTGGTGCCATCGTGCTTCATGATGGTTCGGATGCGGAACAGGGACACGAAGCCGGCCAGCAAGAAGGAGGTGCCGATGAAGAGGTACACAAACAAGGGCGCCAGCACAAAGCCTCGCAGGGAGTCCACGCTGTAGATCCCTACGTAACACACCCCGCTGAGCACGTCCCCGTCCACCTGCCCCATGGCCAGGATGGTGATGGTTTTGACGGCGGGCACGGCCCACGCGGCCAGGTGGAAGTACTGCGAGTTGGCCTCGATGGCCTCGTGGCCCCACTTCATGCCGGCGGCCAGGAACCACGTGAGGGACAGGATGACCCACCAGATGGAGCTGGCCATGCCGAAGAAGTAGAGGATCATGAAGAGGATGGTGCAGCCTTCCTTCTTGGTGCCCTGGGCCACGGTGCGGTAGCCGTCCTCGGAGAAGCGCTCCAGGCACACCACGCGCTCCTCCAGCAGGAAGCCCGCCGCGTACGCCACGGCCACCATGAAGTAGCAGCCCGAGAGGAAGATGATGGGCCGCTCGGGGTAGCTGAAGCGCCGCATGTCCACCAGGTAGGTGAGCACGGTGAAGAGCGTGGAGGCGCAGCACAGCACGGACCACACGCCCACCCAGAGGCGGGCGAAACGCACCTCGGCCTCCTTGAAGTACATGAGGCCGTTGGGGCGGCCCGGCTCGCAGGGCGCCCCGCAGTCCCGCTCGCCCAGGAAGCGGTAGCCCAGGTACGGCGGCACCTTGAGCTGCCGCGGGCAGGAGAAGGCGAAGGCGGCCGGCGGCTGCGGCGGCGTCAGCAAGTCCGGCAGGTAGCCGGCCGTGGGGTGGACCGTGGCGCCCCGGCCCGC
>JAWLRI010001081.1:56982-113811 GCA_034781795.1 Crypturellus tataupa
GTGGACTCTCCCTTTATTCGAATAAAGCTTTAAGATCTATGCCCGGTGGACTCTTCCTTTATTCAAATAAAGTCTTAGGTCTCCTCTGTCTCCTCTTTGGACATTTCACTTCTGGACAGCGAGAATTTTCCGCACAGACCCATTAGATCACTTAGGCCCTGGTATTATACAATCTGGTGTTTTAATGAGTCTAATTGTAAATGCCTTGAATAACAGGACTGCTGCATTTCTCTTGGGACGGGGTTTTGTGTCTAACAGTGGTACTGGCAGGAAGCCCCCGCCTGATGTTCAGACAAATGGTTCATCTTCGCTTGATTCAGACCCGCTAAAGATGAGCGCAGCCTCCAGAAACCCGTTGTTTCCAAAGCTTCCAAGGGGAGAAGAGCTGGTATTCAGTGCACAATTTGCCAGATGTCCAAAGAGGCTGAGGAATTCCTAAGCCTTTGTTTACAAAATCCTCCCTCCTCTCCCATGAGCGTTTAAGTTACCAATCAGCGCCACCAGCCTCCGCTTGGGGTGAAGTTTCCGCAACTGACGCCACTTCCAAAATTGGATTGGAAAGAGAAACAAACATTTTAATTACTTTTATTTTCCCTCTTCCTGATGGGCTTGCGCAGATTAACCCCTTGGCTCGGCAGTCGCAATTAGACTCTGGAGCAGGACTGGTGCTTTCTGCCTTGGTCCCAGGCGCGTCCCAAGGCTGCGCTTTGGTTTGCGGTATGAGGCTCCCGCGGCCCCACAGTAGCTGCACCCCGAGAACCTGGGGCCACAAGGGCCCTGCAGCAGCACCGCCTCGTCCCCCTGCCCTTTCCTTCCAGCTGGAGCTTCACCCGCCCTGTCTGGCTCCATGGACCGGACCCGGAGGAGGGGGAACACAGGGGCCGCACGGCGATGGATATGGGAAGCTGCTTTCCTTCCGTGCGGCAGAAAGCAGCACTCCAACCCAGCTCCCTCCTCGCGGAGGCTCTGAAGGGCCCATTTTCTTAATTACATGTTCATTAGCATGTTTAGTGCTCTCCTCCCTCTCTTCCCCCAGCCCTGCCACCTGGGAGTTCCTTCTCTGTTATTGGAAAGCCACAGAGGTTTATTTAAATACCACATAGTCAGATTGGAATGAAAAGCTATGAAGCTTCCCCTCTTTAATACTTTTTGAAATTATTTATGTGCTCTGCTGCTTGCCTACGTAGAAGGTGCCTTCTGAGATTCCTGCAAGTCAGTGCAGAAATAGCTGTTTGAATTGAGCAATAATTAGAAGCATATGGAGCAAAGCAATGCATCAGAGAAATCCCACTCCGCTACAGAAACGCTGCTGTCTGAAAGGGATTTCAGCTGCATGTAACATTTGCTCAGATGGGCTAAAAGAGAACGAACATCATGTGTCTGGTTTGCACCTACCAAAGCTGGGGAATTCAAAGCAACATCTGAAACTGCTCTGGAGTCATTCTGATGCGGCTTGGTGTTTGCAGCCCTCGCGCTTTCCTGGGCCCTGACTGCAACTCCTTTTTTTTTACTAGGCTTTGGAACAATAGAGATTCGGCTGAATTTGAGGAGTGTGTGTCTATTTGTATTTAATAATCCTGTTTTGTACCGTGTTTCAAGCAGAGGTTTTGGTACCGAGGCCATGCCCATGGCTTACGGCGCACTGAGATCTTGTGTAATCCACAGCCCCGTGTGGGGAGGTGCCCAGAGTTCCTCCATCCAAACACGCTGCCGAGTTCTCCGGGGCAGGCGGCTTTGCTGCTGCCTTCTGGAAGCAGCTCCTGGTGCTCCCATGTCGTGGCCTGCAGCTGCGCAAGGACGGAAAGCAGCACCCAGGCCGGTCCCTACAGTCTCTGTCCGTCGCTCCTTCCATGTGGCCGGGATACGGCCAGGCCAGGCTTCCCGAAGCAGCCTGAGTGCTGGGTGAGTCCAAGCCTGCTGCACGGTTTCCCAGGGTAAGGCCCTGTGTCCCTGTGCTCGGCCGCCGGGAAGCTGCCCCGGCGCAGCTGGAGCGGGAGCCCCGTTTCACGGCACGGGCCCCGAGGTTTCCTGGAAAATCCCCAGAGCTGGGCAGGTGCTTATATAAAACTTTGCTGCTACTTTTGTCCAGCTATAAAAATCCTGTTTGAACATAATTGTGTGTGTCCCTTTGCAGTGCGGCATCAGCAGCGAGCCCCCCTCGCTTTGCCAACCTAGGGCCGCGGTGAGGAAACGCAAAGCTTTTCCTCTTCTCGCTTTCCCTCTCCTTTTTATTTCAGGCAAGATGAAACGAGTTAGGCAGTAAAGGAGCCAGGCTGACACCTGTATCTGTGACAGCTCCGGCACGGGAAATAGTGGGAAAGAATCTGCTGGCAGCAATTTGAAACCGTAGCCCTTCCTGCCGGGGAAGCTTTGACGGATGGTTTCGCTTTGTGCAGCCATATGGTCGAACATCTTGAAGGGCCAGCGAAGAGGTGCTGGTGCCAGCGCTGGGAACGGCGACGAACGGAGTCCTTGTCGGAGGCCACATCTGCGGGCGAGCGAGGGGCCCGTGGGCTTGGAGAGTGCCCAGAGCGGGGCCGTGCCGACAGGAATCCCCACGTGGAAGAATCCCGTGGCCTCCGTGGGTTCCCGCTTGCCCCTCTTAGCACACTGTGCTCTGCCAGCGCAGAGGGGACGTGCAAGTGGCTACATGGACCGCGGCGGTCACAGCTCCCGCGCGCCCGTGGCCATGGGCTCCAGGGACAGCGCTCCGCTTCCCCTTAATAAGCTCCTCGCACCACATTAAAGATAAAAGGGGAAGGGAAATATTTATATTCTGACAAAGCAGCTCTTCCCTTCAGGCTCTTGTTTTATTCATTAGCTTGCTCTGTCCCTCTTCTGCAGTTTTTCTCCCCGTTTCAGTGCCTGTGCTCTATTTCTCTCCTTTCTTCACTAATTCCATCCCTGGGAGATGGTGACAGCGGAGCTTCAGAGTTGCCGTCCAAGACATCAGGTTCACATTGTGTAATTCCCAGCTGATAACTGCAGCTCTGCCCCCATCTGTGTTTTTAACACAAGCTAATGATTTATAGTGCTTGGGCAATCGCGCAGCTCACATCTGGTTTACTCCAACTGCTTCAGAGGAAGCTGCAGCAAAGGGGCGCGCTGGCTTTTTGGTGCTTGTTGTTTGTTTGTTTTTTATACAGTGCAGCACAGATGCTGAATATCCGCCGTGTTTGTGTAGGCCATGGAAACCACTATCACTCTTTTCTGCAGCAGCCCTTCCCCGGGCATGACACAGCCTCGACGAGACCTTTCTAACCTCATTCATCAAACACTTCCTCTCCTCGGAGGCCTTATCCCGGGGGACCCTTCATTTCCTCCCGCTAATGTGCCCCGTGAAAGGGATCCTGGGTAGATTCCTGTGTCTGGATCCAGCTCCAAATGTGCATAAAGGTGCAGGAACATTAAGGAGGACTCTCTACAGGCGCTGCGTGGTATTCCCTGTCCGTTGTTCCCTTTGCTTCTTCTCATGCACTGCAGCATGACGCAGAGTGCCGGGGCACAGCAGCTTCGGGGTGAGGTATATTTATTTTTAAGCTGTAATTTCTTGCTGTAATTGGGTGGCTCTTTATTAGGAGCATCAAAATTACAGTGAGTTGGTGCTAGAAACGCTGTCATGCTGCGTTGATGCTACCTGGGCAGCTCTGCAGGTACCAGGGCTGCAGAATGTCCACAGTGTGCAACCACATTTAAGCACATTCCCTACAAGCTGCCAAGCACATTAAGTGCAGCTAGTTAGCAGAGCAGGCTCCTTTCTAGCAGTCACAACCCCAAGCAAAACACAGCCCCAGCCCTGCTTCCAGCCCGATCAGGAAGGCAGAGGAATTTGTTAATTGATTTTCTCCCTCCCCCCTGTATCACTTAATGAAGCCCATCCAAGGGAGAGGTGTTCTCTTCTCTCTTAGCTAATTAATCCTTTTCCTTTATCTCCACAAATAGTGGCAATAAAGCAATTAGCAAAGGATTCAGAGGGTGTGGAGCAGCCTGGCTCCTGGCGCCCGCCGCGCTGGGGCAGCCTGGGCGCTCTGCAGGGCCCTGGGCCCCTCTGCCCGGAGGCTGAGGCCAGGCCTGAGCCTTGGAAGCGCCCAGGGGAGGCCAGGCAGCTTGAGTAGCCCTGTGCAGGGCAGGTCCATGGGGATGAGCCCCAGACCGTGTCCCTCTCCGGGCCGTGGAGGGGAAGGGGGCTCTGGCTTGGTCAGCCCGGCGTGGGCTCGGTGCTCCGGGGAACATTTTCTGCTGTCACCGCTTCAGCACACCGATTTCCTACCCCTCAGCACGGCCCCTGCAAGGACAACACCGTGATCTAGCGCACGTGGCTCAAAACAAGCAGCCCCTCACATGGAAGCCCCTTGTTTTCCCTCAAGCATCTCGGTGCTTCCTCACCTCTGCCAAGCCCGTCCTCATTCTCCGTCATAACCCCAGGCTGCTGCTGTGGTGTGTCAGGGAGGGGACGTGGGCGACCGCATCTGCGGCAGGAGCACGTTTGTCCTCGAGGCGAGAGGCAGCGCTCCGTCCCGAGAGAAAGAAGAACGACCTTTCGCATGCCCGGATATTTTACAGTCTGTCCTTCCTTTTCTGTTTCCTGTGAGGTTAAAGACCTGTTGGCAATGATTAAAAGTCCTGCAGTTTCTTCTCTCTCTAAATAGGCTTTGAGGTTATTTCAGGAGTAAGAAAGGGGCTAGAAAGGCTCAGCTGCATCTTCCTTTCCTCCCTGTCGTCCTCCCCAGAGCAACATCTCAAGGACTTTTCATCTGCCCCTCCGGAATCTGGGGCTCTGGGAGCTGTGGTTGGGCCTGTCCCACTGGGAGGAAAGGAAAAGGGAGCGGGAACTCCAAGCCCCAGCGTCAGTCCCGCTTTTGTGCTGCTTTTTGTGCTTGGAACATCACACACCCTGCAGCAGGGCTCATGCAAAGCTCCACATTATCTCAAGAAACAGTATTATTTTTTATAAAAGGCTGTCAAGAGTTTTCTTAAATCTTCCAAAATTTACTGTCTCTCATATACGAGTAGTTGAAAAAGTTGTCTGCCTTCTAGAAAAACGGTTTTGTTTCCGACGCAGAGGGTTTAACTTTTTATCTGCAAAGTCTGACATTGATAAGTGCCTTTTTTTTTAAGTTGTGAGTGCAAGATGCAGGGAAAACAACCACTTTATCTGTGTGCGGACTTGAATGAGCGCGCCGAGGTGCTCGGGGTCGGCACGGCTTCTGATGCCACCATCCCCGCGCTCATCAAAGAGCTCTCCATGGGCGATCGGGAAATCGGGATTTGAAGGCACTTTGAATTTCACCTTTCCCTTCTTGCCGTGTGGCACGATGATAATTTCCAACTATCAAACAAACAGCAAATACATGGGGAAACTGTAAAATTACTAACATTATTCAGGATTAACTAGACATGAAAAGCTGCTAAGAATGCATTAACTCTTGTCACAGATGAACAGAACTTGGTGAGTTTGTTTAAACGAAAACCTCTGTGTCAGAATTACTCTTTCAGTCCAGAATTACTCTTCCAATCTCTAGTGGATGCCTAATGTGCTGCACTTTCCCCTGGGCCATGTCATGGACATGGATCTATTTTGTGGAATTTGGCTGTGATCATTTGCTCCAAGCTGGAGTTGCAGCTCTGCAGCTCTTGGCCTGTAGCCACTGGGCACCCTTGGATTAGGCTAGGTCTAAAGCAATTTATTAATGCTGCTGGACAACCTTTGGTTAGACTGGGTCTAACTGGTTTTTACAACGCGGGCAGATCAGGAGATCGATGCTGCTGCAATTTGGGAGCTTTTTTGTACTAGGTGTTGTACTTCGGTTGCCACCGAAGGAACTGCAGCGTATTGGGGAAAGGAGGAAAATCCTCTTGCTGATTTTTGTGTAAGCCTAATGTTAGTGCCAGATGCCGATATGCAGACGCTACTGAGCCGTGTCTTTTATTCATGCAAGCAGCTGGCTCGCTGTTACACCTGAAGAGGTAATTAGAAAGATAAGTTGGAGCGCTAATTTGCAACATTCAGGCCTTCCCTGGGAAGGTATCGCCTTGACAAAGGGAAAGAATGGGAGTCGCAGTGGAGAAGGGGGCACTTTCTGCCATTTTTCACCCTTCCTGGCAGTTCTAGGTAACCTTTAACCTCTTCCCACCAGCCTCCTCAAAGAAGCTACAAGCCGCAGGAGAGCGAAGGAAAAGCGGCCGCGGTCCATACACAGACTGCCCTGTGCGTTATACATGGAGCAAACGTCTTGCACTGCGAGTCCCACGTCCTCCGTTTCTCTCAGGTACTGCAACAGTGAGCAAGAAGGAGCAAAAAAACCTCGGGACACACGTGCAAAGAGCAGGTTTCTTTGTAAGAACATGAATAGACATATTTGAGCTGCGTTTTATAGATGCTAGCAATTGGGATCTCCGTTTAGTTTATTATCAGGGATATAACGGTGCTTGGCCCTGACAGCACTTAATATACATTAATTAATTTAGTTCTGTGCAAGGAACTTAGCAACATTGTCATTCCGACCAAATGTTTGCGGAGAGAGCTGCAATTTGATGATGCCTGAACAAATAGAGCTACAACAAGCTGTGTGTTCAGCTTACAGGCCCAGGGCAAAATGGGCTCTTAGGACATGGGACGCTCCTGCCGGTCACTTAATTTCAGTGATCGAAGAAATCCTGACCCGATGCACTGCCTGAGACCCTGGGCTGCTTTCGCTCAGCTATTTTGTGGAGAACAAGAGCAAACCTTAGGCAAGGAGGCTCTACCAATAACTTGGAATCAACTAGTTTAAAATTCCCCCTTTTCGGGCAGTCAGCTCTTGGGAGAAATATTATCAGTAACCGTGTGTTAATTGGCAGGAAATTGCTTGCCCCCGGGCTCCTTGAGCTGGGCCCGGAGCAGCGCTCCGCGTGCGACAGCGCGGACGGGAGAGATGAATTCCGTGGACGGGAAAAACACAACTTTCCGCTCCGTCGCAAGGAACCAGATGACGGATACTATTTTCAAAGACTCCTTTGTCCATAAGATGGCGTTTGAATTAGGAACTTGTTTAGCCAGATTCTCTTGTTACAATTTACTGATTCATTGGGTGGAGAATGGGAGGGCAGAATGATAGAGCCAGGCAGCCTCTGCTGAGGACTTTTTAAAATTAAAAAGATCTGATTGAAACACAAATGCATCTAGTGCTGTCCAGGATTATAGCACAGAAAGAGTTACCTATTTAAACCTATTTGTGCCTTTAAAAGGTCTGCTGGGGGAAGATTAGCTGTTTTATCAGTGCTTTTCAGAGGAAAGATGCAGAATTTGTAACAGATGAGGCCTGTAGTGTTTTTCTTAAGAAATGGTGGAGAAAGATTGTTGGAAGAAAAAAATACTCAAATCTTTTTTTTTTTTCAAATAGACTGTAAGTAAAGTTACTTAAGTATCAAGATTAATAAATACGGGTATTAACTTTCTGTTTCAGCTCTAGGAGAAGCATCAAATTCAGGTCTAGCACCTGTTTTGCACAAATGAAACTCTGACGTCTGTGAAGTTATTCAGGGATCGCAGCAGGACGGATAATCTGGAGTTAGCTCCAGTAAGGTATTTATGCCTTCTACCCCCATCTCTGTTTTTTCTAGTTTCTGACCTCTGCTGGGAGAAGCTCCAGTCGCTGGCAATGCCAGGGGAAGCACTCAGCAGAGCAGGATGGTCTATACTCGGCCCCGGTAAAATCCTGGCTACCCTCTCTGGGCTGCCAAACACCAGTGATCCTCACAGCTCTACTTTCCTTTGAAAAGTTTCTTGGAAATCTCCCAGGGTGTCTAATCTTACTGCTGGGAGACGGGGGTAGATCTGGACCCGTCTTGTGCAGCCTCAAGCATTTAATTTGTCTGTCATTACTTCATGGCTTTAGGTTACAGAGAAGGTAATTCTCAGCCTTCTTGCGCACAGAAAGAGGCCGTGGTCTAAGTTTTCCTTTGGTTGACAAAAAGAAAAATCAGTGTTTTTGGCAGACTCATTCCCATTCCCAGCAGGTCTCTCTCCCTCCTCACGCACACACATGTGTGTGGTCATTAGAAACATCATGCACATGCAAATCCAATTTTTTCCAAAATTTAAGTAGCAAGAAATATTGAACCCTGAAGACTGTTGGTAATATAAATAATATATACTTTTTATGAAGTCCATTTTCACATCACAGGTTTCTTTAGATATTTTTTTTTTCAACTTTCAAGTTCCCTTATTTCTTTTTTCCCCCCTTTGCCCCTCTCCAGGCAGCATTCGAAAGAGATTTTTGGCTGGGAGGAAGGGAGACTTCTGAATGAACTTTAGTCAATTTGATAAAGCTAGAACAAATCGATAAGCCACCCAAGCATCTAATGCTCTCAGTATTCCCACTGACGGTTCCACAACATCAAACAGTATGGAAAATATCTTCAAGGTAAGTCCTCTGTATCTCGAAGCAGGTCCCTAAGGCAGAGACACGGAGGCTTCCGTGGGCTACCTGGTTAAAATGGGTCATGCTCTGCATTCGCAACAGGCTCAGAGGCAGCGGGGCCCTGCTCCTCGCCCCGGTGTGTGAGCAGGTTTGGGACCCTTCACCCTGGTTTCCAGAAGGGGCTTCTGGTGCAGGATCCCAGCGCTGGGATCTACTTGGCAGCCGGGAGCACCTGGGCTCCGTGATGGGCACGAGGGACACGGTGTCCGGAGCTGAACGCCCACAAGTGCCAGGCACCCCAAAGTAGTGCCCCACTGGAAGAACATCGCTTCATTCCCGCTCTTTTGATACATCAGCCTTGGACTGGTATAAAAGTGACTGATTTTGCCTGGATTATCCCCAAAACAGTCCAGTAGAAGTGCAAGGGAACCGGTCCTGCTCCTCATTGTGCCGCAGTGAATAGGAGTAACATTTCCCACTAGAGAAACAATGTTAGCAGGGACTTTAAAACCCCGGCAAACGAGGAAATACGTTCGATTGTGCTAGCAGCCGGGGGGATTTATAGCACGTTGTGACTATCAACTTAGGCCCCGAGTTAGGCAGGGGGGAGCAGGGAACTCAGGGGAACACAGTTCCCTTGTTAAAACGAAATAATGAGTTTAATATATACAGGCAGAAAGAGGACGGAATGGGAGGCAAGTCCTTTCCTGATAAATATTTACCATTTGAGCTCTGCTTTGGATCCTGGTTTTGTGTATGCCTAAAGGTGGTGGGACTTGCGATAGCAGGATATGTTCCTTAATGTATTCCTCCCTCTCAACCCACCTTGCATGGGAATCGGCGCCGGTAACAAAAAGCAGACTGTTCCCGCCTCATGAATATTAATCAGCAACTCCCCCTGCTATTTTAACTCCAAGCCTGGTGCTAAAGCCCTTTTTTCCCCCCACTCAAGCATCCCCCGAGGAAAACCCTGAAAGTCCTGGGAAAGGCGAGCACAGAGGCTGCCGTGACTAGGGGCCTTCTAGGCAGTGACATATAAAACTCCGAGGTCAGGGGGCACAGCAAGAGGAGGAATCAGCTTTGTTTCCGCTATGTGTTCCCGAAAGCTAAACCTTTATGGAACTTTTCTAGCTGCATTTTGGGCTCTTTAGCTTTGAAAACAAAAGATTTATTGATTTTTTCTTATTCATCGCAGTTTTTGTCCTAAGTTGACAGCAGTGACATAAGAAGGACCCTCCCTGCTCTGAGCCGGAGCTGTGCGTGCTGCCTCAGCCATTGCTGCTTTAGAATAAATATTATATAAGGGAAGAGAAAAGCTAAAAATGACTGCACTGAGCCAATATAAACACCTGTGAAATCAATCCTTTTTCTTTAAGTAAGAAAATGAAAACTCTCCCTGGCAAGTAAAACGCATTGATCGGACGTATAGTCCTAGATGATGTCCAGAAATCCAGCTGGGTGTCTTCAGAACACGCTCAGCCTCGGATCAGAGCAGGGGAATATTCCCAAGGATGTGGGGTGATACAGCCGGAGGTTGGCCTGCCTCCTAGATAACCCTGAGCAGTGCTAAGTAATTCTTTGAACTCCGGGCAATTTGTGCTTGTGTTCAGAAATAACACACGGACCTGCCAAGCATCCAATAGTATCGACAACCGAAGGGTGTTTTTCCAGCGCCCGTAATGATAAGCCAGTGCCGAGTTCTGTTGTTTTCTCTTTGGAGCAGTGTTAGCACTTGTGGTGCACTGGGGGAGATTTCCAATGCCAAGGACGCAATTCCTGAGTATGCAGTCAAGAATTATGTTTTTAAATCGTTATCCTTTATCAAAGGATCTGGATAGGCTTTAAAGAACGTTATTTTCTGTTTCTTACAGCTCCGGAAACTCGAGCATGGAGGATTCACGTGGCTTCCCCAAGGTGATCTGATGAGTTTGGGTCAGAGTAGGAATAGGAGATTGTGTTTCCAGCCTGCTGGGTGGGTGCTGCACCGCGTCGTGCTGCGAAGTGAGTACAAACCAGACTGACTCAGTGGGTAAAGGCTCTGCATGAAAGATGCTGGATGCTGCTAAGGAGTGGGAGCTGCTGGGCATGGTTCAAGCCATCAGCACAAGTGGACCCGTGCTCTTTGGCCACTGGAAGCCCACAGTTCTGCCACGGCACAAAGCGCATGGCAGGATGGCAGTAGTAAAGCTTGCGGGGTTGGCATGGAGAATAAGCACAGCTCAGCGTTTGGGAGCTTGAGGCCATTACTAAGGCATGGGCTGCTAGTGTGGTGGGTTTTGCTGAGCCAGTTTTGCCTAGTCTGTACCTAGGAGCACACAGTTAATCAAAGGCAGCTCTGGGCACACAATTGAACTGGTCAGAGTTTTTCCCTGATTTATGCTGGTTGCAAAAAGAGAAGTGATATCTGATTCCCATAAAAACACAGTGGCTGTAATCAGAAGTTCCTGGCCCAGCATAAAACTTGCTGGCACAAAGCTAAGCCTAAGCCTTCACAATTCCGTCAACAGTTTGGAGCTTTATGAGTAAACATACATGAGATCAGCATCTTGCGTTAGGTAGCTGCAGTGTTTTTGGTACAGAACCCTAAAACGGGGTTTACTCACTCCCATATTCACACAGGACCTTCATCCTCTCAAGAATATTTCATACTTGAGCATGTTCTTCATACTTGCAAGATCTGGAGGGAGTGAATGGCTGGTACAGAGAGATGGGCACGTTCTGCTGCCCTATCTCTTGGGTAAAATTGCTGTTGCATTATAGGAAGTTCAGGAGTGTTTGTCAAGCTGCACTTGGCTCGTTCAGGACTCCTCTGAGATGGCAGCAGTACAGCTCTTCCAGGACACAGGAATGAGAAGCATCTGTAACAAATAGCTACAGGTATGAACACGTACCAGCAATTTGAGGCACTTAACAGTTTCCTGGCTCCCTCAAATGCTTGCAACCCAAATTTACTGTAGTTTCTCGCTCCAGTCAGTGATGACGGTAGTAGCAGTCAGTGTTACTGGAGTTGTTCACATGTGTGAAGTGTGAGAATGCAAGTGTGTGGTGTAAGTCAGCTTGCACACTTAAAATTGAGGTGTTTGGCCATGGATATGTTATTGAGGACTGTTGAGGAAAAAATAAAAATAGATCAGATTCAAAAAGTTTTTAAAAGTTTATTCTAAATGTATGAAAAGAATGCAACAATTATCTGCTCAGGAAACTACCTTCATGACAGTGTTTTATAAAAGTGCAAAATGAAGCAGTTGCACATTAAATGGGAGGCGCAATGCTAACTGAAAAGCATTTTCTGAAATGGGCTCTGGCAGAATTTGTGAGAGATTAGAGACATTGTGAGAATGGGTTAGTTCCTCTTGTCTGAGCACTTCTTGGGAAAGTTTCTTCTACCCTTAGGAGTCCGTAATCACTCACTAATGGCTGCAGATACTGCTGCATTGCTGTGGTGTATTGGCAATAGCCCAGAGTTTGCAACAGACAGGTCTAGCACTCGGGAGATGATGTAGAGTTGATCCTCACTCCGGTCGGTTTTGAAGGTGTTTCTTGGTCCAGGGGTGTCTGCCTGCCACGCGCGGCTTCCCCAGCCGCCCAGGAGAGGAGAGCAGAGGCCCCGACACTCCGCAGTGAAGGCCCTGGCTCTGCACTCGCCTCCTGGACGTCACTTCTCTGTCTCTGTAGACCCCAGCGCTGGCCACGCGTGGAAGGGGCGGCTGCCCCATCCGCTCTGCTGCAGACTGAAGCTACCCCGCGCTCGCCGTGCTGGGCAGTCTCCTGTGACCCCAGCACAGCAGAATCCTCATTCCTGTTTCGGGCTTCAGTTTTCCCCCATCTGCCCTGCTGGCCTCTTTACTCCATAAATTTATCAGGTGACGTCTCTTTCCCCGTGGCATTCTCTCTTTACTTATCAAGGGATTTGAATACCTCCCAGTTAGCGATTTCTTGCCGAACAATGTGTGCCATTGAGAGTACAGTCTGCAGCCGTCTTGCCTTTCGCTTCCCTGCTTGACCTTTTTAACTTTGTTATTTCACAAATATTCAGTCTTGAAATTTTACACGCTCAGGGCACCTAAAAGAAAATTCTCCACTGGTAAAGTCGTCTAAACAAACTAGCCAAGCCTTGAAAGGATATCATTTCCCTTGAAAGTGCATCCTTACAGATAATTGATAGCATAGCCATCTTTCTGAGCAGATGGTTTCCTTGTGGATGCTTACGCAGAATAAAGTATGAGGAGCAAAGTAGCCCTTATACCCTCAGAACACGGGCTGCCATCGCTTCCTTGACTGAAATCCACAGCCAGAAGGGTGCGAGCTAATAAAAAGAATCCCTGCTGATAATTAGCCTCACCGCAAGAGAAAAATAATTTCTACGTATTGATCAGCTCTTTCTCTAATATTTATTATTCTATAATATTAACTATCTGTGTATGTCTCTGTGTGGATGTATATTCACATACATGCAATGAACATGGAGTTGCATAAAACATAAACATATTTGCTCTTAATATTTACATTCATCTCATATTCTTCTTCATGGAGATTTGCAAAGGAGTAAAACCTATGTAATAAAATCACTCCTGGTGTGGAATGAACCCAGAATTTACAGTGCTTCATGGTAGTTTCTAATGGGTAGGATTAGCCTTTCCTTTTGGGGGATCCCTGCACAAGTTGTAAGGGATTGAACCCAAGGACAACGGCTGTGGAAACAAAGCGGGGTAGGAAAGACTGAGCTGCTGTTCTTCTGTGGTCTGGTGAGGTTGGCATTGCTACTACTCTGGAGAGGGATATAACTACAGACCATGTTACGACCATGCTTAAATTCTTCATAATTATTTAAAAATATATATTTTTTAGTATTTATGACTTCTTTTGCCTCTTAAGAGACTGCTCCTGCAGAGCCAAGCAGTCGCACAGGTGACTCCTGCAGCACTCATCCGTATGTCCGGCCTGAGGAACCCTATCTGATCCTGGAAGCTTTACCCTCCCCGTCTCCACGTCTTTGTTGTGCCCTCACCTTAGGCTGTGTCTAGTCTGGGAGCCGGTGAGGGCAGGGATCTCGCTGGGTCATCTTCTTGCAGCACTTGTGCTGCGAAAGGCAGAGACACGGCAGTCAGGGATGAGAGGCTCTTCGCATTGGAATCCCCCTCAGAGATGCAGGTGGCTTTGTCACTGCATTGGGCTGGACCTCGGACACAGGGATGGCAGTGGCAGTGACTACGCACTGGCAAAGCTGCTCCGCAGCTGGGGCGACTGCATTGGGTCTGGCTCCCCCTCTACCTCCAAGAGGACTTTGCCGCATCCTGTGGAAGCCCCGCAGAGACCTGCGGCCCTCCAGGTTGGCTCGCGTTTCTTTGTGCACTAAATCTCCTGTTGGCTAAATCTCCCGGGGCAAACACATCACTGGGGCTTAAATCCCCGGACAAAAGCAGGCCCAGATGCCCTTTCTGCTTCCAAGCATCCGGCCTCCTCCCTCGCGTAGCAAGAATCCCTGCCCTGAATGGGCTCAGCGAGGGCCGGGGCTGGTTCAAACGTGGCCTGGCCTCTTTGTGCCTCCTCTTTAGCCGCTGTGAATGAGAATGGCCACTGGTGGGTAGCCCGCGGCTAGAGGTGGCCGCGTGTGCAAGGATGAGCGGAGGAAGAAGCAGGGTGACTCCCGGGGAGCAGTGGCCCTTCCCACTCTTCCGCCAAGCCCATGGGAGTCCCTGGGCTCCGCGTGTCCACTGCTGCTAAGGTTTTAGTGTGGGAGCTCCCGGCTATTTCACTTCCAAGAAGCACCTCGGGCAGAATTTCCTGCGCTAATTGCCGTGCTGTTTACTGACAGAGAGATGCAAGGTCTGCTGCTGCACGCGTTCCAAAACTGGCGGCGGGTGACAGGGTTTACAATTTAATCTCTAGCAAGTGTCTCTTTCATTGGGGGTAGGCGAAATATTACTCTCGTGCGTTCAAAGGTGGAGTGACAGTTTTGTACTAGAAGCCAACTAACTGCAGCTCAGAAAAAAGTGCTGATACCGTCACACCCACGAACGGGAGGAGATGAGACACTTTTCTCCCCATTTCTGCTGCTCGCCGCGGAAGCTGCTGCTATTTGATGAGCAGTAACAAGGTGCCCGGCTGTGACTCCCCGCCGGTGCCAATCGCTTGTGCCAAGAGGCAGCGTCACGTTCAGCTGCGCGAGACCCGCGCGCTCCCGTGCGTTGCCGTCGTAATTCCTCACGTCCCCGGTGCTGACGAGGGTTTCTCTGCGGTTTCCCTGCCTCCCTCACAGCTCCCTGCGTACTGGGTTGTGCTCAGAGCCCTGGCAAACACCTGGGCTGGAAACAACCTCCCGCTGCGAGGAGCCTGCTCGCAGTTGGAGCGGAGGGGACGTTCGGGGTCGTTGGCCGGGACAGGACGGGCTCACCACGTGCTCCCAACTTTCTAAGCAAACACAGCGAGAGAATAGTGCAAGTGTGCCCTCCCTTCCCCCGCAGCAATAAGGGGTGTCCTTATTGCAGCAAGTGCCACCCAGCGCACAGCTACACGACTCGCTTGCCTTTTACAAGGCTGCTGGGCTTTAACTTGACAAAATTCAGTGCCTGTAAAACCCCTAATTTTGTTCTATCGGTTCTGTAAGGTGGCACACTCTGCGCTTCTGCTGGCAGCCTCAGACTTTTGCATTAGAACATTTGTTCCTAGGCTGCGCGGGAGCATTTGAGGGACGGTCGGACAATTTCCAGGCTCCCCTGGCTGCGCAGTCGGTGCGCTCCGTGACAGCACAGGGTTTGTGTCCCCAGCGGAGCGGGACGGGCAGGAGTGCTTGGTGGGGGCTGCTCTGAGCGCGGCTGCGCGGCACTGGGGCTCCTCCTCTCTGCTCTGCTCCCTTTCTGACCGAAGGTCTCTGTCCTTCAGCGCTGAGGTAGCTTGAGCTAAACTGCAGATAACCTTGTTTTAGTGGCTGTGTAGAGAAATACCTCCTTCCCCCGGGTTTTCCTCGCCCCACAGGAGCTGTCCTGTCCCCTGGCGCTGGAGACAGCCCTCGGGGTGGCTGCAGGGAGCCATGTGTGTGTGTCACTAGCCGTCCAGCTTGTGCTTTTTCCCCCGGAATAACATTCATACCATTAACTTCAGTGTGAGTTTTCCGGAAACACAAGCCAGCTCTTTCTCCCGCTTTTTCGCTGTTCTGCCTTCGCAGTCTGTATCCCCACGCTAATGAAGGAATAAAATTCCTTGGTGGAGCTGCCTCCCTGCATGCTCTGCTGCTCTGTGTTTAATGTTCAAGCTGGAAAGCCAGTCGCTCTAACTTAGAAACGGCGCAGGAACAACTTGGGCTGCAGGCTCTGCAGAGCTGCTGGCCCTCCTCCCCAGATGCAGATGATAACCCACGTCTCCCATTTCGAGGGGTGATTTCTGCTCCTAATGTCAGACTCTGGCAGGCTCAGCTCCCCAGGCTGTTACCAAGCCACCACACAGGCAAAATGCCCCTTGGAGATACAACCAGGACTTGGGCTGCGGCAATTTTCATTTGCTTCCCATCAAATCTTACTCCTGCTGCCTGCAGAGGCAGGCACTAGCAGTGTCGTCTTATGTTGAAAATTTTCTAGTGCCAAAATAGCAGAAAATCTGTGTCAAAATCTCCACATTCCACCTCGGTTCAGCCATGTAAACAGCAATAAACGTGTGTGGTATTTTCCCTGCAGGAGGAATGAGCCGATGGCCGTGCCGGTGGGCAGAGAGACGGCATTGCGGCTGCAATCCCCAGCTCAGCTTCGTTGCCCTGAAACCAGGCTGAGGTTCCCCTGGGCTGAGGTTAGGCTCCTGTAGGAGTTTTGTGTTGCTCCTGTGATGGGTTTCGGTTCGGACCTCGGAGGCGGGAGCTGGGTAAGCACGTGGCCGCGTGCGACCGTCCCGCTCCAGCGTCTCGTGGTCTGCAGCAAATGCAGCCCTGAGAAGGAGCTTTTGTGTCTTCTTTAAAAAATGCAAGAAACTGCTGGGGGGGTGGGTTAGGTGAAGACCTACATTAGTCTCACCCTCTGGTACCCTGCAGCTTTTAATTAATCAGGGCCAATTATTCAGCCTATATCCATTTGAATAGTGGGTAATGCTGGCAAGAATTCACTTTCAATGGGATTTATGGCCCCCTTCCCTCAAGTCATTTTCAGATAAGAGATTATAATTGTTATGAAGTCTGCACAGATCAGTGTGATCCAAGTAGCAGCAATTCATTGCCATTAATGCTGCAGTGTATTTATTCAGAGAACAAATTGGAAATCAGGAAGAGAGGAGACAGTCGGTCTTTTAATTTGTGGGAAAACAATCGTTTATAATTATTCTGCCTTTAACTCGGAGAACAAACACAGCTGTTGTTTGAGGCCCTAATCTGATTACAGAGGTGCTAACCTCAGTCCTGAGCGAGCCAAGGCAGCAGGCCCTGCCCTGGGCCAACAGAGAGCAGTTCCCTTCGGCGCAGCAGACTCAGGTGAGCAGAGGACCAGGTTTGCTTTGGTACAGGAGGTCTGTGCACGTCCCTGCACCTCGGCCACGCTGCCTTCCACCTCCCTTTTAACAGATCCCTGCATGGCTCGCGCAGCGAGCTGCGCTGCGAAGGGGTCAGCTGCCGTTTCGTGCTGCCGGGGGACTCTTTCTGATGTGCTGGGAAAGTTCCCCAAGTCTTTTCTCACCTCGCCTCCACCTCCTGCCTCCTCCGGCAACTGCCAAAACATCACACTTGCGGGCGACAGCAAAGGAGCCGGAGGAGGGTCCCGCTTTGCGCAGCCCACGGCAGCGGCTGGAAGCGCCCGCCGCGCTGCGGACCCCGTCACGTGAAGGGCTCCATGAGTGCGAGGTTCCCAGCCCCTCTCGCTGGAAACCCCGCACTGCACAGGGAGAGAGCAAACGCGCCTCCCTCGCGCCCAGCTTCCCCCCAGGCTCCGCTTCCATCTTGTCTTCCCCGCAGAAGGGGAAGGGGTGCGCAAAAACCTCGGACATCTGGCCAGAAACTGAGCACTTGATCAAGACTCTCTGTCTCTTGGAAACACAAGAGCTACTAAAGAAATATAGAAACCTTAGCTGCCTTCCCGAAAGGGGAGTGGTGTTATATTCCCCTGTGTTCCCTAATGGAAAGATTAGTGATTGATCAGCTCAAATGAACCTCATCTATGGTGTGAAAATGTAGTTATGTCCCATGGCAGCTGTCAGTTCGCAGAGGGATGGAAATACCCAGGCTCTTAGTGGCTGCGGAGGGAAGTTCTTTGGGATTCAGACGTTTTCGGGCATCCCCCATCCTCTGTCATAGACAAAGTGGAACAAATGTCCTCAAGTGCTGGTGATAACTTGCAAGGAATCGAGGTGATGAACAGAAAATAATGTGATGAGGAGACCATAGGAGAAGAATAAGAGCGTGTCCTGTTTTGCTGCGGGGCCTTCTGTGTAAAGCAAACCCCAGGGTTTGGCTCTAGTTTTGTTCTATCTAGGCAAGGAGGATTTTCCCTTGTGCTCAGTCTTCAGCAGCGGAGATCTCTCAGGTTTCAGAGCCTTGCTGTAATTAGAAAGAAGAGCTTAAATCCCGACTTCAAACGAGGAGCCACCAATCTGCTGTGTAAACAGAGAGCCTGAGTGAGCTCCTGGGAGAGTCTTTAAAATATCTCTAAACCCCTGGGGGGCCGGAGCCGGATCGCGGGGATGTGCAGCCCCTCGCTGCCACCAAGCCAGCACACGGGGACATGAGGGCAGCGCGGGAAGGCAGCTGCTTTCCGAGGATGCCGGATGCTGCCCATCCGTGCCAGGAGGGAGGCACGTGCGTGGCGCCCGGCCGCGGGAGACACGGGCCAGCCGTCCCGCGCGCGGGTGTCACTTCAGTAGGGTGAGGAGCACACCAAGGGTTGGAACCAGGAGGAGAGAGGTGCAATTATGGAAGCAGATTGACCCTGATATCGGGTTATTCATGCCCAGGGTACCATGCGGAGCAGCCTTCTCCGGTGTGCTTTCCCATGGCATTCCCAGCTGGAGCAAACCCGCTAGAGGGGTTTGCCTCCGCGAAAGCAGGAAGGTGCGAGCATCTTGGCTGCTCCGAGCTGGTTTTCCCAGGCTCTGACGAGCTGTAAGGATGCCAAGCGAGCGGGTGCTCGAGCGGCAGAGGAAGCTCCATGTCGATAAACGCAGGAGTAGCGAGCGGGGAAAGTGCCTAGTGGTTTGTCTGGATGTTACCACCCAGATCTGGAGCCGTCCTGGGGGGAGCTGCACAGCAGTGAGCAGACTGGCAGCGGGGAAGGAATGGTTGGGAAAGGAGGCGGCAGCAAGACAGAAAACATCATTATGCTGCAGCATGAATGTGTGCTGCGTGTGCCTCGAGCCCCAGAGAGGCTGCAGCAGCAGCAGCAGCAGCGCTTGCGGGAGCCCTGCGGTGGGACCGAGGGGCTCTGGCCGAGCGAGAGGGGCTGGGGCAGAGCCGGGAGCAACCACACGGTGAAATATGGGAGACAGGAGTGACAGGCAGGGATGAAATGACTTGCTCATGAAGGGAGGCTGAGCAGACTAGGGCTCTTCAGCTCGGAGAGGTGGCAGCTGACAGGCTCGCGCTGGAGATCCATCAAGTTAGGAAGCGCACAGAGACCTGTAAGAAATGATTAGTCACTATTTCTTATAGCACGGGGATAAGGGGGCCTCAAAGCAAGTTACCAGGCAAAACTTTTAAAGGAAAATGAAAAGAATTGCTTTTTCATCAAAGCAATGGAGTTCATTGCCACAGGATGCAGGCAGTGATGTGATTAGAGACGAGTTCAGAAGGGTTCAGAAATCTCATGGAAGTCCCAAACTCAGGGATGCAGATGCAAGCTCCAGCTCTGCACATTCCCAAGCTGCAGCCTGCAGGAGCATGGAAGACTCTTTCTGTTCTTGCCTTGTCTTCTGCCCTAAACTCGACGTTGGCTGACGCCAGGTAGGGTGCAAAACAAGACAGAGTCAGGCCCAGGCCGGGTACGGCAGAGCAGGCGGGATCAGCGCAGAGCCGGCTTCCTCCGGAACAAGGCGCTCCCAGCAATTCCCGTGCTCCTTCCGGTGACAGCTGGCTCTTCAGGGGCACAGAGGTGACTTCTCCTGACGGAGAATTGCTCTTTCCTTAACGGAGGCGGTTGCGAGTGGACAGGGCTTTGTTCTGCTTCACTCACTGCCTCAGCTCAGCCCCACAGATGGATGTAAAGCAAAACCTCCTGAACCCTCTTGAACTCTAGGAAGCCCATTCCTAGATTTTCCATCTGGCTCAAAGGCTGTGCTCTCATGCAAACGCCTCCGAGCTGCAGGGAATGCTGGAGCCGCATCCACAGCTGTAGCTCGAGGCCGTCTTGGGCTTTTCACGTCAGCTTTGCACGGGCCGCAGAGAGCAAGAGGGATCCCTCTCGCACTGCTCACACCAAACCTGCCTTTAGGTAAACTGCTCCGCAGGCTGCATTATATCAGGCTGTTTACTGTGCTGATGAGCGCAAGGAGGCCTTTCCTCCGGCTTTTGCAGGACTTTCATCTCCCCTCTCTTTCAGGGACGGTAGGTACAACAGCCCTGAAAGCTCTGCCATGTGATCGTCAGCAAGTTTATATCCCACGATTCCTGTTTGTGAGCAGAAATAAATTAAGCACCTGGATGAGCCCCCCCTCTCTCCGCTGTGTGAGGAGAAAGCTGCAGAGAAGCAGCCACAATTAATGATGAGGTCGCATTTAGTGCAGCTCCAGTGGCTGGTTAATTGGCTGCTTCTCCTGCCGCCGCCTCAGCCGTGCGCCAGCAGAGCCTCTAACGAGGCGCTCGCTGGTAATTAATCCTGCCCAGGGTTTGGACGCTGGCGCTGGGTGTGCTTGGAGCAGCCGAGTCCTACACGAGGCTCCGCTCGCGGCTGCCTCGTGCAGAGCTGCTTGAAGGGCCCCGGCTGGCAGAGGGGACGCGCAGCTGTCCCGAAGGAAAGCCGGACTCGTCTTCCTGGATAGGCATCCGGCCCTGCGCTCGGTGTCCTCCTGCACCTAGTGCTGCTGGGCGGGTTGGCAGCGAGGCGGTGCCATGAGGAGCCAGAACTCCTGTGTGCAAATGCAGGTCGCTTTAATGAACAAAACTGTAATGAGATCTAATGATCTTTGCTAAGGAAAGGGAGTCATAAGCTTAGAAAGTAACTGTAGGCAAGGGGATGCCCTGAGCCATGCGGAAAGGGGACGGTGCTTGCATTTATACCACCCATCCTCAGTCTGCTCTGCTGCTTCCCTTCTGGGAGGAGATTGCTTAATGCCAGCTTTTCTCCTGGAAAACTTTCCATCCACAGGTACTTTCTGTCCTTGCTTTAATTGCATCAGTCAGAGGTGAAAGCAGCCCGGCTGTTGTTAACAAGGACCCAAATGCTCTTTGCTTATGAATGGTGGAAAAAGAAAGGAAGTGTCCTCAGCAAGAGCATCTCGGGATCTCAGTCAAATAGGACATAATGAGAGGAGCTTGGATCCTTTCCCAGCACCCGTTTGCAGCTCGGCCTGTGTTTCTCCTGGGGGCAGGGATGAGCGCTCCGATTCGAGCTGCCTTTTGCAGCAGCCAACGCTCCTTGGGGCTGGTGGGTGACCCCAAGCAGAACCTCCACCTCCTCGCCAAGCAGGGCAGAAAAAGCTCCTTTAGGTGCCCTACGTGAGCCACCCTGAGCTGGTGAGGACCTTACAGGACTTGCCAATTGTGAAGGTCTGTGGTGATGCACACACATGCTTATCTTCCATAAAGCAGGGACACAGACATCCTCGTTCATCAGTCACCTGGGCACTGGCCTGTGAGCTTCCCTGCTCCTGACAATTAAGGCAGGTGAGACAGATACCCAAGGGGGCTGCGATAGTGGAAGAGATGAGAACTTGAAACCGCGGTGCCCTAGAGGAGGGCTCTGTGGCTTGCAAGTGGGGCAGGTGCAGGGCAGAGGGATCGGCATGATAAAGAGGAGCTGGCGGCCACAAAGGGAGCAGGGAGCTGGAAAGGGAAGGTCGGGAATGGGGCATGGGCTCAGCAGCTCAAGCCTTGTAGGGAGGAGTAGATGGTGGGAGAGGGGCAGAACGTGACACTTGTGGTGAAGCAGCGGGAGGTGACTTCAGGGATGAGGTCTGGGAGAGCTGGAACGTGGGCAGGGGTGGGATGAGGCAGCAGTGACAGAAGGGATGGGGACAAGATGGGCTGTCTGCTCAGCTCACTCTGCTCATGTCCCCTGTCACTTAATCCTCCACTAAGAGAACAACCCCATTGAGAAGGAAAGGAGATGCCCCCCAACCCTTCTGAGCAAGGGAAGTAGTGCCTGGTTCTCCAGGTCCCTTCTTTCCGGGAGGCTACAGGGAAGCAGGGCAGTGGAGTAGAGAACGAGGTGGGTTTTGCTCTGTGGTTTGGCAGGTTCCCCCGTGTTCCCGTCCTGCGGCAGCTCTCTCGGCATTCCGGGGACACGGAGACCCGGAGGCCGCAGGGGCTGTCCCTGCAGGGCCCTGTCCTGCTGTGTTTGCCAGCGGGCAGCGCCTGCCTGCGCACGGCATCTCATGGCTTCGGTGCATGGATTAGAGGGGGCATCTGACTGCTGCAGCATTTCCAAGAATTCGGGAGCTCAGAATTTGTGGAGCCAAACTGATCTGAAGGAAATTATCCCAAGAAGGCGAGAGACACTCCAGGATGCAAGGAACAGCCTGGGAGGGCTGCTGAGCTTGGTGCTGTGTTCCAGACTGCTGGGAACCACATCCATCTGGCTTTTGTTGTCCTTCCTCCACCAGTACCTACTAAGCACCAGCCGATTTAGTCAGGAACAGTGAGAACGGGACTGCTGAGGGGAAAATCTAATGCAATTCAGGTCATCTGAGCTTCAGTGGATGAGATACCTGAAGGCTTTGATGTTATTACTGCGACTGTTAGGGTTGGTGCGGTTTTCAATATGGCATTTGAAACCTTGGGAAATTATCCTGAGTGATAATAAGGTTGATGCACTTTCCTGCATGGATCCAGATTAAAGTTAGGGGTTTGTTCATTATTTTAATAATTTAGCAAGTAGTGTGACTAGCACTAATTTAGCAAACAGTGTGACTTTATCAAGATTCTGATCAGAAATCATGTTGGTTTTCCTCTCTACAGCTACATTGCCCACAAGTATAGTGAATATCAAGTGCTCTCTGTTGAAATCTATAGTGCTGATGTTCTGCCAGAAGGTTGTATATGTTTATCCAGTATACAAAAAAATATTTCTTTTTGTCTTCAGGAAGCCAATGTTACTCAATCCTATTCTCCTTGAAAAGCAAGAATTTTAAAGGGCAAGGCCTGTATATTTCTGATACCATTTCTAGCATTTCTAACCTTGGCTGCATTTGGGTTTTGTACATGTGGATCTGCCGTGGCTTTTGCTTGCTTGGGGCTTTATTTTCGGGGTGAGTTTAGCCAACATGCCCTTCCTGCCCATTTGTTCACACTGTGGAAGATCTGGATTCTGCTGATTTGCTTGTGCATTATAAATAATATATTTATTGTTTACCGTATTTATAACATATTTACCGTATTTATGCCATTTTAATGCAGATTCTGTGCTGCCTCGTGAGTGCCAGAGGGGGTCCCTGGCCATCGCAGACGGGTTCATTTGTGTTCGCTACCGAAGCGCGAATGCTGCCGCTGCTCCTAGTAGGTATGTGGAAAGTCGCTTGTCCCCTACGAGTCACAGGGATCTTTCCTCCCATCAGGAAGGTTCTGTGCAAAGAAACGGGCTTTATACGCGCGTGCGGGCACGGAGGAAGGGCTGGAGAGATGTGTTGCTTTAGCTCCACAGACCCAGTTAAAGTAGCACCATTTTTGCGTGGAGACGAGCGCTTAGGAAATGTGCAGGCCTTAGTCTGGGGGACGGGGCTTTAAAGCAGCCATTGAAGTCCAGTGTCAGTTTTCAAGGCTGAAGAATATTATTTTATTTAGGCTCCCAGACCTGCCTTGCTCCAGGAATGCACTTAGGTTGTTTTTAAAGCAAACACGAAATCAATAGGCTGGTGTTCTGCTCTGCTGTGCCTTGCCAGAGCCTAAGGACCACACAGGGGCTTTCCCTCCCCGTCGTCACACTGCCAGGCGGGCGCGCGGGCAGCGCTCGAGCACGGGGAGCTCCCGCACGGGCTCGCTGGGCCCTGCGCAGCGTTTTCCATCCCTCTTCCCGCTGGATGCTGCCGTGAAGGGACTAACTTGCACCCTGTGCACCCGCACCCTGCGCTACCAAGCCCTTCTGCAGCCAAAAAACGTAGCATGGGAAGGGCAGGAAAACCCGGCCTCAAATTGGAAGTGACCATCTCCCGTTTGATGTTATTCAGAGGAGCCTGTTCTTCATTTAGGACATTAATAGTTGTAACAGAAGCTGTAATATTTCAACAACAGCGGTGATTAGGAGCAAAGAGGCAGCTAATCTCCATCTAAAAAGAGCTAACTAGCCCGTCCTTTAGCCCCCACCGCACTGTCGCATTTAAATACCATGAATATTCACCGCTTGGCACCCAGCTGGCAGCTGAGCTGTTTTGACACAAAAACCTTCAAACTCAAAGAGTTTTTAATCAGCCTGCAAGAGAGAGAAGAAGAAAGTGAGAGAAAGAAGTAGGAATAGGGAAAATGAATCAATGAGTTCGGCGGAGAGGGGGGTATGGGGGCACCCCCGTTAACCCCTGCCCTGCCGCTGCCCACGCCGGGGCTGCGGGTCCTTGTGCCGCCCTCGCTCGAGCCGCCTCGTGGCGGACACGGCCGACGTCCCGGAATGCTGCGGCCCAGAGCGCCGGGCTCGACCACGTGTGAGGAGCCTCCACCGGCCCCTCGGCTGCCCGTGTGTCCCCGTGTCCCTGCGCAGCCGCCCGTGGCAGCGAGCACCGGCCACGGCCCCTTCAGGAGGGGCTAAATGGAAGGCACCGAAGGAGGACGGCTCCGAGGACAGAGCGCAGCTCGATGGCAGCGCTGAGGGAGGGCTGAGCCGCTCCGGGTTGTCGGCAGCGGAGGTGGAGCGTTATGGATGTCGAGGAAAGACCACATGGAGCTTGGGAACAGGTTTTTCCCTGTGTGGGCTCCCCGAATGTGAAGCGAGCGGAAGATTTATGAGGAGTTACTGACGCTGCGGTGACTTTTACTGAGCCCGGCCCGGGACTCCTGCGGGAGAAGGAAGCAGGAAGATTCGGGTTCCACATTTCCTCACTGTTCTCAGCATCCTCTGATGCTCTCCAGACCCAGAGATCTCACCCAGCGTTTTCAAATATGCAGGTCCTCACACATGGGTCCTCACTGTAGCGGAGCTGATAGTCGTTGGGAGCGACGCGCTCACCACGGACCTGGACCGGCACCAAGCCCCGCGCGCCGCGGGAGGCACGGGATGTGCTCTGGAAAGGCTCACAGCTGGATAAGAGGATCCATTTTCCTACACGCTCACATGAGGAAATAGTATGCGCTTTTCTCCCGGCTCCTCTTGCCAACATCTGGTTACTACTCACAATGAATTTACACAGTTCCTCTGAGTTATATCTGGGCATGCTTCCTTTGCCTGTGGAAAACACGGGGAATCTAATCTTCCAGGACAGAAACAAGGTGTTCCAGCTAACGAGCGCCTCGAAGCCCCTGAGGACACATCCTTGGAATGTCTTGGAGGGGGTGGACCTGAGGTACATTGCTTCCACGTTCACCTACAGGGCTCCCTGCGAGCTCTGCTGGGGACAGTCCCCACGCTGCCACCTCCCAGCCACTGCTGGCAGCAGGTGCAACGTCACCACTCCTGCTGCCTGTCCCTGAGAGGTCCTGCCATGCGGTGCCCAGGCAAGGAGCCAAGCCAGCTCCAAAATCTCCAAATAAATCCACATTTTATCCAGAATAAACATTTCCCATGGCTGTGCCACCCGGAACCAGTCCCGGTGTGGAGGAACTTGCCCGAGATCCCAGTCTCTGCACTGTCAATAGCTGCTGCGTCTCATCCTTGTGTAAAATACTCTTCTTATGGAGCCTCTTGGCAGCACAGAGCGCTTTCCCAGTGCCAGGGTGTTCTTTTTATGCAACAGTTTGTTCCCAGAGAGCAGCCCATGTAAGCAGATTTTCTCTCTGAAGGGGCTTCAGCTGCATCTGCTGGTTTTGGAGCTTACACGGGGCGCTGCAGACTGCAGGGCACTGTCCTGCCGCGCATTCCCTGTGTGCGGGAAGCGGAGTGGGTGCTGCTGCTGCTCGGCCCGGGCTGGCACCTCCTTGAGTGTCGCCCTTGGGGAGTGATCCCTGTTCGCCAACACATGGACGAACACCCAAACTCCAATCCCAAGCTGCAGAACCCTGACTCCCATCCCGCGGTTCCTCTCCTCTCCCCACCTGCTCCACAGCAGGGCGACGTTTCCGCCACTTGGCCAGGATCCTCTCTTTTATTTAGCTGAGGGGAAACCGTTCCTGTTTGCAGAGGGCCGAATTGAGCTTCCCGGCCGGGGCCTCTCCTCTGCAAATTCGTGGAGACGGAAAAACACCAACCGCTGGCAAGATAATCCCATTTCCTTTCTCTCTCCCCCCAGGAAGACTCGCCGCCCGCCTTCCCCCCATGCCACGCTGCGGTTCAGCGCAGCCAGCAGCTCCCCGCAGCCCCCCGGCAAGATCCATATCAAAGCCTCGGCCCCCCAGGGTTCATTAGAAGGCATTTATTTCTGCATATTCCGGGGGGCGGAGGAGGCAGATAACTTTATTCACAATGCAAATAGGCTGCCCTTACTTTCAACCCTGCCTCCGAACTGGGAGGCATTAAGAAAACATGAGCTTTTCTAAACTAATAAATACATTAATGCTGCTGGTTGCTCTATGGCCGGCGCTGCCAGATAAAGCGCCCTGGGAGCGTCCGAATGGCAAAGGCCAGTGCCATTTGCAGCTCTGTCCCGGCTCCCGCAGCGCTGCCGGCGGCTCGGCCGAGCGGGATGCTTTCCCGGCTCCGTTGGGAAGGAGTCTTGGCAGGTAGTTTGGCACAACAGAACTGGGAGGCTTCGAGGGACGAGGGAACGTCAACCCAGTTCCCTCTGCGCGTTGGAGCCCTTGTCTGTGATTTCCTAATGGGGAGCAGCGAGTTGCTGAGCTCAGCGCAGCGTCCCGCTCCCCTCGTCCAGGGGGAGCCAGCTGTTAATAAATCAGAGCCCAGAGCTACGCTGCGGGGATAAAAGGATCTACATTAATGCGAAAATGTTAATATCTGCAAGAGCAGATTATCATCTAAATGGGTTCGAAGGAGATAGCGCCGTTGTTTGGAAGAAGCGGCTTGCTTCAAATCTCATTACGGCTCTAATCTGCCCGCGGCGGCGATGCCTTCAGCCCTGGGAAGTGCTCGGGGCCTTCGCGAGCGCCAGGACGGTGCCGGGGAGCGTCGTCACCGGCGCCCTGGCCAGACCCGGGACGTGGCACCACCTGTAGCTGGCGAGAAGGGGGCTTGGGGAGACATCCCGGCCCTCGCCAGGACCCTTCTTAATGCACGGCCCTGATTTCCCCAAATCCCGAGACTGCTCCCTGCATTAGTTCTGCAGTGGATTAACCATGCCCCGTTCTGCTAGATAACATCCCCGCTGGAGTTCCGGCGGGACAGCGGCGGATCCGGCGTTGAAACGAGGGAAGTCCCCGCTCGGCACGGGGTGTCTCTGGAGGGGCCGCGGTTCCGCGCTGCGGCGGCGGCTCTGCAGCTCCGCAGGGACCTGCGCGTCCCCAGGGAAGCCTGGGCCCGCGGGATTCAGCTCTCCCCAGATTCTTGGCTGGATTCTGTTTATTTTTCATTTCTTCTTAAACATCTGAAACCAAAAATCTTTAAAAAAAGAGCTCTAAATCTATCAATTTGAGTTAAGCCCTTAAAATAAAATAAAAATTAATTCTTGCAGGCTGCTAAGTTGTATTCCAAGACTGAATCTAAAATGGATTTAAATGACTGAAATTCTAAACCTTGAATGGAGCTTCATTGAACAGAGTCACTGTCTTTCTTTCATGCAAAAAAAACCAAGGTATTTTGGGTATTTTGGGCCCAGAGGAGCCTCTATTATTTTCTAATTTTTCTTCTATGCTGGAAGGCAGAATTTACCCCCATGCTGTGTGGATGCTGGAGGTGTCAGGCAGTGAATGCAGCAGTATCTCCCTCAGCTTTAGGGGTGTTCCAAGGAAGTGGAAGGGTTTGTAAATGGTGGAGAACGCACAGCTGGAGTCCGCTGGGGGAATTTGCTGATATTAGAACTGGGGAGAGAAGCTCTGTTTGCTTCACAGAAATCCTCTCATTGGAAACACGGGCTGAGCGGGCACATTCCCCGGCCTCGGGGTCGTGGCAGCGCAGACGAGGCACGTGAGGGTGACCTTAAACACCTCCAGACCCTTCTGCTCCTAGTGCAGGGCCAGAGACTGCGTTGGCTTCGTTTACCTGCGAGGCACTTGGCTGCCAACAAGTCTAATGATGTCCACAAAGCGCAAGCTCCAGAGGGAACGTTCCTCAAGGAGCCGGCCCTCTGGAAAAGGCTCCTGCAGGACTCCAGGTACTGGATGGAGATCTCCCAGGGCTTGTCAGCAACAGATACACTAGAAATAGCATCACCTGTATATTTTAAATTAATTTTCTTTACTGTAGAGGGAGTTAGGCACCGGAGGAAAGTTGGCCAGGGATGAAAATGATGATCTGATTCCTTGATGGATTAAAGGATTTTCTGAGGCCAACCATTAGATGTCAACAAGGATCACCTGGTGGATA
This sequence comes from Crypturellus tataupa, assembly GCA_034781795.1. Lineage (NCBI taxonomy): Eukaryota > Metazoa > Chordata > Aves > Tinamiformes > Tinamidae > Crypturellus > Crypturellus tataupa. The sequence continues at coordinate 85,058 of JAWLRI010001081.1, forward strand.
TAAGGATCACCTGGGGGATACCCTGGGATTGGGAAGAGGCTGCAGGGCTGTGAGGTTGGTGTCTGCGGCTTCCACGGCTGGTGCCAGACTGGGAGGACAGGCGGGAATGGCCCCCCTTCCTGCTTGGTGTTTCCAGCAGTTTCCTGCAGGGAGGGGACGTGTTGCGAATGTGTGAGAGAAAACAGCAAAACGGGAGAAAAGCAGAGAAAGGGCAAAAAGGGAGGGGGAAGAACGTGCAGCAAGGAAGAGAGCGACAAACTTGTGGATTATTTCTCACCCAGGCTCTAATTAGGAAGCCTCTTGGGGAGCTGCGAAGCTGTCAGGCTGCCAAATGTTGATGTGTTCATGAGAGAGGGTGACTTCTCTGTCTGCGCTGCGGTCGCTGGGTCCCTGTGTGAGCGGCCACCACTCGGCCCTGCCACCTCGAGGGGCTCCCTGGCAGGGCAGGGGCCTCTTTCCCTTCTCCCTCGCAAATCCCAACCCCGAAGCTTTCCCGAGATGCAGCCTCTTGGCTCCGCATCAGCGTGAGGAGGGTTAATCGCCCCGTTGAGCACCATGTGCCCTGGTGACTCAGATTCCCAGGGAAATCCCCCGCCTTATCTGATGGAGCCTGCTAGTCTGCCAATTGAATAAGCTCCTATTAAAAGTGCCATGTTTTTTAATGACTGCCAGCGAAGGGCCAGATTCGGGTGGGATCTTTTGGGGATGGTTTTTGCTGGTGGTCCGGCCCTGCCGCCAGTCTCAGCATTCCCAGGAGCCCATGGATGCGGCTCCCCTAGTCGGAGTCCGTGGTGCCCCTGGGCCGCACTCCGCATGGGTACGGAGCTCAGAGCAAGGCACCAACCTGAGGGCTTTCCCGGTGTCCGTGAGACACCAGCTTGGCATCGGCTCTTCCGTTGTAATGAGCCAAAACCTTGTGAAATGTTGTATACAGGAGGCTCTGAACGGTGACATTCCCATCTGCGAGACCGCAGCCCTGGAGGAAGGCGTTTGTTGGGAGACTATCCAGGGCTCCGTGGAGGATCCTGGCTGCACATAGCTAATGCACGATCCAAACAGTCTCCTCAGTAATTAACTTCCCCAGTGTTGAAAGCAGGTTGATTTGCTGATTCTGCATAGAAAATGCAGCGTGTGCCTCTGCATACGCACACTGAAACCTTCACGTTAATTAAAACGAGGTGCGCTCTATCTGTATCTCCTGGCCTTCACGGGAGAAGACTTTGAGAAGATGTTTGCCTAATATCAAGAGAGAAAATGTGGTTAAGACTTAAAGCAAACCCAGTTGGATTGCGAGATCCCTATGGACAGGAGCTGAGTCCCGGGCTGGGTCCCACGAGCACATTGACATTCCTTGTGTCACCTGAACCTGCCCCATGGCCCCAGGCTGATGCGACATCAGGACCACGAGTTTCCTTGAGAAGGTGCTCGGAATTGGCACTGACGCAGAGCTGCTGCTTTAAAACTTTCATAAGCAGCCCATAAGGGCTGGTTTTTCATACCATAACAGTAGTGAAGTGTCAGAAAGCCTGAGCTCCTGTTATCAGAAGCTCAGTCTAAACAACATTTTCCAGCCTCTTTGCTATTCCCGGCTCCCGAGCTGTCAGGTGCTGCGACACGGCTCCATCACTCCGCGACGAGCCGTCCCAGCAAACAGAAAATGATTTTTCAGCTGGCAAACACGCTGTTTACTTTCCGGAAAAATTGCACTTTCCCATCTGACAGCTGATCAAGGGATCTCCTGCTGCTGTCAGCACGAAGAAATGTTTAAACACAGGCATGGAAGTTTAAACATTTTCTCATTATCACAGAATAAAAAAAAAAAAAAGGAATTAAAAAATAATAAAAAAATGAAGGCATTGAGACTCTCCGACCACCTGCTGTGAGAGTAATGAAGCGGCGCCACGTGAGCAGCCGCCGAGGACTTTTATCTCTGCCCCAATATCATTACTGAAGTGACACCTGTCACATGACCCACGTCAGGGCTTTCATCTGTGTCCCCAAATGCAATTCTGGGCTGGGAGGGGGACGCTCGTGGTGCCTTTTTTTCCCCTTTAAAGAGAGCGCGTTGCCCACTTGCGCCGTGACAGGCAGGGGTGGTTTGATCTTGGGGAGACGCAGCTGGCCAGCAAACTTGGGATGGAGGAAAACAGAGAACGTAGATCTGGAAAGAAGTCACCGCTTTTACTTCGAGATGTTTTTAAAGCAGATATTTAAGTGTGGTGTTAAAGCTCTCTTTGCCTAAAAGAGGATTTTCTCTAAATTGCAAGGTTTCTCCAAAATCTCAGATTTTTTCTTCCTTTTTTTTTTAGGTGGTGAGAAGAAAGATTTTGCTGATCCTCAGGGATGACGATCTCAGTTTATACACACTCTCACCTGCTTTATCAGCGCATCCTATGCCAAGAGAAGGTCTTCTCTGGGAGAAAGGAAAGGTCAGGCCTTGTCTTTACCAATGTCTGGGATTTCTGTGAGGTTTTCAGCAGCGCTTAGATGGGTCACATACCCAAGAGCAGTACTTAGCATTTACTCAGCAGACCCATTCTGTCATTACCCCAAAACAAAACATCAGACACCTAGATGTGACATGCGATGATCACCCACAACAACTAGATGTGAGCAGGCAGTAGGAGATAACGGAGCAGGAATTTCATGCCCTTTCCCTGCTCCTCCTTTCCCCTTCCACACTCAGCCATGCATGAAGTTTAGTCCTTGTCCAACCCCTTCACAAGCTGATTCACTTCACTAAAGCAGTGCAAGACTAACCAAGGAAAACAGTGAATAGTTTTCCAGCTATTTAGTAAGTTAAATCAACTATTCAAGGGCTTAGACAAATCCAAAGAGCAAAAGAGAGAAACAGTGCAAAGCGATAAGCAGAGGAGGAAACGAGGAAGCAGGACAGCCTTTTTGGGTGGCAATAAGTCGGTACATGGACTCAGAGCTCACAGATTCCCCTTCAGGCATCCCCTTCCCGTTTCCATTCAGAGAGAAAAGGTCAGGGAAGTTCTTTGCTTTGCAGCATATCTTTCTGCCAGGGTCTTCCTGGCTTTCCAGCCCCCAAGGCAGAGTGGTAGGAGGTGTCATTGGGCCCTTTGGCCCTAGTGGGACAGCAGCTGTGTAAGACAGCAGAGCTGTTGGCTCTCTCTGCTGCTCCGGCGCAGGAGGAGTGTCCTGGTAGACGCTGTGAAGTAAGTGATTCCGTTCCCATCATTAGATCCCTCATTGCCCATGCATAACAAGTCCATTTCTTTAGCCTATCTCGAGCATTTCATGGCTCCCCATTAGGAGCAGACATCCAGCCGTGATCATTCCATGGCAGACATCAGAGATCTTGCATCTTCGCTGCATTTAGCCCAACCATCCCCGAGAATGCACAGGGAATGTAGAACACTCCTGCCCCAGCCTTACAGCTCCTCTGGACATGTAAATGACCATGCTGGGTGACTCACAAGTGGAGAGCCATGTCTAGCTATGCAATCCACTTTAGAAAAGCTCCTTATTTCCATATTTTTTCCTAAGCTTTCGCAGTGCAACAGCCAGTGCCAAAGTGCTTAAGGTTTGTTGACTTTCTTTAGGGGAACTTCTTTTCTCTCAACAAATAACCCTGAGCACAGGGAGTTGGTACGAAGATACATGTCTAAGTAGAACTCCTTAAGCTCTAATCTGATCCTGCTTATACTGCTGGGAGGTCATTAAACACTATTCTAGATTCACTGCAGAGCAAATGAAATGCAGAGGGTCATAATATGACGAAAAAGTTCTCTCTAATATTGTCAAAGAAAGTCAAGCATTCACACTCATTTGGAGAGAGCTTGGCATTTGGAAGGTCTAGGTCCATGCAACATCGGGTTGGAGAAGACTTTCTGGGATATAGCTTGCCTTGTTGCCAAGGCAGAGAACTTTAAGTACCGTGACACAATGTAGAACATAACATTGTCCTGCAGCTGGACTATACCCTCTTTTCCTCTATAAATATGACTATAGGAAGGGGAAAAGGGAATGTAAACGGTTACTGTTTCTTGCTCAGATCTTCAGATGAGCACTCAGTGGACTGGGATGGGGAGGTTTGGGTGGGGATGTTCCTCCATGGCATCAAAATGCTGCCTGATGGCTATTTCTGTGACTGCCACCAATTTCTCTGGTCTTTCCCCATAGCTCCCTCACTAGTGCTGTTCTCATACCTCAATGCTGCACATAATTCTTGCTCAGAGAAGCTCTCCCAGTCTTGCCAGTGACACTTAGACAAGTAAGATGCATTCAAGAAGATTTGTGTTCCTGCTTCTTGATTATTTCTCTTCGCCTTCCTTTTCCCTCCCAGAACTACCGTGAGGCTGCACTGATCCTTTCTGCTCCTGATGTTCCAGAGGTGAGGAAAAGACATCGCAGATAACTGAAACCAAGCAGACTAGGATACGAGTACAGTAAACACTCCCTTATTACTATACTATTATTATATTATTATCACTTCTATATTCCTACAGGAAGAATCCTGTGAGAAATTTCAGAGTACTTGTACAGGGGAAAGAAGCTCTCAGTGACCTGGTGTCCTGGTCAGCATTCACCCCAGACTAGTTTTCCTTCTCATTGCCTGTCAGCAGCCCCAAGATCAAGGGGATTAAACCACCCTGGCAGCTCAGTGTGCCAGGGCTTGCTGCAACAGCTGGAGCAGAAATGCCCTGTGCTTGGTTCATCTTAATTCCATCTCCCCTCTGCTCATCAGCACCTGCACACATTTGGGACGCAGCATAAGAAGATCTCTGAATTCAGCCCTAAGCAGCCAGTGTGCAGTGCACATGTCTAACGCTCTGCTGGGGTGGAACCAGGAGGCTGGTAATCCTGTTAGCAATGGCAGAAGCTCCCTCTAGGAAATTATAACAAATAGTCTTAAACAATTCCTTTTGTTGACAACTTTATCCAAGAAACTGTCTTCCGTGGAGACTTCTCTCAACTTTTCGCTAATCCCCTCCTTCCCTCAGGAGCTCTTTTGTTGCAGGAGATTGTAGGCAAACCCCAGGAATGACAGGTCTCTGTAAGCCTCGGATCAGCCTCTACATTCTTTCAATTGTCAGTCCCCATCTGTCCTGTTTGTACATCGATCTTCTGGTCCAGGGATCTCTCTATTAAGTGACACATGGCTGAGTTTATTCTGCAGGACCAACATCCAGACTGTGCTGTTACATCTCCGTTGCCAAGTCAATCTTTCTGACGTTGCTTTCAGAAAAACAAAAGGCAGGACAGCTGCACGGTTTTGTTCTCTTCCACTGAAAGGTGACTTTTAAAAACAAAGTTCTCTGGACCAGGCTCTGCCCTTGTCTTATACCCACAAAGATTCTACTTCATTTCATCTATCTCAAGAGCTATTTCAGCGGTCCTTGGTGCAATGGAGGGGAGAATCTGCCCCTGTTACAAAGGAATTTAGTAGAATAAATATTTATCTTCCAAATCCCTGAATCAGAAGAAAAAATACTGCAATTCCACGTATTCTGTAGGGCTAGTGGCTTCAGTTACATTGTTAGTTAGTGGCTGGTTTAAAACAAGGTCCAATCTTTCTGTAGATCCAACTGCAGTTAGCTGATCCAGAGCACATACACATAAGGGGCAGTGAATTATTCCTCTGCATTTGGGGAGCCAGTGTGAAAAGGGAAGCAGATTCCAGGGATCCATAGGTTCCTGCTGAGCGGGTACCTAGAAGGAGGTTTAACAGGATGGAAAATGGATGGAGTGTTGGAATGGAGGGTTTATCATCCTGGGATGGCCCTTTCTGAACCCAGGAGAGCGAGAGGGAGACTGTGATGATGTTATGTCCCTTGCTGTGGGGCCCTAGGGTTCGTGCTCGAGCCTGGTATGTTTAGGTTTTTGGTTTTGTCTGTTTTTGTAACTTAATTCAGGTTGGCCAATGAAAGAGGGCTGGCCAATTTCATTACGTTCCCAGGAAATTCCATTCTCCCGTGTGCCAGCGTGAGGCTGTTGTGCCTTAGATGCCTATCTGCCTCTGATTAGATTTTGAAAAAGCGCACGGAACCTCCTGCTTTCCGTTGGTAGCCTATTAAAATGACAAAGAAATTCCTGCTACATTTATAACCTTGCTTGCGTGTCTGACTCCAGATGCCTTTCCTAAAAAAAAAGAAGAAAAAGAAAGTAAAGATTTTAATAACCCAAACACCTTCACGTGCAGAATGCCTTCTGTAATTAACCATGGAGGAAAACTGGAGTTGACTTTTCAGCTTGTTTGATATGTTTTGTAAACAGTTTAGGAAAAAGGGACATGGACACTCAGAAGTGCAGCCTGATCCAGGTTTGTGCCATCCGGGTGCCTTTGGAAGCGCCTCCCCAAGCCTCGGAGCCAGCCAGCTGCACCGGCTGGACACGTGCTGCTCGCAGATGCACAAGGAAAGCAAGGAGAGGGGAGGAATAATTACATCTGTTTTCCCGTAATTTCTCTCAATAACAGTGATTTAAGTAATCGAGGCCTTCTGTAACAAAACAAGGAGAGCAAGAGTATTGATGCTGGAGTATCATTCCAAAGCATCTCTTGCTAAAACGCAAACACAGTAAACCCAAGGATGTTATGCAATAAGATTTGGCCTAACTCTGCTCAGGTTTTGGCACACACAGAGGAGGCAGATTTTATCGTAACGTTAGGCTGCTCTAACAGAAAACAGGTCCATTTCCTGCAGTTAGCCCCGTGTTGTGGAGATATAGTTGAAAACAGAACGTGCCCCGTGGCTGAGTAACCCAAACTGTATCAGAAATTCCCGGTGTCTGCTGCAAACAGCGAAGGCATTTGGGGTCCTAAGGAAAGGAGTCTCCAAAGAGAAATTCCAGTTTCCAGAGCGCAGCAGCAGGGTGCTGTGATACGGGACAAACACAAGAGGGGAGACGCTGTGGCCATCACATCCCTACGACTTGGACCTCTCCACATGAGCAGAGCTCTGTCGGGGCTGGTGCTTCAGAGCACCTGGTGTCTACCGAAACCTGCTTGGGCTTCCTGGTAAGGAGCAACAGGCCCCACATTTTAGGCTTCAACTTCAGTGCTGGGACTGGGACCAGGTGGAAGCAGGAGCTGCAATTGGCCCCTTTGCCTTCCCTGCGCTGCTTTCCTCATCCCCTCCTGTGACATTCCCCAGCACATAAACTAATTCAGGATCTTATTTCTCACAGCTCCATTCCCTCTGGGTTTTTTTGGGAGGGGATTTCTTTAATCTAGGCTCCCTTCTCTAGAAATCTAACCTACAGTTTCTCCTCTTTTTTTCTTTTTGTTGGAGCAACCGGCAAAACATTATTTGGTGGAACAGTGGTGGGAATGCAACCCGCTAATCAAAAGGATTCAAATGGATCTGTGCACTGCCAAGCTCTCTCCTTCCCAGCCAGTGGAGGGGGAAAAAAAAGCGAAAGAAAAAAGAGACAGAGCGAAGGCGCAGAGCGCTCTCCTTCAGCAATCTCGCAAATGCAAAACCTTCCACTCCAGTGACTCCTCATTAACTTACCAAATCTGACAGTCTAATTATCGGAGCTGCTTCACGCTTAGAATAAATAAATACTAAAGTGGGTGTTTAAAGAAATTGAGCGGTGAAATTCAGTCATCTAGACAGTCAATAGAGAGAGAGTTTATTTTAAATTTTTATATTCTTATGTATTTATATCATTTTAGGAAAGATAATGAGATAGTTGTCTTTCAGGCTAATTGAGTTCCCAGGCTCGTGGCTGTTTGCTGTCACCGTCTCAAACTTAGCTTTAACTTTTGTGCCTTAGAAATCTGATCACTGCATCCCCATTTGCTCTTTTCTGAAGGCAGAAGTGCACCTAAGGATGGGAAGTGACTACATGGGAGTTCCAGTCCGGCTGTCTTCCGCAGCAAACAAGACAACTAAATCATCCTGGATTTGCATTTACGAGTCTTAAAGAAGAAGCGGGAAGATAAAGAAGCCTCAGATATAATTTTGCAGGAGACAAAATAGGGAAAAATATCTGCTATCGTTTGATGCGATAGAGGCTGCCTCCTCGCGGGGTATTAGGAGCATTCCCCAAAGGAGCAGCTCTTCCCCCGGAACAATAGGACCTTTATAGAGACTCCCTGGCCTTAGATCAAGGCAGCCAGAGCATTTGATCCCTGTCTGTAGGACTTTGTTTCCATGAGTTATGTGGGCCAAACTCTGGGCCCGTCCTGCTTTCGCAAGAGCCCAAGCCGGGCAAGGAGTGAAGGAGACCTGCCCTCTGCTCCCTCCCGTCCCCGTGCCACCTTGCCCGTGTCCCCAGAGGGAACACTAACTTCCCGCCTAGGGCGCTCCTGTGCCACGCTGGGACACTGCTGCCAGGATCCAGCCGTTAGCATCCCCTCCGCAGCCAGGAAGATGCTGTTTGGGGGTGTTCGTCTCTTGGAAACACTCATTTCCTCAATTATTTTTTTGCCAGGGAATTGACCTTTGAAAAATTTCCTCTGGCTTCCAGCTTGTCACAGCAACTTGTAACAAGGACATTCTTCCTACAACTGTTTTATAAAAACAGACGGTAATTTCTGATGGGCAGGTTTTATTTCTGCAGGTGTTGCTTCCCTCTCTCACACCTTGAGATCACCCCCTTCCTTCCACCTCTCGTCCCCAGCTCATCCTTTGCCCTTCTGCTTTAGCTCTCTGGGGATGGCAGCTCCCTGCAAGCACCCCAGAACAGTGCGGGGGCATCTCAGATTTACACTGTGCTTTATAGCAACCAGAATCTTCAAATGATGCAGTTAAATTCCAAAGTGCTGCGATACCAGAATGACGCGGGAGAAAAAATGTCCTCCCCGGTTGCGGTGATAGGGATGGCTACGTGCCGAATTGCTCAGAAGTGCCTGACTTTTAGAGGCCTAATGAGCCGCACGATCCGGCACGACAGTACCATACGTGTCCCAGCCCGGTGCCCTTGGATCCTGCTCCCAACACACTGGTTGCTGTGATAACGCCAAGCAGCTCCCCGTCCACGCGGCACGGATAATCAACCCGGGATGGAGGATAAACCCAGGTGAAATGAACCCATCCACTCTCTGGAAATGTGTCGGGGGGATTGACACACGGTGCCAATCTGTTTTCTCATTCCTTCTCTTTCTCCTCACTCTCTCCCTTGCTCTCGCACTGTCTGTCTCTGTACCTGTTTTTTTCCACACTCTCTCTCTCTCTCTTGGCACTGACACTTTCATCTTCTCCCTTGGGGATTGGAGATGTCACTGCGGGAAGTGCTTGTCCGCCTCTCCGGCAGCAGCAGAGCCCTGTGGCTTTGACAAACCTCATTTAATTGGGAGGAAGCCAGGAGGGTTTGAAAGAACTGAAACATCCACGAAACTCCTTTTATCAGGCATAATTTAAACTCTGCATGGAAAAAACCCTATATGTATAAAGAAAAGTCAACTTCCCTCCTGCTGTGCGTGCTCCCCTCCTCCCCCCCCGGCACAGGCAGCTCCTGCGAGATTCCAGCTTTTCATTTCTCTAAAAGTGTCAGAGCAGATTTGTGCTCCGTGGCTGGGTGAACAGAAAGGGAATGCAGATGCCTCTCGGCCGCGCGCCCGCGCGCCGGGCACCCTCCGAGGGCTGGCGGTTTGGGAGAGGCGCCCGCCGCCCGCGCCTCCGCTTGGGATGTGTCAGAGACGCCGGAATTAAGTTTTCAAACAGCGTGACAACACGGCCGGGAAGCTTCCTCTTAATTGCTCCTATCTAAGGAAAAACGAGCGAGCGGAGGAGCCCGGGAGGCCTTGGGGCCCCGGGGTGCCCTCGCGGTGGGGAGGCCCGCGCGCCCCTCGGGCTGATGCTCCTCGGCTCCGTGGGGCTGCTCCGGCCCCTTCCGCTGCTCGCGCCGGGGTCGGGCCAAAGCAAACAGGGAAACGCACGCCGTAATGTGCAGCGGGATGTAAACCCTGCCGCTCGCTTGGAGGGTTGCGGGGCTGCAGGAGCCTCGTGCAGAGGCACCTCCTGCGCGGGCCCCGCGGGAAGGCTGCCAGGAGGCTGCGTCCCCGCGCAGGGGATGCCGGCGCTGCAGGACACCGGGCATTTGTGTAGGACAGCCCAGATGATACAGCAGTTTTCCAGGGTATTTGCTTTTCCACGTGAAGTTGGAGTAAACACATCCGCTTCAGCTCAGGCTCACCGTTTCAGAGGAAACTTGATGATGAGTTGTTATTGTGTAAAGAGATCACGAGTGAAAGGAAAAATGCTGCTAGAGATTCCTGGAAGGATTGTGCTACACATACCATAACTGGAGCCGTTAGTGCTACGGATTTATAGTGGGAAGTGCAAATGTGCAGGTGGAAGGTCAGAATTAAGAAACTGAACCAAACACCCGTCTCCATCTCCTACCCTCGTAGCAGGATGCAGAGGGCTGGAAACACACGTGAGAGACGCGCTCGTGCCCAGCACTGCTGCTGCCCAGCGCCTGCCTCCTGCAGGAGCAGCAGCTGGGGCCGGCGAAGGGAAGGCAGCAAGCAGGCCGGCGAGCAAACAAATAAAATGGCCATTTAGCTTTACAGCTTGTGCTGTGTTTGTGCTGTGTTTGTTTGCTCGCGCGGCAGCCTCAGAGGCCCTGCGGAGCAGGGCCCGCTGTGCCGCCTCTCTCTGCCCCCGTGCTTCGCCCCAAGGGCCTTTCACAGATACCTATGTACACATGTATCTATATATGTATATATATGTATATATATATGTGTATATATGTATATATATGTATTTATGCTTGCAAGCCCCCACCTCAGCACTCTGGAGAGCAGTTGGGATGTGCTGGTGTGCTCAGGCCAAGGTGCTTAATCGCAGCCCTGGTCTTGCAGCTTTGGGCTACGGGAGAATGGGAATTTCTCCATCCCACCCAACCCCAAGACTATGCCATGGGCTTCTATAAAGGCCATCCTAGCGTGTCCTCCTTGGCATCTCTGATAGAAATGAAAATCCGGGCAGCACAAAGTCCGTCCAGAGCCTGTGCAAGAGGGCCTGGGAAAGCAGCATCAAACCGTGCGCCTCCGAAAGCTGCGCGCGGTGTCACTGAGTCCCTGCTTATCGGGGAATAATCACGGCTCCTCTGGGAATAATAAACCCACTATGTGCTTTCCTCCGCGCAGAATCCGCTGCTTAACTGCCCTCAGATCTGCTTACGCCGACAGAAGCACCTCGCTCTTTCTGAGCGTGCCAGAAGGGCTCGTCTCAAGCGAAACGGCTGCACAAAGCGGCGAGCAAAGCCAGAGGCCGTCCCGACACGGCAGCTCGAGGTAGCTCACCTGCCACGGATCCCTCGGAGCGCTCCTGCAAACAGCCGGCCCGGCAAAGTTTAATATGCAATCACAGCGTTGAGCAAAAAATCAAGCCAACAACCATTCTTTGAGCCTTTACAAAAAACACGCGCTCGGAATTTCAAAGGGCCCTATAGAATCTGTCATCTCAGTATTTATAAATATACATTATTCCTATAGGAGCCGGGGAGCAGCGCTGATGCTGTTAACAAGGCTCTGGCTGCTCCGTAACCCTTTCCTTCCCCTCGTCTGCGAGGAGGGGGCCTGGGGGCGGCTCTGGTGGCGTTGGAGTCTCTGCCTTCAGCAACAGCAGCCCCAGTCCCAGGGCCTCAGCGCCGCCTCCGTGAAGGCTTTGCCGGATCCATGCAGTATTTACAGGCCGGGAAGGGCATGTTGTTGTTTAAAGGACACTTTCTAAACAGTATGGGAGACAGAGAGAAGAGTTTCCTTGAAATCTTTTCTTATAAAACTTGAGTTTGCTCGAGCTTAGTTAAAAACATAATGGCCTGACCTGGAAGACTCCCCTTATGATGATGAACAGAGACTTTCTCGCAAACCACAGGGAGATTTCTAGGCTATAGAGCATTAGCTGAACTTCACGGAGGACCAGCCCTGCTCAGGGCTCATGCGGAGGCTTCCCTGTTGGGAATGCGACCTCACTCCTGGCAAAATTACAAATAGGCTCCTTCATGGCGAGGAGATGGGGTGCCCATAAAGCTACGCGAACAGCAAAGCCCTAATGACAATTCCTGATCTCAGACCTCCTGCAGTGCACGGTACCAGATCAGCTACTCCTGCAGCCTCGATGAAAACACCGATTGGGATTCATGAGTGCTTGGTGCTAGAGCTCTGTAGATACCACAGATACATGTGGTTTGATAGAGCGGTATCTCAGATAGCTCCCTCCCCAAATCAGTCACTGAGATGATTAACTCTGGCAGCAGATTCCTCTTGGATCCTTGTTAACATTTTCCCTGGATCCTCCTTCCTTCATTTTTTTTTTTCCTCCTCAGCTTTAATATATGTGTTGAAATAAATCGTCCGTATTGAGTAGAGACATAATGTTTCCAGGAGGAATAGAAGCAAAACAATTTTTAAAAATGGTTTGGAAAGGCATAACATTTTTTTGTACGAGGTAGAAATTTTTGCCTCTTAGCAAAGCTGGCCAAAAACTTCCAGAGACTGCAACTTTCTGCCAGAAAAATTTGATTCAATGAGATGGAACCACGCCATGGCAATATATCAGTTTCCTTTAATATTTAATAAAAATGTCAAGATGACTTAAGCATCACAGTTTAACTCTATTGAAAACTTTTATCATTAACATTCTTCAATGAGTTAAATATAAAAGTTAAAAAATGTAAGCTGAACTGATAACATCGAGGCAAAATGTCTCAGTGTTTTCTGAATGAAATGTCGTCTTGTTTTGTGAAATACGTTTTCAAGATTAACATCATAAAGAGAAAACAGGATTTTCCCTACATTGCAGCTAGAGATAACTATTTGCTTACTGGGAAGTGGGAGGAATATCTGAACTATTATCTCTACTATGTCTTGACTGAGCCCCTGACTTTAATTTGTCATTTATATAACAGGGAAATTAATAATTATTTACAAGGGCCGATGAAGCAACTCCTGCTGTCGCTGTGCAAACAAGCTCTAATTCTGCTGGAGTGAGGGCTGCACACAGAGAGCTTTGATAATAAACGGGAGATACGGGTAGGAAAACACCGTGTCTCTACTCGAGGATTTAACACAGTTAACTAATCCACTTTAAATCAGTTCAGATTAATCTCATGACTGATCCCATGGAGACAAACCCATGGTGACTTATGAGGCCTCATTGTGCCGAGGGTAAGGACAGACCGGTAAATATTTCCCTACTGTAAGGATTAAGGCTGATCTAAAATTGTAAACCAATGTAAACAGCTCCTCTTTAGAGGTGAGATAACCCATATTGGGCTATCGCTCCCCAAAGGGGCTGAACTGCTGATTTAATCGTCGCGCAGTGATGATCTACACGTTCAAATGATGGGATCGTGAGGGCTGAGGGGCTTCTTGAGCAGATGCAAACAGCAGCAGCCGGGTTTGTTACCTCCTATCAGCATGCAAGGCAGGCCGTGCTAATGAGGAGCTACCTTCCTGCTCCAAAACCCAGGTGGAAACGGTTAATGAACTGCTAATAAGGCAAGCGAGCCAGAGGACAAATGTTAAGCTTTCCTAATTGATGGAGAGCGGGAAGGAGGATGCCGAGCGCTGCCGGGTGGAGGCAGCGGCTCCGGAGATGGCTCCTCAATTCCCCTCATTAGAGGAACCTCCGCGGAGCCTCGTGTGCGGGGCAGGATCCAGCCTGTGTCCAGGCCTGTAGGAAGATTCCCTGCATCCCGACCGCTTGTGATGCACATGGGAAAGTGCTGCTTTTCCTATGGGATCGAAGCTGTGTGAAGTTTATTGTGATGATGGAGACTTTGTCGTTGGAAAATTCATTTTCCCATTTGTTCGATGAAGCATCAGCATAAAAAGTGAGATTAAAAAATGAACCCCTAAGAGTTCAGACTTCATCCTTCGTCTCACCAAAGTCGTTTGGAGTTGATGCTCAGGGCCTGCTGCTTGATGCCTCCATCTGCTGGTGGCACCTTGGAAAAGCAAATGAGACCCCAAATCTGCGCTCAGGAGAAGTTGGCGATGGAACAGCTTTCCAGATTCATTCAGCAGAGCGAAGCCACAGACATTTGGAAAAGGAAGCTCCTTTTAAAATCCATTGCTACGTCTGAAAGAGACAAGCGCACGACTCGCGCCTGCTGAATGAAATGTTCCCAGCGTGTCCCTGGAAAACAAATATGTGCCGCTGCCTCCTGTTTGGAATCCAGATGTCAGCAGAAAGGAGGCACAAAAGGACTCGGGGCTGTGGGCCCTGCAGTGTTCCCAGCCTGGCACGGCTCTAGCTCGTGTCCTGGGCTGCGAGTCCTAATCCTTTCCTGCCCTTGACCCCCGCTGTCTAGATTCAAACTTGTAACCATTAACGGGACTGGATCGAGACACTGGCCTTCTGGTGTCACCAGCGGTGTTTAGAGGGGATTTAAACTCCCTGCTTTTCAGCGCAGTGAAATGAACACAGCAGTAGCTTAATGCGAGGATTTGAGCTCACACAGCATGAGAGCTTTCAGAAACGGTGTTAACAGAGCTCCCAGCGCCGCTCGCAGGGCAAGCGAGATGAGGGGCACGGAACAAATGAGCAAGCGCAGGGCAGAGCCTCGGCACAGGGCGCCGGGGAGCCGGCACGGGGCCGGGATGCCCTTCAGGAGCCGGCCAAGGCTCTGCTCTTGGCTCCCCGGCTGTGTGTAACTCATTTCTAAACACGTCTCTGCTGGGGAGGGGAGCTGGCCAAGGAAGGGCAGCTTGACCATCCTCCCCTCTGTCCTGGTGCCAGGTGCCCGCGGCAGGGCTGAGGAGATGCCCTTCCCCATGTGCGGCCACGTCTTCCCTTCGGAACGTGCCGCAGGATGCGCTCGAGCGACACAAAAACACCTGAAGGTTTCCAGCTTCCCTTTCAAAGGTTCCTCCTAAGCCACCTGGCCCAGGAACCCTTCCAGTAACAACCTCAATGTGGGGCTGAGCTGACGCCGCCGAATCCAGCGGGAGTTTTGCCATCAACTTCAAGGAGAATAGGCTCGCACCTCGGCGCTTTGTTTCGTGCTGTGCTCCCTCTCCGCCTCGGGCGCAAACCTGTTTGTTTGTTTGCTGCCTGCGCGCCTGCCAACATCAAGGGGACTAGCTAAAAGCACCCGAGCCACCGCGTTTGGGGAAGCGCGAGGAAGTTTGTTTGCTCATCCGAACCGTCCCCGGCGCTCAGGTTCACACAGCGGGGCTGGAAACGCTCTCGAGGGGAAAGGGGTCCTCAACAGGCCTCCTTAGGTGGAGGAATCCCTCGAGGTTGCTCTCTGCGGAGGAGAAGGGAAGAGCACATGAGATTATTTGGGAATGGTTTGTCCTGTTTGAGCATGTCCTTCCCCTCGGAGCTCGCGGAGGAGCCAGCGGAGCTTCCCGCAAGCCGGAGCGGGATGTGCTCCCTGCGCTGCCCGCTCCGCGCTTGCTGCCCGGCCGCATCCAACTCGCCGCGCGCAGCGGCGCATTCCCGTTTCACGCCGCCTTGATTAATGCGTCTCGGCTAATTGTGTGCGGGATTGCAGCCCTTTGGGCCGCGAGCCCGCGGTATTGTTCAGCCCGTGGCGGCTACCATGTGAAAATGGGGGCTGTTTGGTGTTCATGCGCCGGAATCAAAGGAGGGGCATCTCGGACCGGGTCACGGTGCAACACCCACTTCTTTGAAAAGATGTTACTATGCTCTACTAAACCCGTAAACCTCCGCTTTGAGCACATCTTCTGCCTCCTCCTCTTCCCCCCTGCTCTCTTTTTTCCCCTTTCCAGACAGACAGACCCTCCCACCCCTCTCCTAGGGTACAAGCAGGCGGAATGGCTAGATTGCAGATGGATGGGCTTCTCATTCGAGGGTTTTTAATATTTCACTTTTATATTTCTCCTAGAGAATGATCCTGCTGAGAGGCTGAGAATCAGTGCTCATCATTTCCCCCTCGCTGACACTTGAATATATTTTCCCAAGAGAAAACATTAAAAAGAGAGAGAGAGGGGAAGACGGAGGGAGACGGAGTGACTGAGCCTGCTTTTCAAAGCAGACTTCTCAACCTGCCCACATCAAAATAAGAGACAACTGGCCCTTTGAAGTCCAGGACACAGGCCTCCCTACCAGCCCATGTGGAAATAAAAGAAGGCAGCTTTATAAATCACACGGATTTCTCACCTTGCCCACATCAAAATCAGGGACAGTGACCTCTCCAAATGAGGAGTAAAGGCCCCCAAACCAATCTCCATGAAAATAAGGAGAATTCGGATAAACTGTGTCTCCGGGAACCTGCCAGCTTTTCCGGGCTGAAGCAGGGGACATCGGGCTTTACCGAGAGGAGCAGAGACCAGCTTAACCGTGAGTGTTGGAGCAGCGGAATCTTCCATGAGCCTAAGGGGTATCGGGCTGCCAGGAGGCAGTTTTGGCTGGCCTGTATCTCTGCTTCCATCCCAGGCATCACTCCTACAACAGCACTATTTTTATCACTTAACTCGAGGGATTTGCTGACAGCAAAACACATAATGTTTCATAATGTTGAAAAAGCACAGGGTTTTCTTTCCCGGTGAGAATTACTGATTCAAAAAGTACTACATGCGCGGTACCCCCAAGACAGAGGTGATGCTCTGGGGAGTTCAATCCGACCTGGTTTATAGCTGGGGAGTTGGAAAGTCCTGGCCAGGTGTCCTCGGTTGGGACCCGCAGGACATGTGTAAAACAAGGAGGAGAATGGGAAGAGCAGTGACTGCAGCAGCAGCGAGTGCTGGTGTGAGGCTGGAGGGATCCAGCTCATCCAGGTAATTCCCCAAATAACCAGATTGCCTTAAAAAAAAAATCTGGAATGTGAATATGAACAATGTTAGGGCTTTTTACTCGTTCCTCAATGTTAGGTTTGTCTCACAAAAATTATGCTTTGCAGAGGTGAGACAGTTCCTTCAAATGAAAGCCGAGATGCTGTGATACAAGGAATGAGCCCCCGCAGAAACTTGCAGTGAGAGTGCAAAAAAACTGGTGTCAGTAGAGAAATACCATAAAGAGCATCGTGGAGCCTGACTGGGACGGTCCATGTCACCTGCTCCACGGCTGTTTCCTCCCTCGGAGCAAGCAGGAGAGCAGGAGTTACCTGGGGCTACCTGGGACAGGTAGCCCCTGCAGATCAGTGTTTCGTGGCTGGCACAGGAGCCTTCCATGCTATCCAGTGCCATATGAATACGCAGTTCTATTTTCTGAGCCTTCTCTTTACTGAATGCTTTTCCAGACCCTACATTTGGACCTGGTTTTGAATTTATGAGCTGGTCGGGCAGGGGCGGTTGTTCTGGAGCCTTAATGAGGTTTCATGCCAAATTGGAGAATGAGTTGTATTTATTTAGCTTAAATGAATGGGATGTGGGGATTGTTTCATCCCTTGTGCGTTCACCCTAAGTCCTGTTCTGTGCTTTCAAATGGAGCAGAGCAAGAGGGTCACTCCGTGCTCGCTGTTCTTTCCCTCAAGCAGCACCGCCGGCCCGAGTACCTTCTTCTTCATCTCCTTCCCACCCTGGTCCTCTGTCACCCCGTCACTGGTGATGACGCTGCTGCTTGCGCAGCCACGCGGTGAACTGGGTGATTAACTGGTCTCCTTCAGGTAATCCAGGGAGAAACGTGGGTTCCCTCATGGATGTAGCCCCATCTCCAAGGGAGGGTGACACTGGGCAGGTTTGAGGGAGTAGAGAGGGTGCCTGGACACTGCTTAATGTGGCACTTGCCTCTAAAGAAGTGTTGGTGAGATGGCAGCAGCAGACTTGATGATTCAACAGGATCAACACGTTTCAGCAACTGTTGTTTTTTGCCAGCTATACATCCATATGTGTTTATGAGGACCAGACCGACCAGAGATGAGAACATAATCATTGCAGAGATGCAGGCGGGCTCAGGCCTGGCACAGGCTGCCTGTGTTATTGCTACATAAAAAAAAACAAACGCTGCCTATTAGGAAAAAAAGCAGGAATTCCCCCTCTGAACCTCGCAGTCTGCAGAGCAGCCCAGGTTAGGCACTGAAATCCTCGAGGAGCTTTGAAACCTTGGCTTAACACAGAGCCTCCTTGCAGGCTGCATAATAACATAAAACCTTCTGTGAAGGCACTGATTATTTCATGGCTCTTAAAGCTTCCTCATGATTTTTAAATAAGTTTCTTTGCCTTCCACGGCACAAAGCCTATTAATCACGGTATCAGCTAGGGCTATAACCCTGCGACTGCCAAACCACAGGAAACGTATCGGGAGATTTCAGAGCCGAAGTGGAAGGATACCCTTCACCAACACGCTGCAAGACCGTGCCCTGCCCTCGCTTTGAACCCTGCTAATTGGCCGAATATGGATGTTTATTTTTCCTCAGTAATTCATTTTTTTCCCTTTCTATGAAAGGGAGATTCAGCATTTATTTAAAGGGGCTGAACTCGGGTGAGTAGCAGTGTGTGCCGCATCCTGCAGCAAGGCAGGGAGCTAACCAGGAGCAGCAGAATTTGCAGTACCTGCACACCTTGAATGCCTCTTCAATTTGATGTCACTGTAATTGGCTTTAAATTTTTGTTGAGATGACAAACATCAAAGGGAAGTCATTTGATTTACTCCTGTGCCTGAAAAAAAAAAAGTTACCAAAGGTAAAATGGTTGCAGAGTCTGCTCTAAACTTGGCAGCTTGCACTAGTTTATTTCTGCTGCTCATAGGACCTATGCCCAGGGCTTCAAAATTAAATAGGGGACTGGATGGAGTGACAGCTTTTTTTTCTCTCCCATTTCAGGTATATTTTACTCGCCTCCCAGATCTTCTCCAGTTGTTGGAGGGCACCAGAAGTTCCTGCAAATATTGGTTGGCCCTGGATCCATCTCCTGCGAGAGGAGTGCTCTACCTCTGCAGTATGGTGGTAGGCACGGCACGGGATGAGAAAACCCTGGGAAGTCGGGAAGGCTTCCCTAGGGGAGGAACATGCTGCCCAGCTCTGGTCTTGCAGCGCTTCCCTACGCATTTGCCCCTGGTCCTGGTCACAGACTGGACGGAGTGAACAAAAACTTGATCCAAGTCCCCCACACTGAAGTACTTGACCTAGAAAGGTGGTAAGTAAAATAAAGCAGCGACAGGTAGAGATCACATTCATGTCTATCTCAGATAAATATTTTAAAATAATCAGAGTTCCTGTTCCCACCTCTTTCTTTTTTTTTTTTTTTTTTTTAATTATCATTACTTACCCTCTCCCCACCAAAAAATGAAAGAAAAGAAAGAGGAAAAGAAAAACTTCACCAACAAAACCAGACAGGCTATATCCTTGGAAGAGAATCCCATTAAGTACCATCTTTTCTCCATCACCAAAATAATTTGTTTCAGATCTCTTTCAACCTGTTTTGTTACCAACCTATCCCAAAAAGGCAGCCAAGGTAGAAGCCTGTGGAATGTTTTTTTGAGGAGAAAAAAAATGCAAAATTTGGCTGGTAACAGTAGGGAAAATAAGCAGGGAGCTACTACACAATATATTAGCTCCAGTAGATGCAGAGACACCGACCACTGAAGAGGATTTTCCTTTAGAAGCAATTGGCTCTTCACTGCAAAACAGAGGGCAGGATTTCACAGTATTACAGCACCACATTGAAGTAATCCCGTGTTTACTCCATCCGCAGCCCTGTGCTTGTACCAAGACAAATGAAGGCTTAAAAAACTCGCTTGCAAAAATATTTTATTAAGAGGGGCTAGTCCAGGTGGTGATAATGGTGAGATACTTGTGGCCAGGATAGGCTTATCTATTTCCATGACATAGTGTATGGTGTCAAACTTTGCTCATTCACTTTTAACCTTTTCACTTTTCTTCACTACAGACTTCTGGGTTTTCTGTCTTTTCACTATATCCCATCTCTGCTCTTCAGGTTTTAGGTTCTTCAGGTGTACCACATTTGAGTGCTGTAGGTTGAAATGCTGACAGTCCAGCCGTCTCTAGCAGATTCTCATGAATTATCTTCACGTGTTGTGCTGTAATCAGTAATCTCGCCTGGTCCTCTGCACTGATATCCTCCTTCTAAGGATATCTTGGGTTTTTTTGCAATCGTGAAGCTGCTTTTTCTATCTGGCCGTGGCCAGTGGAAAGCCTGACGCGCAGCTCAGCCGGGGTATTCGTTTGGGTCATCCTCATGGTCAGGTGGTGCCAAGTCTCTTTCCAGATCCATATCCCACTCTGTTTTCGCAAACATCTCTGCTTTCCCTTAGCCTTGTGTACAAGCCCTGGGTCTTGTGAACTTTTTATTTTTCTGATATGTTCTGCCAGCGCCATGTGTCAGGAAACGTAACTCACAGCGTTTGCAGCACAGGTTTGTGTTTATAGCACTGGCACATCGGTTCTTTTGGAGCCCTGAGGAGCAATTCTACGTGGGTTTGGAGCAAATGGTCCCGAGGTTTGCCCCCAATTTGGGTTCCCATACTCTGGCTGGGAATGGCCAACTGATGGGAAACAGCAGCTGCTGCAGAAAGTTCATGCGGGTTCTGTGCAGCCCTCAAATGAGCCAGCCACAACTATTCCTTGTGTGGAGGTTTCTTCTAACGACCAGTTCTGGCTGGGCCCGTTCCTGACTTGAACTTAGGACTCGGAGGAACTGGGCATTGGAGGTGCCTGAGTCTCCCCTGCTGGTAACAAAGTGCCCTGGTCTTCAGACCCCAAGTGCTCCGAGAGGCAGGAGGGTTCACGGGGCTGACAAAGCCCAAGCTGCTGCCGTTGCCATTAGAGCTGAGAATGCAGCAAATCCGGACGGGGCAATACATGGAAGTAGGAGCTGGATGCCTTTTTTTTCTAGACTCGGCTAACATTTGCTAAGAATTACCCAAGGGCAAAGGGCTGAAACATCCAAATCTAATGAAGCAGCCTGTTCACTAATGGGCAAGCTGGCAGTCTGCGGAGAGGAACAACTTCTAGGTCGTTACAAATTCACCTTCCGATGGAGCTCTCTTTTGTATTCACGGTTTATTCCCATTATCTCTGGAAGCCTTTAAACCTCTGGGTCTCTAATAAAGACAAAACTATCAGAGCGACCGCAACTGCTGGAAAGGAAGGGCTTTTTGCTTCCTGCAGTGAGGCTTAGCTGACCAGCTGCCTTTAATGCCTGCTTCATACTGTATTGATTCGGCAGTGGCAATCATAACTGTTGCCATCTCTGTGTTTTGCAGGATGAAATACACTTTTCCTTATAGAAAAAGGCCAGAAGGAGACAGAACAACTCTCTTTTTGCAAGTATTTTTGTCTGTTTGTTAAAGCAGGACTTTGGAAACAAGGCTTTCTGGGTCCCTCATTTCACTCTCTCAACTTTCCCTCCGAGGTGTGGGATTTATAGTACTGGAAGGATCCTTTCTTAACCAAGATTATTCAAAACACAGTCTCTACTTTTAAATATTCCTAAGATTTAGACCGACATTAGAACTCTTGCATTGTTTTTTCCTTTTTTTCTCCTTTTTCTCCCTTGCTGTTCATTCTTGAGGAATTCTTAGTCGATGCGAAACGACCTAAGAAGATTCCCGTGACGTTCCTGGAAGATTATGCTAGGAAAGCTTGACTGAAAAGAAGAGCTGACTTAAGGCACTCATGACATAAGCATCTACTGCAAATCAGCTCTGCACATTCATAAAGCACTTTTTGTTTAAAAAAAGGGTGATACAGAGTGTAATCTTTCTGAAACATTCTGTTAGTCCCCCTGAAATCCCTTAATTGAGTCGTCTAAAGTCTCGAAGAGACAGAGAGGGAGAAAGGAGAGAGAGAGGGAGAAGATGCAGAGATTAAAGCAGCTTTGCTAGTTAGTCCAAGAGCAGCAAGTCTCCTCCCATCCCTCTCTCTTCATCTATTCAAGGCCTCATTCACTCCCCGTGTGCCTCCCACTGACAGTATTGCTGCTCAAGCACACTATGCATGAATTGCCATAATGTTTTATTTTGTTATAATTGGTTTCTTTAAACTGAGGCTTTAACACCCACTGTCTCCTGCCATTGCCGAGGGCTTTCTGACCTGCCTTCATGTAAATTGCAGCATCCAGAAGAAATAGCTTTTTCTTCCCCCTTTCTTCCCTATAGACAAGAAACATCTGTGTGAATTCACATTATTTCCTAATAGACAAAAATTGAACTTAAATGCAGCATCCATCAAGATAATAAATGACCCTTGCTGGAGGAAGTCGCTGAATGGAGCTCCCTGAGGTACCTCCATCCTCTCAGCATGGCACCTTTCTGCAGGGCCAGCGCTCTGAATGTCGTTGTTAGCAGGGGGCTCTGGGACAAGGGTGCCTGCAGTTTTGGAGCTGCAGCATGGGCTTCTTTTAGGAAAAAATAAAAAATACAGCCCTATACCAAGTGACTGCCTAATACAAAGTATCTGGCCTGCTAGACAGGCATCTTCCAGCACAACCAACGTTCCTGAGAGACTCAGGAGGGGAGAAGGGGCAGGTAGAGGAGAGGCTACTGAGACTGCTAAGCAGCTGGAAGCCATTAGGATTTAGCAAGTTTTTTCTCCTCATTGAAATCTTGAATGAATTAAATTAGTAGCAGCCCTAGAGGAGTGAACAGAATAAAAAGCCCTGTTTTGTTGGTGGTTTAGGCCATCGGTGTCTGCAACAAGCTGTAGATCTCTGGAGGATAAAGCAGCTGGGATGAGCTGGGCTTTGCTGCTCTTGAATCTACTCGCCCTCCTCTGTAGCCTCATTCTTGGGTCTGCTGTGCTGCCCTCCATTCCCAGCCCTGGGCTCCAGAGCAGGTAAGCAGAGTCCTGGCGTGACGGGGGTGCAGAATGACCAGGCTTGAGGAAGAAGGGGTGAAACAGCAGTGCAATCTACAGGTGTAAAACTGCCCAGAATGAGGATGTTCTGCTGATGATTTGTAAACTGCCTGTCCCCATGGATAGATTGTACCCCCTGGTTCTTCACAAAGTCCTCTCTGCAGAAAGCTACCCTGAAGCAGCCAGCTAGGTAAATCCAAAACAATGAGTGCATTGAGCTAAGTGCTTCTACCCAGAAACCTGGAGATGATTCATAAATGTTATCAAATGAGATTTCTATGTCTCATAAATACTATCAAATGAGTTTTAAATAATACCATGGCTGAGATGCAATGACTTAATTCCTTAAAATTTCTAGAAATCCAACATTATCAAAGTCTCTGCTACTTGGACACTTCCACCTCACACATGTTAACTGCTCTACCTAGCAGCTGTATCGACTGTCACTTGGTTGACTCATTGAATTCACCTAAGAAGATTTTCCCCAAGAACCCCCAACCCGTTCATTACCAGACAGCCCAGATGAGAGGAATATTTGGTAGTGCCAAGCAGCGCATCGGGAGGGCAGCACCACTCCAGAGGAGGATATTTGACTGGGAATAGATGTGGCACAAGCAACGCCTGCCACAACAAAGAATATGGAGTACTGGGAGAGGATGGTCCTGCCAATACAGCATATAATAATGGGAAATAGAACATTATTCATCCCTTGTGCCTTTAAACACCAGCAATCCCAAAGCAGTTTACAAGCAGTTGCCAAAGCTGGTGTCTCTGGAGACCCCTGGGACAGGTCAGATCAAGCAATATACCCTGTCCTGCAAGGCAGAGAGGAGAAGGAAAGGCTGTTTTGACTGATGAAACCACACATATGCATGTGTACATCTGCAATTTTATATTCAAATATGTTATTAACTCCCTGGGATAAGCTGTAGTTATTTTGCATCTTCAAAATGCTTCTAATATACTTCATTCACTTCTTCAAACTAAGGAGCTGTGCTCTTTCCAGACTGCTGATCAGCTGCAGACAGTTAATAATATCAAACTGATATTTTCATTTCAAGAAAAAAGAAGGCATTTCTTCATCTCTGTTCCCCAAGAAAAATGGGGATAAAGACCCAGGAAGAGGGTGGTATTACCTCAGCTGGCATCTGTGGTCACCGTTCCCTTGACTTTCCAAAAGTCATGAGTTAGAGGCAGTCACAGCAAGTCCCCAAGGCCCCCAGGAAGGTGAAGGGGAAACGTGCTGGAGACCCCCCAGCAGTGCCCAGGGAAGTGGCCCCGCAATGCCCAGCAAAGTGAAGAGCTTTGCTGTGGCCTGTGCAAATCCTCCTTCCTGGGGGATCCAAATACTGAGCACGGGGGCTTTTTTTTTTCTGTACTGCTCAGGCTTTGCCTTTAGGAAACCCACTCTGACCCTGTGAAAAAGCCCAGGAGTAGATACAGCTCTGCAAAGGGACTCTGTAAAGGAACCAGAACTGGAGCCCTCCCTTGACAGCCTTGTAAACTCGGAAGTATCAGCCCAGCAAAGAGGGCCCACAAGGTGCTGCAGAGGGAGAGGTTCGGAGGGTGAGCTGGAAGTGAGCGATGCTCCCCTTCATCTTCCTCCTGTGGAGGAGTGAGCGGTGGTGCCCAGTGAGTAGCCCTATTGCATGTGTCGGTCATCACTTAAGTGAGGTTGTCCCCTCCATCTCCCAGTATAAATAAAGGGAAGACCAGACTGACCACAGAAATACTTTCCTGAAGTTTGGTGAGAGGTCGTGTCCCTACCTTGTTTTGCTGTGGACACAGAGCTATCGGTGCACCAAACTATAGCTCTGAGCAGCCATGTGGGCAGCCTCCAAGCGGTCACTCGCCCAAGTGGGCTGATTTGAGCTCACCAAGGCAACTGATGAGCGAGTTCTGCATTGTGGATGATGGGGAAGAACGTGTGGCAGCTGTAAGCCAGGTCCTGCACGTGAGAAGCCAGCAAAAGTCCTGCAAATGAGTGGGGAGCTGCCCTGGGGCTTCCTCACCTTCCCATGTGGAGCACTTTGCAGCGAGGGCAGCTCCTAAGAGCACGTTCTGGGTGTAGAGCTCTCCGTTAGCGCTGGAGCGGGGGTTGCAGGAGAGGTTCAGGAGCCATGAGCCTTGCC
This sequence comes from Crypturellus tataupa, assembly GCA_034781795.1. Lineage (NCBI taxonomy): Eukaryota > Metazoa > Chordata > Aves > Tinamiformes > Tinamidae > Crypturellus > Crypturellus tataupa. The sequence continues at coordinate 109,837 of JAWLRI010001081.1, forward strand.
CATCGGAGCAGCGAACACAAGCAGCGGGAGGCCCCTGGCCGCTACGTGTCCTGGACCAGCAAAACAGCGTCCTCGACAGTGTAAGCTGTTGGCTTGCAAGCTGGGAGACAACCCAGACACAGTTTAACCGCCAGAGCAAAGGAGAGCCGAGGAATCGAGCAGGAAGGCGAGCAAGCAAGACCTAACGCCTGTCGGAGTGGCAAGTGTAAATAAGCCCATTGTAAAAGAATCTAGTGTGGGCAGAAGCAAAGTATGAAATCGGATAATGGTTAGAAAACAGAACACAATGGAAACGTGTTCTTTCCTCAGAGAGAAGACGTTTCCCATCAGAAGTTTAACCTGATGAGCAGGAAAATCAGTGACACCTATAGGTCAGTTTTCTACCACGAAAGTGTCCCTGTCGTATCCTGCAGAATCCCATCATAGCTGGTGGGAATCACTCGAAGGAAAAACAAACAATGTTTTGCCAGTAAAAATGAAGCAAGCTGCGTGACCCAGAGGAGCAGTAAGTCATTCTGCAGTTCAGTTCCTGCTGACAGGGAGGATTTTGGACCCAAAAGCAGAGCAGCTGGCTAGTGTTTCTTTGCATAAATGCCAGCGACTACATGTTACAGTCATGTACTCAGGGTCTGGTAGCAGAGCCCTTGAGGTCTGTGCCAAAACTGCAATACGGGATCTCGGACACATCCGAGCACGGAGGATGTTTAAAATTTGGGGCCCTGAGAAACTTCTCTAGAATTGGTATTGCTTAACAGCGTATCTGGGAAAAAAAAAAAGATGTGAACAAGGTGGCAACGTTTGAAGATGACAGAAGTATTTAGATTAGCCCAGATAAGAAGTGACAGTGAGGAACTTCAGAGGGATCCGAGATGAACAGACAGTCTGATAAGGTACAAAGTTATTGTTGACAGCTGTGAGTAAAATCAACTGGAGCTACATGGGGGAAAGACCTAGGCACTCACTGAGGACATCTGCGTTAAAACCTAATTCACTGTGCATTGAAAGTCCTAAAAGTTAATTAAAATTGTGAAGCTGTCCACAAAGGAAGGTAGGGGACTATTAAAATACTAGCCTACAAAGTATGGTACATCTTCAGCTATGCTCAATTGCGGTCAAGCTATTCCCCCAAAAAGCTTTTGCAAAATGAGAGGGTTTTAATTGACTGTGAATATGAAGATAGTTCCAGATGAGAAGAGAGTAAGATTTGAGAACTTTTATTTAGGGGGATGAATAATATATGGTAATGATAAGAAAATACTAATATGTGGAGAGACAGATTTGCTTGCTACAAGATGTCATTGTTTACAAAAGCTGAATGTCCTCTTGCAGGCTCAGGAAATGGGAAGAGGAACCTAAGCTGAAAAAAAGGCTTTGGAGAGTTAGTGAGAGGGACATTTTTAACATCTTTACCAGAGAGAGCTTTTCTTCTAAGTGTTTCTCGTATGTGGAGTGAATAAATATTGGTAACTTATAGATGTTTTAAGCATTACAGGAATTTACAAGGATCATAATTGGAAAACCAATTTTTCTCATGCTTTAAGAGATACTTGTCCTCTAAGGAGCTCACCATAACATTGTGAGACTGAAGTCCTCCAGGGTGCTGGGCCATGTACTGTGCCAGATCTGTGTGCTAAATAAGAATTACAAAAAATAATAACTTGAGGAAAAGCTAGGAGAAGATAACTCCAGGAAAAGAGCATTTATTGCTCCTACCAGCAATGCCTGCCCTGGGGGGACAGTAGGGGAGAGGGGAGAGGAAAAAAAAAGATACAACTACATACAAAGGATTTATCTTCATCTTATTTTCTTTTCATTTATTTTTCATCTTGATCTGATGCAGCATATGAGGATGTGCTGAAGCACAGGGCTGGTTGACCTGCTTATCACCATAACAGTTTGTGGCCTGAAGATGGTAGTTAGAATTCACACAGAATCAACTCTAAAGCTACAGTAAGAGTCGCAGCAGAATATTTTCTTCATCATTTGGCTGATAGGTGTTAGAAAAGGTAACAGAAAACTCATACTGAGAACTTACTGACATCTCAGCCTGCCCTCAAGAGAAACCTGTAGCTCGGCCATGGCGAGTCACTGCAGCCAGTGCCCTGCTTGGCACTAGCTGCGCTGTGAGCAGGTCTCAGCAGTAAGTCTCGCTGCAAAGATGGGCTCTGTGGCAGAAGAACACGTGCAGTTCCCTTGGTTTGTGCCCCGGCCGAGGAGCCGTGGGACACGAGGCTCTGCTGCGAGCAGGACAAGCCAAGCAGCGAGCGCCCGCGCTGGCATCGCCCTGCTCGTCACCAGGGCCACCACATCAGACCCAGCTGCCAATGCCCAGCTGGGCGCCGGCAGAGGCCCCAGCGCGCAGCAAAGCCAGGCCTGCCGGCTCCACCGCTTCCCTCAGCCCCTGGCACAGCAGAAGAGCTTCGGCCTGGCTGCACACTCGTCCTCCCCTGCTGATTAAAACCAGCCACGCGCCCTGCCGGACCACCCAGGGGTAAAAGCTCCATCCAGATAAAGCACGGGCACACATTGCCGCTGAGTTAGCCAAAGCACACAATGCACAACTTGTGCTGGCCAGGGGAGGGCAGATGACTTTTGGTCCTGCATAAAAGCTGCTTTTTGTCTTTTTTTTTTTTTTTTTTTTTTTTTTTTTTTTTTTTTTTTTCTTCCCCCAACATCTACAAAAGATGTTTGAAGAGCTTTGGGCTGGCAAATTTCTGCTGGATTAGCGCTCTGTATCTCGTGACCACAACAATTTCGTGTGGTTGCAAAAGCCCTGCGGCCACGCGCGCTGCATGGCACATCTGGGGCCTGCGACCAGACCCACATGGAGCTTGCAGAGCAGCACGGGCTGCCTGTCCTGGCCGGGGCACGCGGTGTAAATCAGCACTGCACAAAAGACTCTCTAAACTAGCCTCTCCACAGGCTCACTGCTATTTTCTCCTGTAGAGAAGGGAGCAGCAGAAGTTGCAGGCTCTCACCCTGTTTGCTTGAGCATGCTAAAGGGGTACCAATCTTTACATTGGTTTACATTATGGTTTATTGTACTGGTGGGCCAGGAGCGTAATGCAGAGCAAAAACACCCCAGCAAGTAAGTTTCAAGGCAACCAGCAACACCATCCGTGCTGCAAGTAGGCATATTCAGGGATCTCCCTCTGCTTTCATCCAGAATTGCACTAAGGACTTTGTAACCTTTCGTACCTTAATTACACTGGAATAAATCTGGAGCTGGTCCACCAACCTCCCTGGTTATTCTGAGTTTCCAATGGAGTTTTGATCCTGTCCCCTGTGCCAGGACTGGTCTGCAGCGCTCGATGGTGACAAAATTAGCTGCAACTTTAAGCAGAAGTGGAAAACCCAGAAATCTGTGACCTCTTACACTCACAGCGCTCGCCAACAGCAGACAACAGACTGGCGCAAGGTTGTGTATTTCTACGTAAGGAGGAAACTGGCTTACGATCCTCCTGAGATTTTGGAGCAGATAAAAATAGGAGTGTTAATTAGCCCAGCGGTTTGTGAAGTTATGTCTGTGGGGACACATAAGAATGTACAAACAAAACCTCGGCACTGGAGCAAAGTCGTTTCTTTCTCAAAGAAACGCTGCGGCTGCTTCGCCCAGGGCTGCGCTGTGACTCACGGCCCAGTTTCTCGTCCTCTCTTACGCAGGGGGTCGGGGAAAAGCGTGGATGAGGCCGAGTCCCTGTCACCTCTCCAGGCACTGCTGCCACGGCCGGACCACCTGCCTTGGAGCACCGGCCCCGGGAAGAAGCGCCCTGCCGTGCGGATACGGGACATCGCGCTGCTACATCCACGCAAGTCACTAACGCGGGGGTGAGCGCGGCGCGGGCGGCAGCACCGAGCTCAGTCCAGGCCGGGCTTAGTCCAGCCCAGCATCCCGGAGCGCCGCGATCCCGGCGCGGAGCCCGAACGCGCCTCGGCCTCTCTTGTTCCCGCGCGGCACCCGTCGGCGCAGCCCCC
>JAWLRI010001081.1:121388-131574 GCA_034781795.1 Crypturellus tataupa
TGGATAAATATCCAAACATTAGGCCATGTATTAAGTTTAATACACACATAAATTTAATACACTTTTTTTATTGTACTCTGTTTTTTGATGTGCTTTGCTCTTCTCAATAAAATCCATGTTTTGATCTTGGGCATACTGTGATTTTTGGATTTTATAGCTTTTCTCACCTGTATATTATCTAGCTTATTATTATCTACTTTTCGTTTACTTCTAAGCAGAAATATATATTTAAAATGCAGGATTCACTTTGCATTTTAAGTACAAAGGATGATAGTTGGGTTAAATTGTTTACCCAATTTTTAGAACACTCCTTGCCTAATTTTTTTGTTGATTTTCTTATGTGGAAAAAGAGGATCATCATCAACAACTGGGGTTGGAAGGGATCTGGAGATGATCTGGTCCCAAACCCCTGCTCAAGCAGGGTCATCTGGAGTAGGTTGCCCAGGACCTTGTCCCAGTGGGTTTTGAATATCTTTGGAGCTGAAGACTGCCCAGCTTCTGTGGGCAACCTCTTCCAGTGGGGCTGGGAACAGAAACTGAGAGATGCGAAACTATCTGTACTATTCAGTCTCACCTACCCGTGCTATGCAATGAATTGCATAACTTAATTTAAAAGAAATCAGAGTCAGCATGAATAGCTGCCTACTCTTTTGAGTGTACTACTTGTGTGCTAGAAGTTGGCAGCAATGCAGCCTATCAAAGCAGAACATTTTGGGGATCCTTTAAGTGTTGGAAAACATGCATTACTTAATGCTTTTGCTTCTAAACATCTACTGCCATTCCATCAAAGCTCTTCTCACTGCCTTAGTGCCTGTTTTACTTCACAAGTTCGTGTGAAGCTGGCAAGAGCTGCTTTGTATGGGGAGTAAAGTGCTGAACACCGTTGTCAAATAAGTAAATAAATCTCCTTTTCTTTTCCTGTAGAGTGGACAGCAATCTATTATATGTGAATCTGTAAATGAATTTGGCTCTTGATTGAACTCGAGATGCTGTTGGTCTATATTAAAGTTTTAAAATGTAATTTTTAGTTATATGATTACATCAGTAGTTAAAATTATATGCTCGTTGTAAAGAATTTTGAGGATTTTTTTTTTGTGCTGAATGGAAGAAGTTACTGACTGAGCATTCAAACCAGGGTTTGCTGAAGTGTTAAAGCAGCTTTGGAAAGTTGCTGTCATTCCCGCGAGCTTCAAGTTTTGTTTTGTTTTGGGGTGTTTTTTATTTGAATGACCATTTTGAATGACTTGCTCATTTGAATCTGGGGAACTTGCTAAGAAATTAAAAAGTAAGAAGAAACCACTTCTGAAGATAGAAATGAAAGTAGGTAAAGCATGACACTTTGCGGGTGTGATGTTTTGAAGACACTGAATATAAGCAGTCAGTTCACTGCACAGTCTGTAGGCGGTTTTTCGTTTTAAAAGCAAATGTTTCACAAGAACTTTTTGTACTGTTTTGGCACACTTGGCATTGTATGTAGCTAATAAGCACATTTGTAATATCATTTTCATGTATTTTAATTTCAAAAATTCAAAAATACAAAACGTAAAATCAAAAAATCATAATTGTTGCTGTTCTTTCCTGACACATTAGGAATTAACATTATAAATCTCACTGTTCCTATAGGAATAACTATAGGAATTCTATATTCTATTCCTATTCTGTAGGAATAACATAACTATCTCCTTGAGTATACATGCAGTGGCATAAGTCTGCAGTCTTTTGATTTCATGTTGAACAAAAGCACAATATTTAATATACGGACTCTTGTTAGTTGTGAGTAAGCATTTTTTACAGGTTACTAACATCAGGTCAGCTGCTTTTGAGAGAGGGAAGTATGAATGAGAAACCTAATGATTTTATTTTGGAGTTTTTTTTTCTTTTAAATAATGTTTTAATTAAGATCTCTAAATTCTAAGTGGAGTAAATGAAATTCCTGAAATTGAAGCTGATACCTGAGCTGCTAAGTCTTTCAAGCACATGTGACAAGCAAATGGCACATTTACTGAGCCCTAGAAAGCTGCAAGCTGATTCTGTTTTGTCTTGTAGTCCAGAAGAGGCAGAAGGCGCCAAAGAGAGAGGCCTGGTCTATGTGTGGAAAGCTGGTTCCTGCTCCGTAACTCCAGAGAGACTTCCAGGCCTCAATGGGAAGACGGTATTGCAGGCAGCCCTTGGAGTAAATCATGGTTTACTTCTAACGGAAGGTAATAAACATATTAATCTTAAAGCAGTAGCAAGCTTTGATTATTGTCAGTTTTGTTTTCTTTTAGTGTTTTTATCTGATCCTTTCCCTGAGTCCCATAAGCAGCTTCTGAACTGTTAAACTTTATAACATTGCCAGTATTTACTTCTTAAAGTCCCTTCAAACTGTTCAAACTTTTTTTTTTTATTTTTTTCCTCCTCTCTTAACAATGGCTCTGGATTTCGGTTTTAAAGGCAGTGAAATGACCTGAACCCTGTCAGCTCAAAATAAAAGTTACTGTGATTTCTTTTGTTCCAAAAAGACATTATAGCAACAAGTTTTCATGATGTTTGGATGCTTGGGTTTCTGGAAAAATGCATAACTAGCGGATATAGCAGCAGATGCATTTGCAGATGTAGCTTTTAAAAAGGGAAAAAAGCTACAGGTTATCTGAATGCCTGCTCTAGCCATCTCGGGTATACTAGAGCTGTTACGTAGATCCAGTATTTTGCTGAGAACATGATTTTGAGTAATTAATAAGACTCTTTAATTATGAAGGGCACCGTGAAGGATATTATCTGCAGATACGGTTTATGATTCTTGTATCACTGTCAAAACAACTGTTGTCAAAATTCATCCTTAAAGAAGGTTTCTGCTTTTTTGCTTTTTTTTTAGAATCATGTTACCTAACTTGCATCTTGTTACCTAACTAAAGTGGCAATCACTTTGGATAAAAGCAGGAATATTTGGAAGAGGGGCCTCGTGATTAAAAAAAAATAAAATAACGGGGTACACCTAACCCTTTTCCACATGTTAGGACAATATTTGCTTGTGGTACATGAGGATGACAAAGGATTAGTACAACTAGGGATGCTAAATATCTGTATGGAAGGGTGTGCTCTCCCAGCATGGTTGCATGCATGAACTACAGAACATGGAAAGCTTGAAAGGCTGAAGTATAAATTTATGTTCTGTATTAAGAAATAGAATGTTATCTACTCTTAAGAGAATTCTTATGTAGTTTCTGTCGACAATGTTGTTTGCTCTGAATAACGTGTACCAGCAAGATGAATTGTATCTGTTCATCTATGTATTCCTTGTAGATCAGCATTCTGTGATCCTTTAAAAAATATATTCATTCAGTCTATTCTGTTAACTTTGGTATAGTAGTATTTTTAGCAAAAAAAAGTATTACTTCAGCAGTGTTCATGTAATGTTAATACCAGGTGTGTAGAACTTAAAACAGCCGAGGCAAAGTTCAACCAGCAGCCTTCATGTATCAGTACCATGGAATAAGCCAAAAATGGATGTTCATTCATTTGACTCTTTTCAAATGTAGTTTTGGCTTAATTTCATTAAAACTGTCTTTCCTTTCAGGTGGAGAGGTCTACAGTTTTGGAAAACTTCCCTGGAGAACAGGATCTGAGGAGTCATGCACGAATAGTCCCATCTTAGAAAATACTTTGCTTGGGCAGCATGTTATTACGGTGGCAGCTGGCAGCTTCCATAACGGAGCCGTGACAGACGGTGGCGTGGTCTATATGTGGGGAAACAATTCTGCTGGCCAATGTGCTGTTGCTAATCAAGCGTACGTGCCAGAACCGCAGCCCATCAGTATTTCTGATTCCGAAACGAGCCCTCTGCTGTCGGTCAGGATTTTGCAGCTGGCATGCGGAGAGGAGCACACGTTGGCACTATCGCTAAGCCGGGAGATATGGGCCTGGGGGAGTGGCTGCCAGCTGGGTCTCATAACAACAACTTTCCCAGTGATCAAGCCCCAGAAGGTGGAGCACCTGGCAGGGCGTGTTGTGCTCCAGGTTGCTTGCGGAGCTTTCCACAGCCTGGCCCTCGTACAGTGTCTCCCTGTGCAAGAAATGAAGCCTATCCCGGAGAGGTGCAATCACTGCAGCCAGCTCCTCATTACCATGACAGACAAGGAAGATCACGTAATCATATCAGATAGTCACTGTTGCCCACTGGGTGTTGCACTGGCTGATCCCCGAACAGAAAATCTTCTCTCCTGTCCATCATTGGAGACTCTAGAAGGAAAAAGTGTGGCAGGTAGCCAAAGTGAAGACAGTCAGAAGTGCATTGTGGCAGAACATACGCTTGTTGCTTTGGAAGCTGACGGAACAAGCTTGCTTTCCAGCAACGATGGACAGGAAGACAGTGGAATCTCTAGTCCTGGGAATATTCTGTTCCCTGACAAAAAAGAAGTGAAGGAGTATAGTTTATCAGACAACTCATTGAATGAGAGCTTGGAGAAAAGCATTGCTACAGAGCCTGAGCAGGTTGGTACCTGGTAACCAGTTTTTAATGTGCCACAACTCTTGTTAAGCTGTGTTCATGATGTTTTGTGTTAGACTGATGACAGATGAATTATTTGCTTAGTGTTTTAAGTAGGACTTTTCTGTGGTTTCATTTTTTTTTTTTTTTTCTGTGCTGGTTCTCAGCTTGTATATGGAAGAGTTTGTCTGCTCTTCTCAAGCCATCTTTAACGGCAGCAGCCTTGGCAGCGCTCCAGCCTCGCCTCTATGTGTGTCCTTGCAGGATAGAATCCAAAATATTAAGGGATGTTAGATGGGAAACTGGGGCTTTGCTGACTTCTTGATATTTGCTAAATGGGTTAAATGTTTGTGCATTCTTTATTACTTGATGTGTAAATAGGTTGGTACAGTAGTAAATAATGTTCTGGTACTAATGGCTGCTTTTAATGTTTACTCCTGGCAAACAGGTAATTGCTGATTATTATTAACAACTGTGCTTTATATTGATACAATGGTAGCAAAGTGCGTATATAGCACCGTGTTCTTGGAACAGACCTTGCTAAATGGATCACTGTTTTAATATATTAAAACATATATCTTTCTGTAAATATAATGTCTTCCAGGCAGCTAGAGAAGCTGCTAATGAGCCTAGAAATATAATCTTTGCAAAACAAATATAAGACGGTTTTATTTTTTTTTTTTTAGTATTTAAAAAAAAGGAAAGAAAGCCTCTTCCCCACTCCCCCCACCAAAAAACAAGCAGACCAAACAAGTCCAGGACCTCTTATGAATGAACTGCAAGGAACAGATAAAGCCTAGTCCATGTAAAAGTGGCTCATGTTACAAAACATAATTTATTCTGAGTAATAGATTTAGATGTAGGTATGAGAAGCTTCAGCAGTGTCTCATTCAGTGTAGCACATAGTTTGAACAGTAAGTGTTTATATCCATTCCGCTATTGCTTAGTGTCTAATATGATGTATTTCAATCTTTCTTTGCTTTTAGGCTTCTCAAGAAGAACAGTTTGGTGTTTGTGTCCCAGGGCCTCCAAGCACCAGCACATCTGCTTTGAACAGCTTGGTGGCCTCTTGTGCATCAGCAGTGGGGGTGAGAGTAGCTGCTACGTACGAAGCTGGAGCACTGTCCCTGAAGAAAGTAATGAACTTCTATGGCACATCTTCAAGTGAAGCTGGGTCTCAGTCTGGCAGCGGTTCCACAGGGTCTGACAGCCTCAAAGACAGTCGAGAAGAGCAGGTCAGGCTGGAATCCATGCAAGGAAAGAAGAGTTCCAGTTTAGTCGATATTCGAGAGGAAGAATCTGAAGGAGTGAGTCGAAGACTTTCCCTACCTGGCTTGTTGTCACAAGGTAAGAGAGTGTTTTGGGAAAGCCAAGAGGCTGGAAAAGTTGTTAAACTGTAAAGGGTTGAACTGAAGACACAGTACGCTTGGAGGTGAATTGAATCCTCTTAAAGGTGTTTATTAATTAGAAACTGTATTTAAGGGCTTGAAGGTGGAGGAGGAAGACTAGCAAATACTTCATCTTAATAAAACCAAAGCATAGCAGGCTTAGGAATGAATATTCTTATTGTGTAAAGCGGACTCGCCATGGTAAATTGGTTATCTTTTACAAAAAGAACTGAGATTGCCTTTCATATAGGATCCATAGCAGCTAAGATCTGTGTGGCCCTTGAATCTTATTGCATGGCCCTGATTTTGAGAGGGGGCCTAGAAATATTCCAGTTCCAATTGTCAAACTTTAAAGCTAGTGAACTTCTCCCTTGCAAGTTTTAATGTTAGTCACTCCAAGTGCAGAGTTATGTGGCTTTGTTCTATACTGGTTCCAGATCTGAGCAGAGTTTTTAGGAGTTAGTGGAATACTTACATTCGCAACAAGGATATACTTTCTTTCAAAATATGCTTACTTTTACATATAATTTTGTTCATTTGCTTTGCTGTAATCACATAATTTTTATATATCCATTTTTCTCTACAGTGATACCTAAAATTTATCTACTTTCAGCATATATTGCTCCTGTGTATGAGTAATCTAAGTTCTTACACTTTAGCATTTGCTCCTGAATCTTAGACTCCCCTAAAGACTCTTTGAACAGTTAGTTTGAATGTTACTCTTCCTGTGTACGACAGTCTGTGTAATAATCTATTCATTTGGAGTGATGAGCTGGATTTGGGGTATTTTCATTAGTTTGTTTTTTGTTTTTGTTTTTTAAGCCTTAAATGTTGTTTTTAGTTTCTCTTGTCTTGTTTTCAGTTTCTCCTAGGCTCTTGCGGAAGGTAGGGCGGGCAAAAATGAGGACCGTAGCTCTGACCCCAACCTACAGTGGGGAAGCTGATGCACTGTTACCATCTCTAAGAACGGAGGTATGGAGCTGGGGAAAGGGGAAAGAAGGACAGCTAGGACATGGTGATGTTCTGCCAAGGTGAGACTTCTTTGAGAAAAGCTGCTTTACTCAGCAGGCTACTAGGAAAACTCAAGCACTAAACCTTCCCCGAACTTGCCAACTGCCTTACATGGGTTCTTATTCTTTAAGTTGTCTGGCCCCAGGTCCTTCTAGTAACATGTTTTATGCTGTATTCTTACTAAAACTAGGCCAGTCAGAACTTCTCCCTTGTAATTGGCAGGAGTTTTGATGAGATTTTTTTGATTGTATTGCCCAACAATTTTGACTAATTGGAGTGAGGTTCATCATCAGTTTTCATCCTTCAGGAACTTTTAGCTAAGCTGGTTTATTGCCAAAAGATTCCATGTACTATTCTGTTTTCTGTAATGTGCTTGGGGGAAAAAAAAAAACCCTCAGATTTTATTTTCATTTTAGGAATTCCTCTGATAGATTTTTTGGTTTTCTTCCTTTATGGCTTCTGGGGATTGACAGGCTTCAGCCACTATGTGTGAAAAGTCTAGATGGCAAAGAAGTGATTCAGCTGTCTGCTGGTGGCCATCATTCCTTAGCACTCACTGCCAAATCCCAGGTATAAGTGATCATACTGCTTATCTTTGACATGATTGTCATGTTTGCTATTTTCTAGGTTTGTCTTTTAGTCTTGCTTCTAAGCATTGGTTCCCATTTGTGGGAGGAGAGTTGGAAGCACTGTCCTTAGTGGAGCTTTAATGATATTTTTGCCTCATTCTGTGCATGTGTCATCAATTTTATATTTAAAGATCGGTGATTTGATGTGACGCATTCCATTTCTGAATGTTAGAAGGCGTAACCTAAGAAAATAGAACAGTAGAGTTTAGGATACATACACTTGATAACCTTGACTCGTGTCTGTTTGCACAGTTGATGTGTTGCACTGTGCTGTGCTATTAAACTCTAATGCCTGGCCGTGTTCTGCGCAGGTGTATTCATGGGGCAGTAACACCTCTGGCCAGCTTGGGCACTTCAGCTCCCCGACAACAGTCCCTCGTCTTGCAAAGGTACTTTGCTTTATTTTTCTTCTTTCAATTTAGAACCTCTTCCAATAAAAGTGAGCATAATTTCTAAAAACTGACCTTGGTTATGGTGTGCTATAAAGTAACAAAGCTAATTCCTTTGATTTATAGTGTGACACTAAATCTTTCCATGAATCAGTGAAAATACACACAGTAATTCATTTCTATAAACTTCAGCTGTGTAAGTGTGTTTGTTTTTTTGAGGGGGAGGGTATCTTATAACCAGATTTCATTTCTGCCTTATCTTTGGCTTCTGTGATACTAAAGTTGCAATTCTGAGACTTTTTAATAGCAAGGAATAGTGTTTGTATTCTGAACAATTGCCCCTAGATGTCTAGTTTTACTAGATTATAGCCATACTTGCTATTCACTTCTGTATTTCTAGAGCTATTAGTTGCATCTTGCATGAAAATCAGTGTTGTGGTGGTCTTTTTGCCTGTTTTAGCCTTTTTATCACATTGAGTACGTAGTCAAATTTTTGGGTTAGACTAAGTCCTTGACTGTGGTTTTTAGATTCTTGCCTGTCTTTTTGGAAAACGAGTTATAGAGTTGTCTTGTTTAAGTCTTATGCAAATTAATATGCAGCTGCTTCCCAAATTCATATAATTTATGGTTAAGAGAGCGTAGGTCAGTGTCCTAACTTTCATCAGGTTACTTGGACTTGAATGGACTTACTTGAAGTCTGTTTTAAAATAAAACTGGTTTAGAATGTCACTTTTGGCAAAACACAGGAAAAAAATATTTGTTAATGAGACACTGCTTTTGAAAAATGCTGAGTTATTGTGACAATTTTGCATATTGTCAGTCTGTTTCTTGTTTATGTGGCCAGAAGTGCTGGAAACTCCTAGTGTCAACCTCAAGTGGTGATTTTTTTTTTTTTTTTCCCCATGTCTTTTCTTTCCTCATAAATTTTAGGTGCTTGGTGATGGTATTTGGAGTATGGCAGCAGGACCACATTATTCCCTCTTCTTAGCAGACGAGAAAGATTTCCAGCCTGGATTATATTACGGTGGCCAGGAGACAACCACAGAAGATCATTTATTTGAAGATAACAGTACAAAGGCTCCAGTTCTGCTACTATCCTGTAGTAAGGTGGGTGGTATTTACTTTGTCAGTGCAATCCTATGGCCTGCTTTTGAAATAGCACAATGCAGGTCCTTCGGCTAGCTTTAGGGGCATGCAGGCAAGGAACTTGTTCCTTCTAGTCAACACTGCTTGCAAATGAGTAGACAGTCCCTCTGAGCTGTGAACCATCTCTTCTGGCCAGTGTTTCTGAGGAATCCTCTATTCAACAACAAACACTGAGTTACTCTACAGTATTGCATGTGAAGTAGAATTAATGAGGAGTCAGAGTGTGTTGGTGGCACTTGTGCAAACTGCAGAGAAAATTTTGTTTCCTACAACTATAAGCTCTAAAAACGAGTAATACTAATCCATTTTTTATTGGAACTATTATTTGGAACTAGTAGTTATTTGGAACTGTTTTGGAATATTGCTCTTGTGAATTAAGTTCAGAGAGTAATTGTAAAAATCAAACCTTTGTAACCATGGCTTCCCTGTTGTAGGGAGAAATAGCTTTATGCAGATTGAAGTGATTGAGTTCATGGTCATTATCTCTTACAGAAGTAACAGTGTGTGTGCTGTCTTGAAAGGTCCATTTGTTGCTTCCTAGGCTGTGCCAGTGCTAGGAAAATGAACAGCATTGACTATGAACTTTTCTTCTACTTACCACTCTTTTATTAAGCCAATTTAAATGGATTGTTTGTTCTTGTGCTTAGTTTACACTTATTCAGCCCTGATAGAACGACAGAATAAAAGATCTGTGCCCTAATATTAATGCTGCTCTTTTTCTTTTTCTTTTTTTTTTTTTCTCTCTCCTTTTTTTGCCCTTTCAGATAGGGTACATAAGCAATGTGATCGCTGGCGGGGAAAACTGTTTGGTCTTGGTAGATAAAAACATAATGGGATATATTGCCAGTTTACATGAGTTGGCCTCTACTGAGAGAAGATTCTATTGTAAACTGAGTGACATTAAATCTCAGGTTCTTAGACCTCTTCTAGGTTTAGGTAAGAACTTTTTCTAACACTTTCTTTGTTATAATTTCCCTTGAATTCTGTAACTTTACGTAAAATTTAAAAATGATTTTATATATTAAAGCTAAGATCTTATTCCTGTTTCCTGTTGGGAGCTATTGCCGAAATACAGCTGCTTTTTCACGTCTGCTTTATGTTACTAGTACTTACACTTTCCTAACTATTTCATAGCTTAATGGTTTGAGCCATATTTAG
>JAWLRI010001081.1:134212-154676 GCA_034781795.1 Crypturellus tataupa
CTATGCTTCTGATGAATCTGCTATTATGTGACTTTCTATAGAGAGATCTTCGTGTGAGGACCTCAAAACACTTTAAAAATGCAAACCATCTAGATTTTTATTTTTAGAAATATGGCCTTTTCTCCAAAAAGGACGTTCTCAATGCTTGTTGAACAAGAGTTCTCAAGTCTCATCAGCACACCTAGACAAGGCACACGAGTTTAGCAAATTGCTCTTTCACACTTAAGCAGGTAGAAGTAGGGGCCCTGCTGAGCAGTTCTCCAAACTGTTGTTCTGTCCCTGGGGCTTGCTTTCTCAGCCTCACTTGACTCTTGTAGCTTGCAGTTCTAATACTTCTTAGCTGAATGTGTATTAGTGCAAATGTGTCATATATGCCAACACATGTGTGCACACAAATGTTGAAGGAGAGGGAAAATATAGGTTTGTTTTCCTTTTGGTGAAGAATTCCTGGGTTTGTGCGCTAATACACTGTCTTCAGAATCATTTCCCTCTTCTTCTCTGAACTAGATTAGTTCTCCCTCTTGGAAATGAGACTGAGGATTGAACAGATTTCCTGCCTTTCTTTGAGGTAGGATGTAATTTTTCTAGTCAGGGGGAAAACTGCAGTTTCCTTGAAGAGCAGGGGTGGGAAAGAGATGATGTGGATATGTTTAGGGAAGCACACTGAAGCGAAGTTAATGTTCTTTCAGGTCATCTCTTATGAGTCAGCAGTGTCAGAAACTCACTCCAACTTAATCTAACAGTCACTGGAGAGTCACTCCATCTGTCTTGACCCTTTGATTAAGTGTTAAAGGGGAATCAGGCAATTAATTACTCCAAGTGGGGAAGACTAGTCAACTTCCTTCAATTTAATGACTGAGCTTGTGAGTAGAAGTTAACAAGTCCTGTGTTGCAGTTGGCAGAGAGCTGCATGATTGTATTATAGTATTTCCTTAAAAATTAGGAATAGATTAATGAACAGCATGTATTTGCCTTAATTTTTACTTGCTTATGATAATGCAAAAAGGGCATTCTTTGCTAGGATCACTGCTTGTGCATGTGAAGTATCCCTTATGCTGAACTGCCTTTTTCTTCTTTCCTCCTTCTCTCCCTCAATGGTCCTGTCATTTAGAGACTTCTTAAGTAAAAACCAGGAACTGTTGCAGAAACTGTCTGAGGTGAATGAGGAAAACACACAGCTAGTGGAGGTTCTAAATGCTCTGTTCTTCATGCCATTTGGACGACTTCATGATTACGCTAGAACTTTGCTGAAGCTTGCTACGTGTTTTGAAGTGGTAAGCTGCCTTTTGTTATCTCTAACTAGACAAATATACCTATGAAATTTAGAGTGCAGAGGTAACTGTGTGAAGCAAGTGCAAGGTAATTAGAAGCAGCTTAGTCTGCAGCAAAACTACCTCAAATAGTTTTAGGGAAAGATTGTACACATTTACTTGCACATTTTTACGTGTGCTTGCACATACCATATGGCAGGCAGAAGTTTGTTAGCTTGCCATAACTTGTTTGTGCGTCTGAGCTCTTAATTGCAAATACATTATTTTGTTTGCCTGTTCTTCATCAGTTCCATCTGGCGTCATTGACAAAGTGATCCTTGTCTTTGCTGTTGTATTGAAAGTAACGAATAAATATTAGTTAGACTTTGGTCAGCAGCGTGTATATAACCACGTTCTTTTGAAAGAAAAGATGACTAACTAGGAACAATACTTGTTTGATCATTCATCTCAATATAATCATTTAAAGTGTTACTCCTCGAAGTATTAGTGTTTCTTCAGATACAGCTTATTAAGCTGCCAGTGAGGAAGATTGTTAACATGTAATGTCTATGTATTGCCTAATGTTCAGGGAACCGTTATAACACCCTACGCCCCAACAGGGTATGTTACCAAAAAAATAACTTGACAGATACGTTGTTACTGTTAAATGCTCAGTGCTGGTTTAGTAAGATTGACTGTAGCAAAATTGGAAGCTTAGTTGGTGAAACTCGAAAGAATTTCAGGTCTCCCATTACTTTGTGCCTTACAGGCATCTCCGGAATACCAGAAGTTGCAGGACTGTAGTTCTTGTTACGAGAGCCTCGCTGTCCACCTTAGCAGGAAAAGGAAAGAAGCAGAGTACACACTGGGCTTCTGGAAGACCTTTCCCGGGAAAATGACGGTATGACGATATCTGTCAGTCCATTGGCAGCTGGAATCTCCTGCTCTTAGCGTTCTACCAGGTGTCTATGCTAGTGCTCCTCTTCCATTTACACTGTAATCTTCTGAATGTTCTTGCTGTAATCCTCCAGCTTCCGAAAAGTTTGACCCGTATTATGAAAGATAGCACTGACCTTCAGTCAAAATCAAAGCTAAGTAAGTTTCTGCGATTTTTCTTTTTAAACCCACTTGTAGGATTCCTTGCGGAAGCCAGAGCGTCGTTTAATCTGTGAAAGTAGCAACCGGGGGTTGTCCCTACAACATGCTGGGAGGTTCTCCGTAAACTGGTTCATCCTCTTTAATGATGCTCTGGTGCATGCACAGGTAAGTCAGCTCTTCTCCTGGAACAAAAGCTTTTTCTGCTTTAAGCTGCATCATGTTTTATCGTTGTTGTTGTTGTTGTTTTTCTTTTTTTCTTTCCATATAACAAAGAAAGGGCTTTGTGGCCTTCACTGCAGTGTTCTTTGAACACATAGAAGTGCTACTGTTTTCGTGTTTCCAATGACACTTGAAATGACCTATTGACATGTATTTTTGTTTGCTATTGCCCTGTGGCTGGCATGTTTTTTGTTAGCCACTTCTATGATCAAGGGGCATGGAAGGAAGGGGTGGGGAGAGTATGGATGGATCAGTATTTGGTGAAGTTTCCCTTCTCCCTCCTTCCCTTCTTCTCTCCTTGCCTACAGTTCTCAACACACCATATCTTTCCCTTGTCCACACTGTGGGTAGAGGCTGTTTCGGAAGAATCTGGCAGTGTGTAAGTATTCTTATTTGTGATGCTGAAATAATCAGGTATCTTGGTAGGGGAAGATGAGGATTATGTGGCCAGCTGAACTGAGTATTATACACTTGCAGCAGAAAAAAATACAGGCACATCTATACCTCTTTCTTCTATGAGGGCTTTGTGTTTATAAGCCTCAAAATTAAATAAATAAATAAAATTGAGTAATCATTTTGTATTCATACTCTAAACAAGTTTGCCTTTTTTGGGATAAAATTCCTCTAGATTAAAATGTATGCTTTTTCTATGTAGGAATGGTTTGAAGATTACAACCCCAGAAGAACAGTTTGTTCTTCTTTCTTCAACACCACAGGAAAAGGTAGGTATATCTACAAAGTTTGCATGGCTTTAGTGAAAAGAAAGTTTTCTTCCCTATTCTGAAACCAAACAGGGAGAAATACTGGCTAGCTAACAAAGAGTGAAGTTGTTTTACGGATTGGTAGGCTGCTTGGTCCTGTGCTTGACATGAGAAATGTCACAGTTAATTAAACTTTGGTGAGGAACACAAGGAATCATAGCAGTTCTCCTCAAAGGTGAGATTGCAAAGGTAGACGCTAACTAAATTCTGTGATTAAACACTTCATTTCAGACCAAGTGGCTGAGGGCAATAAGCCAAGCAGTGGATCAGGCCCTTAGAGGGACTTCGGATTTGATTCTCCATGGAGCTGCTGGCGGGAACATTCAACGACAGGAACCTCCTATCTCTCGTAGTGCCAAATACACCTTCTATAAAGACCCTCGTCTTAAAGATGCCATGTATAACGGGAGGTGGCTTTCGGGGAAACCCCATGGCAGGTAAAAATCTTTGTAACTTAATGGTTTAAAAACAAAATTAATTGGATGGTGTCCGAATAAGATGTACTTGCAGATAGATTCTCTGAAGTGCCAAGTGAGCTGCTGTACTGGTACATATCTGTGGCTTTTTGTATTTTCCAGAGGAATCCTTAAGTGGGCAGATGGCAGAATGTACTCTGGGACTTTCCGAACTGGCCTGGAGGATGGGTAAGATCCTTTCACTGTTAGAGACAGAGGCAATATAGGTTGCTTTTCCCTAGAACACAGGTGCAACAATTTTTTTTTAATTATTTTTTAAACTCAGGAAGGCAACCAAGATAAAAGCAGGATATAGGATGTGAGGAGACTTTCAGCCTTTTGAAAACTGAGAAAAATGCTGCAGTGTAGGAGAAGGAGAGCTCATAATAGGACAAAACCAAATAGAAGAGCAATACAGTAGGAGATGTAGTGATGCCAAAGTTACTGCTTTCTATTTTTTTAAAAAATTATATATTTAATTATTGTAGGTGAAGAGAAGCACTAAAACTAGCATAAAGTGTTCCGATTGCAGGATAGGTTTGTGATATGTATCTCTTTCTATGTTTTGATAGAGTGGATGAGTATTACAGTTGCTTGTGTTCCCTTCTCATGCATTGGCAGGTATGGTGAATACAGAGTGCCAAACAAAGCGCTGAACAAGGATGACCATTACGTGGGTTACTGGAAGGAAGGCAAAATGTGTGGGCATGGAGTCTACAGGTAATGCATAGAACTTGTTTCCTTGACTGCAGAAGGCAAAAGGAATAGGGAATCTGATTGGAATGTGAACCTAACATAAAAATTCCACACTGCTTTTCAGTAGCTCTAAATTTCCATTATTCATTTGGCAAACACTTGAATTAGCGAGCTCCCGTATGCAGCTTTCTTGCTACATTTCCAAATCCATAATTATAGTTTGCTTGGCTTTATTTTCTGCATTTATTTGGGATGATTGCTCACAACACTGCTTGTACTGTGGTCTGTTACAAATCTCCCTTCTGAAATTGCTATCAATTTATGATAAGCCAGAATGTGTGTGCGCGTCTGTGTGTGTTTTGTTTGGGGTGATTTTTTGTTTTGAGAGAGAGAGAGAGAGATTAATGTGCTAGTGGCCTTGCTTGTTGTGGAGAAAGTAATTTTAAATCATCATCAAAATACTTTGTTCATTTATAACCCAAATATGCTTTTAATCTATTTCCTACCTGGTATGGTTTTAATGCAATTCCTAATCTGGAATTTTAAAAGAAAGTAGGAAGGATTCTTACTTATTCTCTCTTTCATTAAAGCTATGCAACTGGTGAGGTGTATGAAGGATGTTTCCAGGATAACATGCGTCATGGCCACGGCCTGCTGCGCAGCGGGAAGCTGACCTCTTCCTCCCCCAGTATGTTCATTGGCCAATGGACGATGGATAAGAAGAACGGCTATGGGGTTTTTGATGATATCACAAGGTAACTCTTCACTTGCTCAAATCCTCAAACATTTGACTTACAGATTCAAAAATAGCGGGAGAGGACTTGATTGGCAGCGGCATGGTAGTAGATGTGTGAAAATTAATTCATTTAATACTGTACTGGGCATGATGGATTCAAGGAGGTGGTGATCTAAATCTGTCTAGAGGCACCTAAAATACTAGTGCACCTGAAATAAATGTGCCTTTGTACTTTTTTTTTGCCTCAGGGCATGGAGATGGTTTGTTTTTGACACCTTTTCTATTGTACTACTGCCTTATAAACTGTCAATGAATTTTGCTGGGGAAATAGTGTTATTGATAAATGTTTTTTTTCAAATGTCATGAGAAGAGTGTTTTCTCATCTCGGGCATATAAGCCTGAGTTTATCAATGATCTAGTACACAAGAATTAGGTAAACTTCAGCTCAAGCTCAGACATCCCACTGATTTAATGTGACAGCAGGAGGAAGCTGCTTCTTCTCAGGGTAGATGAGTGAAATGCTGATTTAAGAACCAGAACTGCACAATATAATACACACTACCTGACCGTAGCTGAATCAATACAAACTTTTTTCTTTCCTTTTTTTTTTCTTCTTTTTGTTACTAATTCAGTGCTATTTCTCTTTAAAAGAGAACTCTCAGTGGGTGCTGAAGAAACTATTTTAAGCCTAACTGACCCAAAGGCCCATTTATAAAGGAGAATAACAAGAAAGTGTGAGAGAAAATATATATATTTTTTGAAACAGACCTATTGTATCATCTGGGGTATTTCCTTACCACAGTTTTGCATTTAGTTTTGGTATGTGGTTGTGGTTGTTTTTGCGCTCTAGTCAAAAGATGTTGCTACCTACACCTGCATGGTGTGGGGCTTTTTAGTGCCAATGCGTTGCCACTGTGTCTAGCAATGTTAGAAAGGATTGGGCCTGCCAAGAAAGCTTCCTTTTTAATTTGTCTTAGGCTAAAAACAAGTGTAGCATTTGCTTTCTATTCCTGGCTTAAGTATGAGTGAGAAGCTGTTAGAGGGATTCTTCCTACCCTCAGAGGAGTACGGTACATGCATAAGTTCATTGCCTAGGGCTTCATTTTCTGCACTCTTCCTTTGGCCCAGATTGCTGCAACTTTGTTTTAACTTTAAGTCATTATTGCACACCAGTCGTTTTGGGAAGCAGGACTGTCATGTTTTCATTCAAAAACTAAATATGCTGCATCTGGTCTTCTTAAGAAGCCCTCACTCAGCTGTGTTGTTAGTGCCAAACAGGTAGAAGAGACCCCTCATTCCTTCTTTACAATGAATAATCCATAACTTTTTTTGCACATACTGACAGCAAAATGCTTCACAATAAGAAGAATTCTGTTCAGAAATCACTAGTTTCCCTTTCAAAACATAAAAAATAGTTGATGAAAGGTTAGTCTTGCCTATTACTTAGAAGGTGAAGCACTGTGTCCTTTTTCAGGCCAATTGAAAAGCTGTTTTTTTGAAAAGTTTTGAGGCCTGGGGTTAGTTTGAAACACTCTAACCTGATCTCTGAATTTCAATTATCAACAAAAGAATTTTAAGTAGTAGAAGAGATACTGTTTACATATGAGAAACCTCTAATTGGCTGATCTGTTTTTATGATGTGAGCTTTGGTCAGCTGTTAGCCAGAAACTTTCTATAAGATATCTATTTCCTGTTATTTTTACTGTTCTAATAATACATTCAAAAAGTCCAAGGGAATCATGAAGGGATTACAGTTTCTGTGGCAAAGAGTAATTTTTTTATTCCTCTATGCCAATAAAATCAGGTTGATGGACCCGGCGCTGTATGATTCTTTTGTAATGACTTCTTGACTCCGAAAGCCCAAGCAAGAAGGGATACAAATGTAATAGACTAATTGGACTCTGTTATTCCTTCTTCATTCCTCAGAGGAGAAAAGTATATGGGAATGTGGCAGGATGATCTCTGCCAAGGAAATGGTGTTGTGGTTACCCAGTTTGGACTGTACTATGAAGGGGCCTTCAGCACCAACAAAATGATGGTGAGTTAAGTGCTGGACTTCATCCTATAGTGACTTGTCCTCTAAGCGTGGCAGCTTTGTGGGCTAGAAGAATGGTAACGCTAGCAGAATACACTAGACTGTGTAAACCTGCTGTTCTTTTAACTTTCTATTGTCCTATTTTTTTAATCCATCATTATATTTGCTCTATTTTACTTGAACTACTGCAGAAGTTGCTTTAAAAAAATTGCTGAGAAATAGTAACAGGTATTTTGGTGTATCCTTAGATCTACAGTGTGATCTTTTTCACTGTAACTGCTACTTTTAATGTTATTAATGATGCATATATATATATAATTTTATATATATATGTATATCTATATATAATATGTATTTTTCTCCCTCTGTAGGGGACTGGAATTCTGCTTTCTGAGGATGATACAGTCTATGAAGGTGAATTTGCAGATAACTGGACTCTGAGTGGAAAGGTTGGCATCACAATTATATCTATTGTTATAAACAAGCCCTTGCTCTCTGAATTTTGTTCCCAATGGATTTAAATTTTTTTATCACCTTCTCCCAAGGGAACACTGACTTTGCCAAACGGAGATTATATCGAAGGTCTCTTCAGTGGAGAATGGGGATCTGGAATAAAAATCACTGGAACCTACTTCAAACCTAGCTTATATGAGAGTGAGAAGGACAAACCCAAAGC
The DNA here is from genome assembly GCA_034781795.1 of Crypturellus tataupa. Taxonomy (NCBI): domain Eukaryota; kingdom Metazoa; phylum Chordata; class Aves; order Tinamiformes; family Tinamidae; genus Crypturellus; species Crypturellus tataupa. The sequence continues at coordinate 142,139 of JAWLRI010001081.1, forward strand.
CTTGTGAGTTGTGAATATAAACAATTTCTGATGTGGTTCTTCATCTCTGAACATGCCTACTGATCTCTTTCAAAGAACAGCTAAAAGTAATTTTGCCAGAAAATTGGTGAGATTCTGAAAACACTGAGTTCCTTTTTCATGCATCTTTCCTCTCCTTAAAGAAGTAAGATTTAAAAAATAAAAACCAGTTCTTCATAGCTGTTCCAGCATTAATTCCTTCCTGAATGGATAAATAGCACAGCGTAAAATTGTAGGATAATTGAGGTGCGGCTCCTGTCCTGTAGCAGTCTCAGATTTGTATTTAAATAAACTGACTGTTAGAACTTGTTTGTAGGTGCTAATGACTTTTGAGGTTGAGAGAAAGATTGAGCTACATTTGAGTAGTTAAAGCAATTGTAAACCTCTGTCTCCCCTTACGTATTCTGTTGGTAGCATCTGTTCATATAACGGTCATGTAATAACACCAGTAGGGATGCATTTCAGTAGAATTAGCTATTTAGTACCCCTGTTTCAAACAGTGAATAAGGAGTAGAAGAATCATTTTAGAAAGACTGTTTTTAACACCATGGAAGAGAGCTTTAGAAAGCATCCATAAAATTATTTGTATGGGACAGAGGATGTTTTGGGTCAATTTACTTAGGTATCTCTGAAACTTTTGTTTCATTTAAGTCTTAATTAAGATATCTTTGGATAAAAGAAAATAAGTTCAACCTTAAACAGCTGCGGATGGAAGTCTAGTATTTGGTAATTCTGTCTACTGATCTTCAAAAGACCTTTAAAGCTTACTCTTAAATTTCAGAGGAAGTAAAATGGGGAACACGCTCTTATGTTTATACCTAGCTTATTTCTCAGTTGCTTCCTCAAGTATTTACCAGTGATTTCTTTTGACAACGCTGACATCTACAACAGGATGCAGCGTTAAGCAGGCCTCCCTGCTGAACTGAACACTTGCAACCTTAGCAGCTGTCTGTTTTCTACCCCAGTAGGGAGTCTATGAATAAATGTATGTACATATTTGTTAAGATTGCCTGTGAAATAAAGGTTTCAACCACCTTTTTCAAGCTCCCTTGAAGCTGAAAACCTCATAATTTGTGGAAAGGGTTATTCCCTGCTTTTTTTGACTGTATAAAACTGGAATCATGAGGAATTCAGTGTTACTGGCTCTTATCTCAAATAATTTTAAAAGTATTAATGAAAGGTCTGATGATTTCTATGACACTAGATTTAAGTCTAAATCTGGGCAAAACTGTTAACTCTTGGTGGCACCTATTTGCTTTAAAGCCCTAGATGTTGTAATATGCCCAGAATATATAGAGAGACCTACAGTTCTTATCTTCTCTTTGGCTGTAGAGGATCTTTACCTTGAGCACTCAGGGCAAAGACGCCCAGGCTGATTTTACTCTTTACCAATGCTCTTAAGATACAATGCAGCAATATCTGGAGATATCCTTGTAGGTTCAGAAGTCACATAATCCTTTCTTGCTGTTTATCAGTGTAGCTGCGCTACTTGCAGATTCCAGGATAGTGGAATTTTTTGGACATTTTTATGCAGCGTCCTTAGATGATGCGTCCCATGTCATCTGAATGAATAGCCATGATGAATGTAAGCTCTGTCAACGGACTTATGGCCTGTTTTCTTGGAAATCAAAGCCGTGCTTTTCCTGTTCAGAACTGTTTCCTGGAAGGCTGCAAGAGACTCAATTGCCTTGTCTAGTATAAAAAAGCTCACAGTTGTTTCCATATAATGGAAGCATCTTGTAGCATTATAATGTGGTACATGGATAAATGCATGTTTTGAGGATGTTCCTTGGCAAGAAAAAAAGAAATAATTATAAGCCTTGTCCTAAGGGCTTATAAGTCCCTAAAGGGTGTTGAAAATAAAGCCATTAATTAGTGTTTAGATTAACTTTTAGTGATAAGCATAACTAATGCTATTCATTTTGAAGTATTAGAATATGCTAGCATTTGATAAGGTAGTATAAAGTATTAGATTGATACTAGGCATGGGTAGCTCTCACAGCTGAACGTGTTGTGCCATCCTGTTTGATTTGAGGGAGTAACTGGTGATTTTTATTAGGCGAAAACTCGGGATTTTGTCAGTGCCCCCTGATGAGAAGTGGAAGGCTGTATTTGAGGAGTGCTGGAATCAGCTGGGCTGCGAGAGCCCCGGCCAGGGGGACAGGTGGAAGGCTTGGGACAACATCGCCGTGGCCCTGACCACCAACCGACGGCAGCACAGAGACAGGTGGGTTCCTGGAGAACGTGCTCACCAAGGTGAAGGTTGGGGTGAGTTGTTAACAATCGCTGCTAAACATTAGGTAGCCTGTATGAATGAGGGCCTTATTCCTAGAAGTTTTTTTCTTTAAGCATGCTTCTGTGCCCAGCTTTCTAGTAAGGGAATATTCCAACTGATCCAGACCAGTGCAGAAAATCATTAAGTTATAAAATCATTAAAATATAATGTAATGAAGGTTACTGGATGGCATGGGATGTTGGAAAATTTGGAAAGACAGGTAAAGATTGTATAGATGAACGCTTAAGTGGTGGAAGAAAAGGTTCATTAGAAAAGAAAGTGTCTTGCGAGATTTGAAAGCCTTATCAAGAAAAGGGGGTACAGAAGTCCTGCTCAGGATGTTGCAGGAGAGATCCATTCAGTAGATCTGGCCATCCAAACTCAGGGAAATCTGCTTTTGAAAAAGAGTAGGCAGGATCAGGGAATTAATGCAGAAAGTCAGTTTTTAACAACAAGAAAGCTGTTGTAAAAAGCATAATGTGACTTTGATTCTGCTGAGTGCCAGGAAATAGAGGATGACAAGATCCTAATGGTTCCTACAAGTCTCTTACAGTGGGCATTATGTTTTGCATGTTCATGACTTTGTAAAGGTTGAGATTTTGAGCTGGATGAGTCTGTGGATGAGTATTTCCACAATGTTTCAGCTTCTGTTTTGCTGAAATAACGATGAAGAACTTTTCTGCAACAGATGTGGGAGGAATGATGAATTTCAGACTGAAGAGCTGTATCAGAACTGAAAAGTTTAAGAACAAGTGTATGTGTTCTTTTGTTCTGTGTGTTTTTCCTCCCTAGCCATTATTTTTCCTTTAAAGCTCTTTCTTGAGGCAGCTTTTATAATTATCTTCACATTTGTTCCTACTGTGTCTGATGAATAACATGTATAATTTCCCTGTGATTTGTATAACTGCAGCCCAGAATTATTGAGTCGTTCACATACTCAGACACTGGAAAGTTTGGAGTTTATTCCACAACACATTGGTGCCTTCACCCTGGAAAAATATGAGAATATCAAAAAATATTTGATAAAGGTATTGTGACTATCTAATGCACACATAGCTTCTTGGTAAGACGTGGTATTGAGCTCTGAGTTGTTATACTTGTGTAACAGCTTTTCTGAATCCCTTTCAGATTTCATATTTATAGTCAAAGCTGAGTGAATTCATCTTTGCTTATAACTTCCTGCTTCCCTAAATTTATCAATTCATAAGTAAAACTGAACTCTCTGTAGAGCTACAATCAGTATATACTTAATGGATATTTCTTTACTACAAATTTTAGCTTAGTTACTGTTTTGTTTCTTATGCATTTGATCCCAGCAAAGCCTTTTGAAGTACTTGCTGATTATTGCATTTTGTAATAAAACTGGACAGATGACATGTCCAAATATTAGCACAGATTCTCGCAGTGCTTACATATACTCTTCAGTTAATACCATATAAGTTTCTAATCTAAATCAGCAATTTGATACAATTAATTTTTATGATGTATGTGTAATGAATTGCTTTCATATCTGTTGTTGGACTTCCAACCTGTCTCATGATTTATTGATTTTTTTTTTTTTTTTTCACTTGACTGATATTGCCCTGAGTGACCAATGAACATCTTTCACCTCAGGCTTGTGATACCCCCCTCCATCCTTTGGGGAAGCTGGTGGAGACGCTAGTAGCCGTCTACAGAATGACCTATGTTGGAGTAGGAGCTAATCGACGGTTACTGCGGGAGGCTGTAAGAGAAATCAAGTCCTACCTCAAACGCATCTTTCAGTTGGTTAGGTAATAATACTCTACATTTTCCCATCAAACTGTGTTGGATCATTAAAGATATCTGACCCACTGAAACTCCTGGTGTTTATGTAGTCCAAATGTGTCAGAATCTTCACTCTGTTTTGGGGTTAATTATACTTCTTTAGCCTTTTTAAGCACTCTTGAGCCTTCTCTGTCAAAATAGAAAAAATATTAAAATCTTCACTGCAGTGAATCACATACTGTGTAATACTATAAAATAAAACTGCTATAGGGAGCTCATCTTGAATGTGGGTTTCCAGCTGAGCATGTCTGGATTTATCTGTTGTGTAAAGACAATATTCAAGCGGTATAGAAAAACAGTGCAGACAGGGATTCAGAGTTCTTTCTGTGTCATCCATGTTAATGGGAAGTATTGCTTAAATTCCTGAGGGCAGTTGCAGCTTTCATTTTATATTTGTGCTTTCACTTTGGCAGGATCCTAATTAGCAACTGTCAGAAGCCTTGTCCAGAGGGAAGTGATGTCAGGGTAGAAAATGCATCTTTGACATTGGAGAGGATTGACTTTATAAATTTCATCCCAAGTAGATTTTTCTGTACATTTATTGTCTATAACGTCTTGTTCCATGATATATTATTTTTACGGACTTTTATCTCCAGCCCAGTCCTGCCTTTTGAATTTGTGATGTGTGGGAACTTGAAACTGTGTTATCCTTTGTGTTGCCATCTAGGTTCTTGTTTCCTGATCTGCCAGAAGAGGGGAGCACAATTCCATTTCTGGGGACAGAGACAAAGGGAAGGCGATCCTTCTGCAGTGGGAAATCAGATTCCAGATCAGAATCTCCTGAACCAGGGTAAACAGAGGGAAAAAATGCTTGTCAATGGTTTGCAGCTTTCTAGTAGGCACAGTGAGTTTGACTTTACCCATTACTTAGGTAACTTACTGAGTTTTAGCCTCTTCTCTAGTTTATGCTCTCAGTAAGTTCAGCTCTCGAGAGTGTCTCAGTGGAAGCTAAATGTCCACCCTTGATTACTTTGAAGATGCAGGTAAAAATTACATTTCAATATATTAGGTACTATTTAGGTTTTGAAATGGAGCATTGTTTTTTTTTTATAACATATCTAGACTGTATCAATAGAAGTTGTTATTCCCATATATGTCTTAACACAGATAATACTTGATTTTTTTGTGTTTGCTATTCTTTTCGCTCATAGGACGTACTCAAATTTAAGATGTGTTCCAGTTTTTGATCTCAATTCTACTTGTATAAATGATTAAGGGTTTTCTTAATTTCTGTTTTTTTACAGCTACGTTGTAACCAGCTTTGGCCTGCTGCTCCCTGTATTATTGCCCCGACTCTACCCACCTCTGTTTATGCTCTATGCTCTAGACAATGAGCGCGAGGAAGATGTTTACTGGGAATGTGTTTTACGTCTAAACAAACAGACTGATACAGCTCTTCTGAGTTTTCTTGGAGTGCAGGCGTGAGTATGTTTCAACAATAAAACAGAAGTTAGAAAAAGATTATAGCACAAAAGTATAAAAAGCGTGTCTGAAAATGAAACTTTGATGATCTTTTGATAAGGATACTTTAATCATTAAAATGCATCTAGGCTCCATGCTAATTAATATATTAATATGATTTAAGCGAGTGAATTAAAACATCCGTCTTAAAAGAAAAAGAAATATATCAGTACAAAACCTTAGGGAGACTTTGCTGGTTATGCACTCTTTTAACTATTTGTGCTAGACAGTAGATCCTGTGGTAAAAATTGTTCTGTCTTAGCAAACTTGATGATCAATTAATTTTATAAAATGAATATGCTTTATGAATAGTACAGCCTATATTCTCACAATACAAATGTTGGGTTTCTCGCAGGAAATTTTGGCCAGGAACTGTATCCATCCTTGGAGAGATTAGGAAGGTAAGTTCATTGGACCTGGACTTAAAGTATGCATTACCCAGTGCTGCTTTTCAGAAGCTTGAAAGCATGAAGAATACAGGATTTTTTTGGGCAGCCTTTATGCTGAAGGGATGCTCTGCTGTCTGCTTCCTTAAAACTTTTCTACTACTTAAAAACTATACTATTTTTCTCTTAAAATAACTGTCATTCTAGCTTTTGACTTGACTTATTCTGAATGCAATTCTAGTAATCTTATTTTAGACTAGTCTCATAGTAGTCTAGTAATTAGTCCAGTAATAAATGTAAAGAGTGTGTAATCATTTTGCTTGGTCAGAAATTCTGGGAAAGTGAGAAAATAAGCATGTAGCAAGGTAATTCTCAAGAAGTTTGATCAGAAGATTTGTAACGTGGCACACCTCATGATTAAGCAAACTGAATTGTTTCTATTCTTTCTTATCATTTTGAGTGTTTTTCAATCTGTAGATGCACTAGAAATTAGGGGATTTAGGTGTATGTGGGGAGAGGGTTCTCTTACACCAGTGCAACAGTAGCTGCATTATTTTTCCTGTCTTTATCTAGTCTTTGGAATTTGGGGCTTTTTATTTGTGTTGTCTTTGGAAAGTTGCTAAACCTGAATGATAAAACTTTTCTTGATTACGTAGGTATCCCCAACTACAAAAGATGCTTGCTTTGCCTCTGCAGTTGAATGTTTACAGCAAATCAGGTAATCTTGTGAGTTTTGTCTCTTTTTTCCGTGCTCCTGCTACAGTTGCAGTTATTTATTTGACTTATCTTTTCTCTTTCCTTGCTCATTTTGGTAAGAGAGGGCAGCTTAAAGTGCCAGAGTTCCTACCAGAAATGACAACAAGTTCTCCCAGTGAGAAAGCAAGTGTAGCCTCAGCAATGGGACAGTTTGAGAACACCATTTAGAATCAAAAGTGAGAGGATATCTAATCAAATGTGTGTATGATTTTTTTTTTCTTTTTCTTTTTTTGGTTATTTTAGTACTACCTTCACCCCAGCTGACAAGTTGAAGGTGATCCAACAGACCTTTGAAGAGATCTCTCAGAATGTACTGGAGACCCTTCAGGAAGACTTTCTGTGGTCTATGGATGACTTATTTCCTGTATTTCTCTATGTGGTGCTACGAGCCAGGTAGGTTTTCAGAGGAGCATCATACCCAAGTTGGGCAGAAGCAGTTTGGGTACTTAGGCTTATATTAAGCTTTCCTGTTTCTCATTATAAGACTAACTTGTCGCTTTTTGTAACTCTGTAAATTTTACTTTTCGGATGTTCGCTTTGAGCTGAATACATTTTAGAGTTAAAACTGAAATGTCTGTTACCTCAAAGCATGGGTATTGCAGAGCACATACAGAAAAGACATGTTAGTGGTGTCTTGTTTCACCCTATTCTTTTCTCCATGTGACAGGATAAGGAATTTGGGGTCTGAAGTACACTTAATTGAAGACCTGATGGATCCTTATCTTCAGCATGGGGAACAAGGCATCATGTTCACTACACTGAAGGTAGGAGAATTATTCAGGGCTCTTAAGCACTCTCTTTGAGAATTCATGAGCTTAAGGCAGTAATGCTCAGCCTAGGAGAATTATACAAACATTAGTTTAAAACTTCTTTGACATTTTTAATAGATATTTTAAAGTTGTTATGGGCAAAAAGCTTAACTTAGAGCTTAGCCTAATGTTTATGCAAACTGCTAATAAAATGATGCAGTATGTAAATGTACTTAAGTGTGAATGCTGGTGGCTTTTAACTTTGCTGTGCTCACTTGTCTTTCCCCTTACTCCTTACTCCACCTTACTCCTTTTATAAAAATTGGAAAGAAGTGCTGCTCTTGAGATAACTATCCTAATGATGCTTGTCCAACATTACATCAAAATACATCAAGAAAGAGCTCAATTTTACCCCCCAAAAAATTCCTTTATAAATCTGTATATTCTAGTTAATATCTTAAGTTTTTCTACCTATGGGAACATGGAGTAGCCTTTCCCCACCTCTTATTTTTATAATGCTATAAGAAAAGAAGATTTGAGTTGATTGAACTTTCTCAAAGAATCTCTTTGTTTAGTAAAAGCTAAATCTTATTTTGTCAGAGTACAAATTTTTCCTGAAACAGCTATATCAAGTTTCTGACCATTACCCAGAAACCCAAGTCATATGGAAGTGACATTGAGGAATGAATAGCTATCAGCAACAGGTCAGCTGTGAAAATTATGGTTGCAGTATTAATCTGCATAAATGTCTTTGCTTTTGAGTATCAGGTGCTTTTGAAACCTTTAGGTTCATCCTTGTTTCTTTGCTCTGAGGAAAGTATTTTCATTTTTGAATCCTTCTATCAAATGGTAAAGAAAGACTTGTGAGCAAGACAGTGTGCATCTTGCCAAAATTGGGAACCACCGTAGTTCCCAAGCAGTTCCAAGCAGGGTTATCTCACTTCATGGAGAGCTGGATGTTTTTTGGAACTGAAAGCTCCTCTTGCCTTTTTGTTTCTTTTGTTTACATCCTTGAAGTGTCTCACGTATTGCAATGTCACTTGTATGATCACTGCTTGCAGAAAGCCTAGTCCTCTCTTGGGCAGAAAAAAAGCTCAACCTATCTGTGTGTAGTGCTTTATCAGCTTCCTTAAAACTGACGTGTGTGCTAAACTGAATTTTGTTTTAATTCAGGCATGTTACTACCAGATTCAACACGAAAAACTTACTTAGACCACCGTCATCTATAACCTGGCTCTGTGGGATAATCTGCTGAGAACAACCTCATTATTACTCACTTCCTTCCCTGAAATGGCACTGAAAACATGAAAATACTCTCAAGCTACATATGTTCTGTTGTTGCACATGAACATGTTCTATTTTTACTTCTGAACTTTGAATTTAAGATTGGAAAATTGCAACTGGAAGCTAGTTATGAAGAGATGATGAAGATGGCGATAATGGAGTTTGCCAAGGAATTTCCAAGAAGAAATTTCTTCCTACTGTGAAAGAAAAATTATTTATTCCTTTTAAATTAATGGTATTTCGAAAAGGCATGGCATCTACATAGAGTATGTCTGAAAACCTGGGCCATGTAATTTCTAAATAGTAGGTTTGTTTTTATTATTCCTGGTTTGTCAGCAGGAATATTTAAAGAAAATTAATTGCACCACAGAACCATTCGGTCTTCCTGAATTCAGCCATTACTATATATGTTTCTTTTTAAAAAAAAAAAAGTAAAAATGCTAGTATTTCTAATGGGTAGCCTATAATGTGTTTGGCTGTAAAGGGTTTCAGGGCATCTTCTGTTGAGCAGAACTGCAGAAAGCAGTGCTATGACATGCTATTGTGGAAATAATTGCACTGTTGCAGATTTCCCTGTTTACTAGAATTATATAGTCACTACTCTTTATGAGAGAAAAAAAAACACAAAAGGCACTGGCTAGTTCATATTTTGGCACTAAATTAAATACTTAGTCTTTGGAGCATTCAATTCTGTTGCCCTGAGATCCAAGAACAAACATTTTTCCTCAGAAAAGAGGAAAATGGGAACATGCTGTTCAGCAAACTGACCCTGGCAACAGCTTACGTTTGAGACTCTTGATTGTACAGATAAGTTGCTGGTTATTTCCATGTCAAAAAGAGAAATGCCCACCTCATTGCAGTTTTGAAGTAACAGAGAACAAGTAATTTCAGTGGGGGTTTTTGTGTATGTGTGTGTGTGTTCCTCTGTGGTTTATGGTTACGTTTATTTATATCAATAACACTAGTGGATAACTTGGTTATTGTAGGTGCTGTTCTATACCGTGACTGACACAACAAAAGGCTGGGGAGAATACTGATTATGGAATGTTATAATGGCTTAAGTTTATCTCAAATTACCATAGAAAATGCTAATCATATTTTGAAAAAATATCATGGCTTCTGTATTGGCACTTAAATTGTTCAAAAAAAGAAAGTATAAATACTGTTGGGAACAGTGACTGTAATGTAGCAATTTTCATAATAAAATAAAAAAAAAGTTCTTTCTGAGATTATTTTCCATTTTATTAGAGAAGATGACCAAGCAATTCTGGCAAGATTACAAATGTCTCATTGTGTGCAGAACACGTTTGGTTAAAGCTCTTGCATGAAAGATAGTTGTGGTATCAGATCATTATGTATTTTTTTTTTAATGCAAATAAATTAAAGCAGGAAAAATGTAGTGATGGGGACTGCACGAGCTTTGGTTCTGTTTGGGAACTATTCCTGATTGAAAGAAAATATCTTTTCCTGAAAGTTATATGAGGTGTGAGCATTTGGAGAGGACTAAAACTCTTCTTGAAAATAGTGATAAAAGTTGATTTTTAATAGAAATTCACACTTTTTATCTGCTGTGAATATTCCTTTTAAATGTATGTAGCTATTTGAATAGATAGGTTGTTGTGAGCAGTTGCAGTATTTCATTACAGTATTTTATTTGCGAATATAAGAATAATGGATACTTAAAGGTATTTGCTTAATGTTTAAGCTGAAGAGAGACTGAGAGAGCTTTTTATAAGTAAAACTGAAAACAAAAACTGAGTTTGCTTTTCACCCTGAGGGATAAAAAGAACAATATGTAAGTAGGGAAAAGTCCAAATACTTAGCACAGTAAGTCAAAATGTGTATACAGCATGAAAATTATACACAGTAGCTAAACAGAGCATTCTGTGACCACCTGCCTTTTCTCTAATACTGTTTTTATCCAGGAGAATGCAAAGGGAATACTGCAGCAAGGAAGCTTCAGCTCATGAAGCCTGAGGCATCATAGCACTTCTCACAGGTTTCCTCCCCTATCTCGGGGAGGCAGAGGCACGTTCTGCGAGGCAGCTGTTTACTTGGAACCTAAAATCCCCCTGTTAACACTTGGAAAAAGTGAGTTGAAGCAGAATATGTAGCATGCATTGAAGATAGGAACATCATGAATTCTTGGTGCTTTATAGTACGCAAGGTACCTTGCATCAAACAGGTCAGAGTGGAAGCTGCTTTAAGTTTCTGAACTCAGCATAGATTCCTTAAAATAGTTACCAAGCCAGTTATTGCTGCCTTGTATAACATTAGAACAAAACCTCCCCTGCACTGAATCTGCAGTACCCCAAACCTCTATTTTTTGTGTGTGATTAATAGTTAGTGGTTACCCTGAAACAGGGAGTGCAGAGAAGACTTTCCTTTTTTCCCCCCTCTCGAGGAAGGGGATGAAGCATAGTGAGGGCATGCGTGTGAGCCGTTTACCGTGGTGAATGCCAATTTGGAAATGAGTTATCTACTTAGGACACTTTTTTCTTCTTGCTATGATGATAAATTAATATTAGGTTTGTTTACTCGCCATGGGATTTTTTGTTTCTGTGTTTCAGTTGTGATATTTTAAAGCTAGTGTTTCTATTGACAGTCACTAGCTTATAGTTAGAAACTTGAATGGTCACTGTCATATGTATTGTGTCAGTTTACAAAGGGTGGCATTTTTAGCAGATTATTTTCCAAAATTCTAAAGTTTATGCCTCATGTAAACATTCCTCTGTATGCATACTATTACTTAGGAAATTCTGCATTTTAAAACTTTATTTTAAAAATACATTTATTTAACTTCAGATTGAATGATACACAATTGAGAACTAAAAACCAAAATGAATCTACCTTTTTATATACATACACTCTTATAAAAAGAATTAATCTGCTGATTAATGGAAACTAACCGTCTGGGTTGGATTATTCTTGCAGTCTTTCTGCTATATAGTCATTTATTAGCTGAAGAGAATCCAAGGATTACATGTGCTTCTGCCACAGATTCCACTTTGCAACCTGTGGGCTGTGATGCGTTGGGAAGGCAGTGCCGGGCAGCTTTGATCGTGTGTTTCTGTAGCCAGCCAAGAGGCGAGTTAACCTGCAGGACTTCTCAAAAACCCGTCCTTCCACTCCCCACTCTAAAACTGAAAGCCAGGAATTTTTTGTGTTGTAGCAGAAATTCCATAACCAGCAATGGAAGATGAAGATTACAGCCTAATTGCAGACTTGGTAACTGCAGAGAAGCCCCAAGAGCTAAGTGTCTTTATGAGGGGGAAAGTTCGTGAGAATAACAAGCTGCTTAGGTGAGAGACAATTTAAAATAGGCTTTTTAAGCAAGAAAAGGGTTAAGGGGATTTATCCTCTTCTCCCTGGCAATGAGTAGTTCTAAGGTTAGCTTTCTGCGGATTAGAAAGGAGGGGATGTCCACAGATTAGCTAGGGCAGTGAGGTTACTTGCTGTGCTAACATCCTGCAAATATTCCTTCCTGCTGGAAATTTATGAGCTGAACATGGCATATTCTGTTGGATTTGCAGGTAAGGCAATATGCACTGCTGTGAAGCCATCGTACTGCTTTAGATATGTTTTCCACTGTGTTTCTGTTCATTCTCGTAGTTACAGCAGCCCTGATTAAATTTGTGTTGTCTGTTTAATTCCCATTAGCTAAGTACTTAGGTGCATGTGAATGGGGAGTAGGATCTAAAAAGAGAATGTCCTTCCTTACTCCTAATCTTCACAAAGTACTCTGACTTGGGTGCCAGGTTCTATGCGTTATCGGCTCGTTTTGCTAAAGCGTTTTCCTGTTG
>JAWLRI010001081.1:154776-179561 GCA_034781795.1 Crypturellus tataupa
ATCTTCACAAAGTACTCTGACTTGGGTGCCAGGTTCTATGCGTTATCGGCTCGTTTTGCTAAAGCGTTTTCCTGTTGGAAACTATTTGGGGAAGTAACTGTTCTTGTATGGTGAAGGATAACCTAGAAGATAGATAACCGATAGGGTAGTTTCCCCATGAACTATGTGGCTAGCACTATTGGTTTGTTTTTTGTCCCAACTATGGACAGTAAACAGCTGCAAGAAGAAAATGCAGAAGTCAGTAATGCTACAGCTTGGCTACTCTGATGTGGCACGTACGTGTATTGTGTTCTGTATGTTGTTCTGCAACATATAAAGGCATTACCCCCGTGCGAATAAGATCTGGGGGGCAGCTGTAGGAATGTGTGTTAGTGAGAGGTAGAATGAACCATACAATTGAATACATCTCTTTGCAATGGCAGTAGCATCAGCAGCAAGTACAGGTGTGGTTGCCTAAAGCTCACACAGTGCCTTACATCAGTGTAAGACTTAATGTTTTTAACCTGTGTCACCTCAGACTTGCCTTAAGTGGCTCTTAGGCCAGGCTAAGGATGTATGGTTTCAAAAGGGCAGATCTCATCCTTTGCTTAACGCAAGTTCTAAGTTACTCCTGTTATATTTAGGGCTGCTTTTTTTTTTTTTTAATTAAAACACAGGTCAATGTACAAAAGCAAGATGTCTTTCATACTGACTGAAGGAGGAGACTGATCTAGTCCAGTCACGAGACTAGCTTAATTAAGCTCATTTAATGCAGAACAAAAGTCCTCAATAAGACACGTCATTAGAAGGATGCTGAATATCTTCTATTGTTTGCGTGCTCAGTGTTCTGCTTCGTAGTGACTTGTTTACAATGAAAGCTTTCTCAGGGCATTCCCTGCCCTCAAGCTAATTTGTAGTCTGTGGTATCCCAAACTGCTAGTTTGGGATACACTTTATGATATGAATAGTCTGCCTTGTTAAAAGTGCCTGATAACCTCATCAAACATCTTAACCAAAGAAGCTTACAAGATCTGGCCGGGGTGGGAATGTGGCTGTTAATGTTATGAGTGTCAGATTCTCTGGCATTTGTCTCCTTTAAAAGTCTCACAGAGCCCAAAATTGTGCCTTCTAAGATGATTCTGAAAGCTGTTTTTGTGTGAGAGCAGGCTTAGCCTCCCTTAGAACTCTAGGCTTCCATCACTAAGACCTTGTAGACTGTTGGATAAATAAGTTCAAGGAATTTCACGTCTTCCCACTGAAGAAAGTGAGTCTCATTGCCCAGATTGGATAGCTGCTATTTGGCTGGATTCCTTTTCACTGTAAACCCTGGCAGACTCAGCAGGACTATCCAGCTCAGTCCAAGGCAAATTGAAATGTCTGATGAGCAACTGGGATTGTGTGTACTAAGTGTGAATGGGAGAGACCTCGCAGTGCCTGGGGGATTAGTCAGGTAAGCCTTTCCGTAAGAACCGCTGTCTAATTTAGCGGGATCCTTGGGATGAGGAGGCCCGGAGCTGTGGTCTTACAGTCTGCATAGATAAAAGTCACAAGAAATGAAGGCACAGTAGGAATCTTGCTTGTTTAGATGCTGTGTCTTCCTGTCAAGCATGCAGTTTGGTAGATTGTTTTCTACAGAAATGTACAGCAGGGTGGGATTTTTCTTCCCCTCTTATAGAAATGACTTGTTAATCATTTATCGCCGGTGACAGCTGTTGAAACCAGGCTTCACAGTTGGAAGCTGCTTTCCTTTTGTTGTGTGAAAATATGAGACAACCACTTCTTACAGATCAGGTGAGCTGCATTGCTTTTTCTTTTTCTTATTTATTTATTTATTTATTTAAGACTTGGCAGATTTTGATGTTTAATGACTGTCACTGTGAGCATAACCCTTACAGTTAAAAGGTAGGATGGAAATGTGTTTATTTGTTTATTTGCTGACCCTAGCGAATCTCTGGTATCTCTAAGGCTGCGGCCAATTGTTAACCATCAGGTTTAGTGACTTTATTTCCCCCCTCTCTCTGACGTCAGCGTCAAGAATAGTTTGTTTAAAACATTCCTGAACACACTGAGCTCAATCCCACATCTGTTCTCTGTGGAAGCACTCATGTTACCAGGAGCTACCCAGCTGCATGGGAAAAATCTGTTAAGTATCTTATAAAGATCACAGCATCAGGAAGAGATTTTCAGCATTCTATAAATGTTTCTGATTTTATTTGCAGGATGATTCTCAACCATGTACTTAAAAATGAAATGGCTGCTCAGTAGAAAATTGTAGAAAGTTATTTCTTCAGCAGTTGTATGGTAACTTGTTTCACTTAATATTATTTGTGTTTTTTCCATTGTTAGACACTGTTATGCAAGATTTATTCTGCTTAAGAATAATTATAAATATGTTCTAGTTTGAGATGGCTAAAGGACAAGTATAAGGTATTTCCAAGACAGTGCAGGAAAGAGAACTTCATTTTCTTTTGCTTTTTTTTTTTCTTTCTTTCTTTCTTTCTTTTCCCTCTTCATTTGAACTTTAGGGTTTTGTGAGAGGATAATAGCAATGGCAACTGCCAGTACGGTGACATACTCGTGTAGTTGACAGACGTATTTGTCCAGAACAGGTCTTAAAAATTTCACTCCAGTAATGAGAAGGAAAGAGATGTTTTTTCAGTATTCTTCAAATCTATTTTGAAGTTCAACATTTTTCCACACTTCCAGAAACATTTCTAGATTTCTTGTGTTTCCCTGTATGTGCTTGCAGGCTCCCACCCTGCTTAAAGGGGCACACAGTTTGGTTCTGCAACGCCAAATTGCACAAATCATAGAAAAAGACAGATCTAGAGTTGACCCAGCTTGAACCCACCAACTTGGTCGACCCAGTTGTTGAACACACGAACTTCTACAAAATGACACATTCAGCTACAGATAAATATCAACAAGTTGAGGAGCCCGTCTACTTTGGCAGGATTTTTTATTTATTTTGCTTATTTTCAAAAATGTGGATTTTTTTGTTGGTGGATTTTTTGTTTTGTTCCTTTCTTTTTTCCATAAAAAGGATACGTGTGATTTTTTAATTTATTATTATTATTTTTTAAATGTGGTGTCTCTATATGCCAAATACAACCCAGAATGAGAGTTGGCTGTTTGGGTAGCACATCCAGAGTGCCTGGATGTGCCCTGTTCAGGAGTGCACTATTGAGGATGTGGGGACTATTTAAAGAGAAACAAGACAAACAGCTGCCACACATGGTGGTGACAGATGTTGGTAAGGTCTATCTTTAATTCTTGAAAAACCTGGAAGAAAACATAGTTATGAAACACAGAGGAGCTTTAGAATTAATGTTTAGAAATTAGGTTTCTCAGATGCAGATTACAGGGATACTTTAGGACATAACTTGCAGATTGCATAGCAGCTTTCTATAAAAGCTTCTGCAGCTGAATTTGCAGCTACAGACTCCGTTTCCAGAAAAGAGGGGGGAATCAGCCATGCTACGAAGATGCTCTATAATTTTAGACTTAATTATGTTTCACTCTGAATGATGTTCAGTGAAAAACAGGAGCTCCACTGTCTTGAACTGTATTTTGTAACCTAGGGCTGCCTCTCTCCTTGTCTCTACCATCATCCTACAATGAGGATTTCTGCACTACTCCTGGTGTCTTCAGTCATTAAACAAGGATTCGTGACTAGATCTATATGGCCTCCTTTGGTAAATCCATCATTAGGCAGATCAGCTCAGCTTAACCAAGGGGAAGACAAACCCTTAAAGGAACAGAGCTCAGAACATTAAGAAAGATGAAATACTTGCACTGATATTCAAAACCTCCAGTGTGGGATGTGGTGGGAGGATCCAGTTTTACATTCAGAAAATGTGAAAAAAGTTGTTCTCAATGGAAACATGATGATGCAGTCTAATCTATCACTGAAATAGAAAGATTTTATTAGTTTTTGGGAGAGGATCAAACTATGTTTGGCATTCTTTGAAAGAAGAAAGCATTTTTAAAAGTCAGCTTTGGATTAGAATAATATTAAACCACATGATTGAGCGTTCTGTAGAGATAACTTGTGAGGAACTGGAGATACCCATCAGGGAAATGTTTGAGCGAGCGGGGCCTGTGCAGCTGGAGGGGAGAAGGCCCAGAGGGAGGTGATCAACATGGACAAGGACCTGAGGGGAGGGTGCGGGGAGGACGGGGCCAGGCTCTGCTCGGTGGTGGCTGGTGACAGCACAAGGGGTAACGGGCACCAGCTGAACCCCAGGCAGCTCCATGTCCATGTGGGGAAGAACTTCTGTGCTGGGAGGGTGCCCGAGCCCTGGCACAGGCTGCCCAGAGGCTGTGGAGGCTCCTGCTCTGGAGACCTCCAACCCGCCTGGATGGACCCTGTGCCCCTGCTCTGCGTGTCCCTGATGGAGCAGGGGATGCACTGGGGGAGCTCTGGAGGCCCCTGCCAACCTCAACCCTGCTGGGAGTGTGTGAAGTACAGCAAAAGTGACAGTAATGCCCTTTGCTTCTATAAGCAGATAAAATACCTACTGCTTGTAGCGTCTGAATTTTTTTCATGTCTGCAGAACAATCTTGAGGAAAATGGCAGCCTTTTTGCTTTAGTAATCAGAGGCTGAAGTGATATATTTAACAGAATCTGGTAAGGCATTCACTGTGTACGGAACGGTCACACTGTTCAGTTTTGTCTGAGATGCCCAAATATTTAGTATTAAAGGTCTTTCAAGACAATTTTTAGAGTATAAATTACTGATCAGTTAGATATCTAGCTTTTCATGAGTAATTTTAGAATAATGTTAGTTCTTGCAATATCTTGAAACTTAAATTACAAACCCCATTTTCAGATTAAGAAAACACTGCAAATGTTGTCATAGAGCTCTGAAAGGAAGGGTAGAGGAATAAACCTCCCAAAATTTCCTCCTGTGCAAGTTCAAGAATATAGAATCTTGAATATAGATTAAATAATCAATATTTGCTTTCTGTTTTACTACTTGAGCAATTTCTGTTTTCAAATAGAAAATATGAATCATAAGGTAGTATAATTTTCCCTTTTGGATTTAAAGATGGTTTAGGAAGTTTTTTAAATTTCGAGATAAATTCTTTGACTTACTCTGAAGAGTGGCAGTCAACTAGAAAGGCACAAGAGATATTGATACCAGAGATACTTTTTTTTCTTATTACTATTCACTATGAGAAGTGCAGAGGGAAAATATAAAACTTTGTCAAAAAACTCTTCAGAAGGCTTAAATAACGGTAGAAACAGGGACTCCTTCTTTGCAGAATTATGGCCTTGCTCAATGAAAATCCAGTAGAAACTCTCAGTATTTTCACTTTAATATTCTTTGTCAGTAACATGGGAATCTAAGCATGATTTGTTATTGAATGATTTTTTTTCCTAAGCTGTTTGTGCAAACCAAACTGAAGTCCTTGAAAGAAATGCTGTCTTTCCATTGTAGCGTGCTTAAAAAGCTATGAAACAGATGATGTATGAAATAGCTTGTTACTTTAGAAGGGTTAATAATGTAAACTAATGAAGATTCTGTAAAGAAATGAAAAAGCATGTTCTAGCTGTGGTTGGTCTGTCTGCCTTGGGTTGCTGTTGAGTAGCTGAATTTCAAATATGGTTAATGTCCCTAATTTAATCTCTCAACCTGTTCACTCAAATATTTACGATTATCATCTCTCCCCCATTCTTTTTTTGTTCTGCTTTGTTATCAGTCTAAAATACCTGGCAGAACTGCGCTCTGAATATCCTCTCCTCCCCAGGGTGGCATCCACCTGTGTGAAACCTGCTTGCTGTGAATGCTGCACTCGGAAAACTGAGTGGAATTCCCGTGAATGAAGGAGAAGATGGAGGTGCCAACCGTCTGCAGCCAAGATAATGGTACTCACACTCTCACGTGTGGTTTTCCAATCAAGGAGTGCTGGCAAGGAGCTTTATTCTTTCATCTGCATAATTATTTTATGGTGTAGTCACAGCAGAGATAACCATGCTAGAAGCATTGCTATTAGAAAATAGGAATGATTCTTGATGCTTAGTGGAAGTGCAGTTTAGGGCAGGTCGTAAGAGACTACCTGGCATTTATTTCTGGCTTATAAAATCAAAGGTCTCAGCAGCTGCACTGGAAGGTACTAACTGCAAGAGTTAAACAACAGTGTTTAAGGAAATGATTCTCTGCAGTTGGAGAGTCTGTGCCTCTGTATGGGTCCTCTTAGCTTATTTTGCCCCTATTTGCTGTAGGAATAGCATTGCTGGTGAAGATCACTTTGTACAAGTTATCTCAAAAAAAAGGCAACTAGTAATAAAGAAAAGATCTTAGTGTCTCCACCAAAGGTAGGAGACACTTATTTGATATCAGGAAGTTCCTATGAAAACGAGTGAAATTGTTTTTTAATTTTTGAGTTTAATTTGGAGCAAGCTAGGGTTCATTGAATTTCCCAGAAAATAATTATTCCTCTGATAATGGGTGACATTTTCAGGCTTTCAATTTGAATACTCAAAAATTCTGCCCAGTGATTGAGGCAAAAGTCCCTTTGGCCAGGAAGTACTGATAGTAACTAGTGCATAAAGAAAGTAATCTCAGTGAAACTGAACAGGGGGATAAGAGCACCTCTAAGTATTGATATAAAGGCCCAGAACTGATACAGGAAAATAATAACCATCAACAGGTATAGAAAATGTGTTTGAGAGATGCAAGTGAAGGAGAAAGAATAGCTGCCATATTCAGGTTAACTGTAGTGACTGGATTATATCAGCTGATGACATTGAGTCTGCAGTAGAGGGGATTCAGTTATTTTAGGGCCTGCTGGATAAGCTGTAGTTTAAAAAATGATTTGGGTGTATTGAGTTTGGGTGACATAAATATAAAACCTCCTTGTGCCTTGGTTTTATTTCAGTGTTCCTAATAGAACAAGTACCCTTTCTGATATTAAGAACAAGCTCTTCCCTTTTCCTGGGAGGTGTTCTGGGTGTCTGATAACATTGCTGCATAGCTTTGGTGGGAATGTGCATTTCTTACGATACTCCAACCTGTCTGATGCACTCGAGAGCAGAGGAGGACAGGCAGCCCCTGCTGCAAACACAGGGTTGTTTACAACAGAGGCCAGTGACGTGAATGAGGCAAATGTTCAAACCTGTTGCCTCTCAACAGGAGGTGTGAGCTTGAACCCAGACTGTTCGAGGGATTTCCCGGGTGTTTATCTCTCTGTGGAAAATTTCTTGCATTGACCTAATCCTGCTCATTAGTAACAAAAGAAAACTCTCATGTGAGAGTTGGCTGCAGGAGATGTTTTAAAGCATTGCCGACAGGAAACATTGCGTGTTTCTCGAAAGCATTAACTGAAGTAAGTGTTTTTTCTCAAGATCTGGGTCACCTGTTAGCTTTGGTTGATCTTCTAGTGGTACTGAAATATATTGCACTTTTCTGTTTCTTGGGCTCAGGTTTATCTCATGTTCTGACTCTAGTGCTGCAAGAACTGAGCTTGCTCTGTAAAAAGGATGTCAACGGCGTTGGCATGTTATATGACCTGCTCAAATCTCCTTGGCTGCAAGCTCTCCTAAAGGTAAAGTAACCTTTAGTTTTGATGGAAAAGACTTCTTGGAGAAAAAACTTCCCCATTTTGCTTTCTTAGGACAGTAAGTGTACATTCCCACAAGCTGCTAACGATTTTAATATTGGAACTAATTGCAGCAGTCAAGATGAATAAAACTGCTTCTGCTTAAGGTGGGAGAAAATATATTCTTGCATTAAGTGCTAGAAAGTAAAGCTCTTTGATAAACCTTTATGTAAAACAGGGGACAGGTGAGGTAGAGGAGGGTCAAAGCATAGCCTGAACACAGCCCTCCTCAGCCCTCTGCTCCGCTGTTCAACTTGGTTCTGTCTTGGGAGGCTTTCAAGGGTGAAATGTTTGTGAAACTAAATCTTTTGGTGTTGTCCACATCCATCTGATGGATTCTATTTTTCTCTATTGTAAAATCCTTAAAGAGTGTTTTTTGCTTTTTTATTTTATTTTGTTTGGTTTTTGTTTTTTAATATAATTTCCATTGGATACAAATATCTACAAGTCCCTCCCCAACACCTTTAAATAGAGCAACGTATTTTATTTTATTGTAAGTTTACTTCGTTAATGGGACCTGCACTTAGGGAAAGAAAACAAACCACAAATTGGAGAGTTGACACTATTGGCCCACTGTCTGATATAATCAATTCTTTTCATTGGAAACTGAAAAACAACAGCATAACCTCATTGTATAATGTCTTGTCTATTGTGGTATGCAACAGATCTATGAGTGCCTCCAAAATTACCTCGGAAAAAGACCAGTTCCCATCACAGTGCAGGCATGTGTGTTGAATCGTGAGGTAAGATCATGTATTCACAATTGGTTTACTTGTTAATACCAAATTAGTCAGTTTATTGCAGGTAAGAATGTCCTTGTATTTATTTTATGTCTCTCAGACATGAGTATGCTACATGAACTTGGAAGAACCTCTCTTCACAGGCATTTCTCAAACTAATTGACAATTGTTTTCATATTCAGAGAGTGATGAGAAATTCATAGTACGGTTATCACTAGGCTACATGAGTCCTGACCAATGTAATGAATACGTAACTTTTCTTTCTTTAACCAAGATATTTGTCATCTTTATGTTATTCTCCCATTTCACTATTGTTCAGTGTTATGGATACTGTAAGCAGTCTGATCGTAATAGTTGAATAATTATAAAATTACTGAATTGGTGAAAGAGTTACTGACTAGGTGGAGAAAGCTAATGATGAAATTGGTTTGCAGAACAGGAGAACAGAGTTAATTTAGAACACGTCCACACTGTGAAACACATCTGTTCAGTGGCTAGTGCTAGCCTCATCCTATGGGGTATGGGTGCATCCTCTGAAATTAAAAACAAAACAAACCCTAAAGCAACCATCTTTGACTCACACGGGCAGGGAGGGAGAAGACTTTAGTCTTACCATACCATATCTCTCTAAATTCAGCATAAAGCTATCTTTAAAATAATCATCTAGCAGGACTGATCTCTATGTTTTCTCCCTTGCACTTTTTAGGTGGTGGAGTTACTGCGTGAAGCCCCCCAGTCTGGGGACATCAAAGAGCTAAGGCGACTTCTGAGATCTCCACACCTAAAGGCAAGTCCTGCTTAAAGACATGAAGAGTGTTCTCAGATGTCTGCAGCAGGATTAGATGGCCAGCCGTTCCCAGGAATTGGCAATGGAGCTGGAAGAGGCTTAGTTTCCTCTTGCCATGTACTAATAATCTAGCTGTGAATTCAGATGTACACTGTATATCTGAAATCCTTGGAGTAGATTGTGTTTTACTTAAAGGTTATGTTTGAGAGAGCAGCTTCTTGCAGAGTTAAAACAAATTCTGAACAGCTCAGGCAGAATAGTGACATGTGAAAACAACACTTTTCGTTACTGTAAAACCTGCATTCTTACATTAGAGCACAAAATAGGGATGTTTCTTCCATAAGTTTTCTAGCAGAAGCAGAGAGAGGGCTTGTTCTTTAAATTTCATCTTGCATTTTGAATTCCCCAGTGGAAAGAACAATAAAGAAAATTTCAATACATGAACCAGGGACCTATGCCCATGTAGTAACTTGATCTCTAACTTGTTTCCTTAAATGGGCACTTTTAGAAACTGTTCTATTATATGATTTTTGTTTGTGGGTTTATTTGCTTGTAACAGGCCTTGTTAACTGCTCATGATACTGTCGCCCAGAAAGACTTTGAACCGACTCTCCCACCCCTGCCAGACAACATACCTGAGAATGAGGAAGCCATGAGGATTGTCTGCTTAGTGAAGAACAAGCAGCCTCTGGTGAGGGAGCTTTCTGATGTCTGACAAGTTACTTAGACTCGTGCAAGTACTGAATGTGTCACACGCACACAGGTTTCGTTCCAGGAATGTCACAGAGCCTGTGTGCCGCCTTGTCTAACTTTTATAGAGCCAGATAATCACGGGATGGCTGAGGTTGGAAGAGATTCCTGGAGGTTATGCAGTGCCAACCCCTTGCTCAGTGCAGGGACAACTAGAGCATGTTGCTCTTGTAGCCTTACTGAGTCAGGCTTTGAACATTTGGCAGGTTTTTATTTCAGAAGATGAAAATGCAGCTATGATTGAGAGTGATTCCTTTGGACAAGATAGTAAGGAAGGAAAGGAGGAGGTGCCCTGAAAGATTCTTTAGAAAACAGGTGGTCTTACAAGCTAAAACCAGTATTGTTTAACTAGTCTGGTCTAGGAAAGGAAGGGTATAGTACTTGAGATGGGAAAGATTTACTACAGTCTGTCACTTCAGGTTATTTTATTACAATAGTTGTTGTAGATGTTGAAGGACTCAACCCAGTGCCAATAGCGCTGATAATGATGTGTTACTGCTATCTTGTGCAGTTTTTAAAAAGTAGCATCTTTCAATGCTTTTGTCATGGCAAAGGTCATCAGCCTTGTATCTCAAAAGGAGACTTAAAGGGTTTCTTCATTATCAAAGTGTGGATTTTTTCTTTATTTGTGTTTGCCAGGGTGCCACCATTAAACGCCATGAGATAACAGGTGACATAACAGTTGCCCGGGTGATCCATGGTGGACTGGCAGACAGAAGTGGTATGTATCATTTGAAATAAAGGTAATATAAAAAACAAACTTGAAGTAAAATATTTGAAATAAGATAATAGTTTTACTTCTATAATTAGAAGCCTCATAGCAGATGTGTGCATTGGACAGCACTGTGAATAGTGGTGCATTGCAATGACTTTTGATTCCAGTTTCAGTAATTTCCACTTGAGTGTGCCATTTTTGAGAGTGAGTTGTTACAAATATATTTTCCTTCTTTTTCTGTTACGTATTCTTGACAACAGCACTTGGGTAAGTCTGCCATGAGACTGATGAGTACTAGTAGCTTGCTCCCTAATGCAAAAATGGAAAATGTCAGAAGTCTGTGATCCTGTGTGACAGGAGTGGTCTCTGGGCAAGATACTAGAATACTTTTTGGCACTGTCTACTGAACACTTCATTGCTCTTAGTTGCTAGGCAATTTTCAAGGAGTTTCCTTGGAAATGTTCCTATTCTGTTGTACTAGAGTTGTTCTATGCGCTCTGAGAAATGTGAAATAACTAAAAATAAATCCTCAAAACGGCATAGTTGTTTTCAGCATTTCCTGGCATCCGTCTATAGAGGAAATATCAGTAGGTATGCAATAGCTGAATAAGGTCTTAGTTTAATTCTTTAAGTTGAAGGAAAATGTGACAGTTTTTGCTGTCTAACAAAAACAAAAAAATACTGTGAAGAGAGTGTAAAGACTAGAGATGAGCTCTAATCCCTGAGAAATAAGGAGTCTCTAGGTAATATAATGGATTTAGCTGGAATGGATGCAGAAATAGCTTCCGATAACAGAGCTGTATTGAAGTGTTGCTGCTACTTTTAGGGCAAAGCGTTAATGTATTGTACAGGTACTGTACGAAGGAGGAAGGAAGAAATGAGAAACCTGAAGCACGAAATTCTTGCGATCCACAGAAATTTATAGCCCTGTCCAGTGGCAATTTTGCTTAAATCTGAATTACTTTTCTGCGGTTAATTTATGGGACTTTCAAAGTCGGCTTCCAAATCTGTGGTGCACCCTGGTGGTGCAACTCTTGGTGTATCACATAATTGCTGGGTGTGGATATTCTTCCTCTCCTCCTCCTTATGCTGTGATAAAACTGCTGCTGCTTTCATGCTTGTTAGGGCTGCTGTACGCTGGAGACAAACTGGTGGAAGTCAACGGAGTTCCTGTTGAGGGACTTGAGCCAGAGCAAGTTATTAATATTCTGGTATTGGATTTTTTTCTACTTTGTACCCTTAGAAGTAATAGTGGGTTTGTATTTTATATGCCTTCCTTCCCATTGCCCATCTCTTTCCTCCTATCCTCACCTCCTTCCATACCCTACAAAAAAAATTCTTTGCTATGGATGAAGTTCACATGAAAACAGAGTATATCTTGTGCATATTTAAGCCAAAAAAAAAAAAAATCAAGACGTGTATAAAACAAGAAATGAATCTAAACTTTGTCCTGGACAGAAATCAACTTCACCATGGCCTTTCCAGCTTCAGCTTTTGTGGAAAATCTTAATTCACACTTTATCTTGGACATTCCACTCACTTTGTCTTCCACGAGAAAGTAGTGGAAAGGAGCTATACAAGTCCTGCCTTACAAAATACACTAAAGCAAATCAATGATTCTGTAAACCAGCTGCATTTTCTCATGAAGAAAATCTCTATTAAGCTGTCCCTGTTACTTATTTGTTATTTTACTGACAGTCAGTCGCTGTGAAAAGTTAGTCACAGTCAGTAAGGAATTGCTGTATGTGATTATTATCAATTCTTTCTACAGATTATTTCCCTGACTGTTCTTTGTTCTAATCTTATGACAAATAAAGACTCTTTAATCTTTGAATACTTATTATTTTCCTCCCTTTTGACATCTTACCAGACCTGCAGATAATTTAAATTAGACTTCAGTAGAAAAGTTTGGTCTGGATGGAGAAATTACATATTTTTATAATGTACTGTGGATTTCATTGAAATAGAAATACTTGGCAAGATTTTGAAATTTCTCTGCATGTTCTTGTGGAAAAACACAGTAATGTTAAATACTGGGTCAGTCTGCTTAAGGTATATCTATTTTATAATATAGTAAACTGAAATTTTAGTAAAGAGCCATACTGTGTTATGCTTGTGCTTGATTATTTGTATTGAATACTAGTTATAGTTTGTTGTTCTTCTTTCATTTAGGCCCTGTCGGAGGGAACAATTATGTTCAAATTGATTCCAGTTTCTGATCGACCTGTTACTAACCAAACAACAGTAAGATTCATTTTTTAATTCCAGATTGCTACTGCATGCAGCTAATCAATAATGTCTCATGGGCAGTTTATTTGCAAGTTCACTGCTGCTTAGATGTTCACTGCAGTCCTTAAAGCTTGGCTTGCTTTTGCTGCTACCTCTCAGCTGACATGAATACACTGTTGCTGAAGCAATGAAGATGATAAACTGAAATTAAGATAGTAAAGGTATCTTTAGTGTCATCCATAGACTAAAGGCTGAATTCCCTCCTCACCACCTTTACACTCTTCTTTTTTTCCATAATGAGTGGGTAGATAGGATTTGGGGCTTGCTCTTGTCTTCTGAAGAGAGCTTCCACTTACACTTGTTTATTTTTACCAGCTATACGTGCGAGCAATGGCAGACTATTGGCCTTTGCAAGATCCTGCCATACCATGTGCTGATGCAGGTTTGCCTTTCAAGAAAGGTGAAATACTCCAGATTGTGGACCAGAACGATGCTTTTTGGTGGCAGGCCAGGAAAGTTTCAGATCTTGGTGCCTGTGCTGGACTTATACCCTCAAATCATCTTCTTAAAAGGTAAAAAAGCCTTAATGTTTCTGATTTGAAACCCAGAAATATGCCAATCACTCAGATTTTGCTATTAAAATGTAGATGAGTGACATAGTAGTATTATTCAGAGCAGGTGACAGTCATTTTTCCTTTTTCTGTTTTCTGACTTCTTCCTCTTAAGGAAAGAAGTTTTCTTAAGCGTTTCAATGAGAGAACCAGCTTTTAAAAGCGCCTGTATCTTCTCAAATTTGCGTCTAAAAAGTGGACAGCAGTTGCCTACTTTCAATGCCAGCTGCTAAGGCACCTAGTGGAGTGGAGCAGCTGAAAGCTGGGTGGCAATTGAAGGCCTTGACTGTGCAAGACAGTTGTGATTTAAAACAGAATATAAGGAGGAGTGTGGGATACTCTATGTATGGTATAACGGCTTAGCTGTTTTTCAGGGTATCTTGTGAGGCATGAGTGATTTCTTTGGTCAAAGCTGAATTGACAGGTTAAGAGAAAGGAGGGGGGAAAAATGAGGAAAACAAAATATTTCTTGCTTTCTTGCTGCATAAAAACCCATTCTTTTTTAGATAGGATGCTTTCAGAAACAGCAACTAAATTGTTGCAGCACCCTTCTCGGTTTCATCTTCTAACCATATGTTATGCTCAGTGTAACTCTGTAAGGCCATGCAGTCATAGGTAAAAGCTGTAATTTATACTGTACAGAAACCTAGCTGTACTCTCTATAGTGAAATTTGAAAATATATGAACTTCATCTATTAACTCAAAATACTTCTGAGCTGCTGTGGAAACTGCCTTCAAATGCTGGATTTTCTTCAGCACTTCAGTGGGCTAAAACTTTGATAATGTTTCCGTTCTTGGAGTCTTCATTCAGCTCAGCACTAATTTCTTGAGATGTGTAAGCAGTGAATCTAACTTGGAGCCTAAGGACCTTGGGAACTGACTTGTTTCATTATTAACTGCCTAAAATTCCTTTTGGTGCAGGAAGCAGCGAGAATTCTGGTGGTCTCAGCCTTTCCAGCCCCATCTCTGCCTCAAGTCATCGATATGTGAGTGAAAAGTTATTCAGATGATTTAGTAGAGAGGAAGGGTCTCTATTTCCAAGAATACTGAAATCTAAGCTCATACAATTCAGTTTGTCAATTAAAAGACAGTGTTCATGGAGCCATATTGTAACCTCGGGAGTATGCTGTGTATTTTCATGGAAAACAGTGCTGGTGGGACTTGAAGGACTGATGGTGGTTGTTGTCTCCAGTGTACTTAGGATGCCACTGTAACAGCATGTATTTCACTAAAACTGTGCTACTTCACTTTGTAAGTCTTCAAAAATGCTCTTAATCAAGATATTTCCTTTTTTTGGATGGTTTGATAATTTTTAATGCTTTTGTGTCATCAAAAGTGGTGGTAGAAAGATGCAACTTTTCTCTTTGACGTTTAAGATGCCTTTCAAGTTTTTGTGGTGATGATTTAAAAAAAAAATGCTCCATATATATTTGCCAACTATAATTTAACTTCCTGTATGCATATAGTTATTTCCCAGAGAAGCATTTTTTTCCATTTTTTTTCATCCCTGCCTTTTTTCTATTGCACTTCATATCAACATAACATTAATTCTTCTGTTGTTGATAACTCCCAGATTAAGTTCCTGGGCTTCCTTGCCCAGAATTCTTCTCACACGAACTGCTCTCTTGTTTCCCAGAGCTAGTGCTCTATTTCACCATTATTTTCTTTGTTGCGTTTTAACTGCTTCAATGGATACTCTGTGAGCAGTAAGCACTGTGGAAGAAGGTAAGAGGTGGTGTTGGAACTTCTTGTACCTACAGTCTGCTTAGCAGAATATAGCACATGGGTTTTGTAGTCTTTCTTAACAGCTGATAGAAATAAGGTTTTTTGGATTTCATTTCTATGTATTTGCCAAGTTGTTGGCATTTTTTGTGATTAGCGTGATTGAAACCAAGTTTTTTGTTCACTTCAAGTTTTCTTCAAGTGGTGACTTTGCTATGCACTGTATGGTAAGGAACTGAGAACTTGGATGGGTTTCTTGGTGGGGGAAGACACCTTTTTTCCCCTCATTCTCTCCCCTTTTCAGCAGCTGACCCGAGCAGCTCTCAGTAACTTCTGGCAGATTCCTAGGATTGAAGGGGTTTGGGACTGAAACTAAACCTGATTGGCAGATTGAATGCCCTTGCACTTGGAAAATAGCTGCAGCTGAATCAATCTCTCCCATTTTTTCCCCCTTCTTATTAAGAACAATATCAACTAAATAAAACCCTTTCCTTGAATGAAACATACTGCAGATCTACATTTACAAAAGCTAAAGGGAAGGAGGGACTTAGACTGCTCTGTCATGATAATACTTGATAGAGATCTGTAGGATGAATAGTGACAGCCAAGTTTAACTTTTTATTATTTCAAAAAGATAATTCAAATTAGGTGTATGTGGCTCTCAGCCCTTCAGAATATTAGTTTAAGATGAACTGTTTGCTCACTGAAGAAAGAACATCAATAAGTTAGTGATACAGTGGTAAAATTCTTCCATGTCTAGAGCTGATTTGAGTTCTAAAGCATTTTTTTCTGATATCTGATATTAGTCTTATAAGATCTGTAAAGTTTCCCCTCTCCCAAAAGGAGTATTTCTGCAATAAGGTGACTTGTTTCTTTTCCTCTCTTGTGCCTCTACAGAGGATGACATGCAGATCGATGAGAAGTGTGTGGAAACAGGTAACTGACCTAATTTGAGAGTATTCTAGTTGCTGGAGGTAGTAGTAAGTCTCCTAGTGACTTTAGTTGTAGGGTTTTTGTTTTTTTATATTCCGAAAATGTCCTACTATATATGAGTATGGCAATCAACAGTTTGTAGTTCTGCTGTGAATGACTGGTTACAGTGAAGTGTTGTGCTGAAATGAATGGCCACACTTAAAAATATTCCTCCAAATGAAATCAAACCTGATTGATTCACATTTTGGGGTTTATCTGTAATGGCCAAAGGCCTAGATCCCAGACGGATCTCAGTTCCTGTTGGTGTGTGCCTCACGCAAGTGTTGTGAATTTGCAGCCACACAAACAAACATACAATGCAGCTTCTCCTGGTTCCTGTGCAAGTTCACTTTCTTTTTGCTCGTATTGCTATTGGGCCCAAGAATTTTCAGTTTCTGAACAGATTTCCAGGAAAAAAAAAGGCTCCGTGGAAAGAGACTGGACAGTTAAATCAAACATGGCAAGCTGCAGGTTGACCACATGGTGTAAAAAGTAGTGGGGAAAGTGTGCGAGAGACTTAAAATCCTATAACAGGAAAAAATATATTTTTTTCTTTTTTTTTTTTTTTTTTTTGTTATCTGGATTGCTAAAAAGATGAAGAAACATTTGAGTCTGGTAAGTTCCTATAACTTAGCTCCAAATTCCTCGTTGTCATTTTGCTGGCAGAAGGGTGTCCATAGACAAGCAAGTGGTTACACAAATGACAAAAACTAGATGACATGAAAAGTCATTCTATAAAACCACGTTGGCTTAACATTCTTGCTCCCTGATTGCCTTTGTAGTAAATGTTTTGCCCTGTTACCCCATAGACTGTGAGTTTAAGCGTGAGTGTTTCTACCTGCGTCAGTAACATGTGTTTGTCAGATCCTCCCGGGGAAGGCGAGTGTGAGCCGTGGCACCAGGGACTGCATCCATGCCAGGAAGGGTGACTGGATTCCCTACCTGCAGGTCCCAGTGCCTGTAGGAACTGATGACATGGTAGAGAAGGCAGGTTCTTCAGAGCCTTGCCTGGGTGTGTGGCTGGCATTCAAGAAGCAAAAATACTCCTATAAACCAAATGCATTGTGTGTGAGACATGCACCCGATCAGTGTTTTGTTTCATTCTATACGGCTCTTTTTTTCAGGGGGCAGCCGTGCATCTCCAGCATATTCAGAGTTCTGCAGAATCAGTCTTCTAAAATAAATTAAGACTTCCAAGGCATCTAAACTTGTTTGAGAAAATTGCTGATATTGTGAGGAAAATGTCATTCCACATTATTTCCTACTGTTTTTTTTTCCCTTCTTCCTGAAGTCCGTACTTGTAAGCAGGATTATCTTGGCCTGATTCTCGGTGCCAAAAGCCTGCAAAACAGAACCAGCAGGTCTGTAAGGAAGTCTCCTGTTGTCAGGCTGGTTTCAGGGATAATTTCATTTGAGAGTTACTGCTGCAGTCCTTTTCACTACCCACTGCTGTCACTGCTGTTGTATTTGGGCAAAGGAATAAAAATTCAGATATTGCTCTTATTGTGCACTTCACCCTACCTTAACAAGTAGCTTAACCTCTATGTTATGCGTTCTGCAAATACAGTCCTAACCTAGATGCTGTAGCTGTCTCTCTTTGGGAGCTGAGTATTCATGTGTGATGTTTCGTCAGGGATATTTTGGCTTTAAAATCTACAGTATCTGTTTCTGAAACTACTTTAATATATTGGACCATGATGGTTGTTTTCCTATTTAGTTTTATACAGACTGTCTCCCTAAAACTAATTGTTTTATGTCTGTCTCTATCTGAACATGCAGAGGAGCTTAAAGAAGGTAACTAACTTCCCTCCCCCGGCACTGTCTGTAGATTTGAACAGTAATCTATTAGCATTTATGTGGCTTATAGGGTTACCAGGAACAGTATGTCCCTTACGATACCCAATAGCTCAAATGTAGTTCATTGTAGGATTCCATATTGCAAGCTGTACTGCAGAGCATAAAGCAGAAGTGCTCAGAAAAAAATCCAAATGGCAGCTCAAAAAAAAATAAGATAACAATGATACCAGCATATCTTAGCTGAGCAATATTGAACTTTTTGCCGATAGAGCAGTTCTGTGTCAGGTTCTTTCATGGTACAGTCAAACACAAGTTGCTGTTAGTGCATACAGTAAAGTCAGGAAGAGAGCTCTTTTAAACAGTGAAAAGTAGTGAAGAGTGGATAGAAGAGTAGCTGAGATGCATCTAGCTATGTTCTGGTGCTTGGTGGTTGTATGTACAGTCAAATAACTAGCATTAAAAGATGATACATCTTATGCTTTGCAAGAGAATGTAATATAGGTATATTTTAACGTGCAATAATTGTTCCAAAGCAAGAACATCTTTCCTATCTCATTCCTGGTTTAATAAGGCCTAAATTAAGGGGGCAAAATACACAGTTTGTAGATAGACAGATGAGTCAGTAGGGGAAAATGAGTCCTTGGCGAAGAGAGGTTTTAAGTTATTTGTTTTCAAATCATCTTTTTAAAATTGCTTCCAAGCTGTTAGAGCGTTCATCTGTTGAGGCATGGCTCAACCATATTCTTTTTGATTCTGGTAGGAGAAACGTTGCTGTAAAAGATTCAGATAGAGACTTGCGAGGATAACCTGACTGGTTGAGCCATCATAAGAAAAGGCATGGGAATGGGGACATGAAAAAGAAATGGAGGAAACTGATTGGACTGGAACACTGGGGCAGGGATATGCCTGATCCAAAGACTATTTTAATAAATAAATAAAGTCTTCATTCTGCCATAAAGATTTCAGTAGATGCTTGTTATGTTTTCCAGGCACACCTTTGGGCAAAAGTTGAATTCCATGATTATTCTAATTTTTTTTTTCAGGGATTTTTGATCTATTTCATTGTTGGTTGTTTTAATATGAGAATTAAAGGATCCTTGTCAACTACATTTCATCTGAAATAATAAATTATGTGGAGTTCTTTCTGTGCTATATGTATTTCAAAACACAAATACAAGGACTTTCTAAGGTTATTTTTTTCTTATAGAAATATAAGATGTCATTTGAATATTTTATGTCATGTAGCACTTGATTTGCTTACTAAAATTGTATGTCTGTTTTTCTTTCTTTTTTTTTCCATGTGGAATCAGAGATAATGAAGTTAGCTATCTAGCTCTTCAATTATCACCATATTTTTTCCCCCTTCATGGGTGTTTGTTCTTCTTGTTCTAGAAGATGAAGAGTTTGTTGAATCTGGTCAACGAATCTTTATTGGTACGTAGCGATGAAGAACTAGGGTAGCTGGGGCTTGACCTAGAAAAAATGCTTGTCTGCAGCTGAATCAAATCCTATTCTTTACTTCCTGTGTACTCTTACTGAACAGAACCCTAGATACCATTTTTCAGGCTTGAAGAAGTTACTTGCCTCCTGCTAACACTTGTTCTTCTAATGTGAACCTCTTCACTGGGTTTTTCCTGAGAATTTGCCACTGCCATTTGAACTTGACTGTCCAATTTCCCTTACTTTAGGATTAATTTTCCCAGGGCATAATGTTGTTCCCGTGTCTTTTGTGTATTGAGAATAATTATACTGGCAAGATGAAGTTACAAACCCTGTTACTAAGCCGTAGTGGTCTTTAAAATGTTTGTATTAGTTTTGGAGGGTAGAGTAAATGTTCCAGATTTGCTTTTAGCAGAACGGATCAGCTCCACTTTTAGTCCAATCCTAGCGGTGCTCTATATGGCCAGAAACTTTTCCTCAGGCTTGTTTGGGAGTTATACTTTAGTCATTAATTCTCGGCTAACTTTAGGATAATTTTCAGTTTAAAAAAATGTGGTTTTACTTCTAAAACCTCTTCCTTTGATGCCTTTTAATACTGTAGGGTTTTTTCACCTTGCAAAAAGCTCAAAACAGCAGTGCACTTTTCTGTAAGTTAAAAGGAGACAGTGTGGACTAAACAGCTGGTCAGGAGTGTTTTTCACCTTTGGCGCCTCTGTCC
The DNA here is from genome assembly GCA_034781795.1 of Crypturellus tataupa. Classification (NCBI taxonomy): domain Eukaryota; kingdom Metazoa; phylum Chordata; class Aves; order Tinamiformes; family Tinamidae; genus Crypturellus; species Crypturellus tataupa. Next base: position 174,842 of record JAWLRI010001081.1, read on the forward strand.
CTTGCAGCGGGTTTCCGCAGAAGCATGCGCCTGTGCCGCAGGAAGTCCCGGGCCAACAAGCACTCGTGCTACGCGCAGTGTCCCAGCAGCTGCTACAGCGCGCTCGCAGCGCCCTACGAGGAGGTGGTCAGGTACCAGCGGCACCCGACGGACAGGAACAGACTCATCATACTAGTGGGTAAGCTATGCTTGGCTTCCTCATGCCAACCCCACCACCTGTAAGGAGGGAGGGAAGCAGCAGTCAGTTATCTCATCCATTGAGACTTTCTGTTGCTGACTGCAATGGGTGATGGCCAACAACTGTGCAGGGAGCTCTCAAAGCAGCAAATAAAAGAATGATTCTTTCCAATTTGACCAGTTGTTGTTTTTATAAGGTCTAATGGGCCAAGTCTTTTATAAAATCTAATAGGATCAAGCGTGATTCCTTCTATTTCTGACAGAAGTAGCAATGTGACTTTGATTCCACTTGATAGATTATCGCTGTCTGGCTAAAATCACAAGTTCACCCTATGTAAAGTTTTGTTGGCACGTGCTGGCAGATGGGGAGCGCGCAAGTAAAGTGTCGTTGTCAGTCACACCGGTTGTTTTTCCAACAACGCAGGTCCTGCAGGAGTTGGAGTGAACGAGCTGAGGCGAAGGCTGATCGCGAGCTGCCCGCAGCAGTTCCGGAGCGCCGTGCCTCGTACGTAGCGCCCTTCCCTGCCCGCTTCCTGCCTCGGCAGCCCCCAAGAGAGGTCAGAGACCTCCTCCTTGCTCTTGGGTGTTCATCACTGCTCTGTAAATGATTTTCAGATCTACCAGAATAATTTTCTTTGGCAAGGCATGGTTTGAGGCAAATCACACAAAGGTATTTGATGGGTTTCAGGAGATGTATCTTGATCTTTAGGTAGCAATACATTATCTGCCCTTTTTTTGTCTAATCCTGTGTGTTTTCTCTTTTTAAAAATCTCTGGAAAAAAAGGAAGGCTTCTTAGAGATATTATAAAGATAATTTTCTAGTGTTAAAGTGATGAGATATGATACTGAAGGCAAAAGAAGCTGATGCTTAGTAGACTTTGCAGGTTTCCTTATTACCCTTCTTTTACTGACTGAGATTTATGCCACTTAAATTCTGACTTAATCACAGAAATTACTACTTGTGGTTTGGATAACCAAATAGGAAATAAATGAATCGGAAGTGGGTTGAAAATTTAGTCATTTCATTATGCTTAAGATACCAAATTTGAGGGAAGTGCAAGTGTGGGATGATTCAGAATGAACTTGAATCAAATTCACCTCAGAGGAAGTGTAGAAACAGTTGTGCAAACTGGCCTAAAGCATTTTCCGATCATTTTAAGTCAAAAGTATTTTAATTAAAACACCTCTCCCATTCCAAGAACTGTGGATGCTTTTACTAATTTTGCCATTGGATAACCAAAAAGTAGACAAGGCTTTTGCTCTGGACTCCCAAATAGCTCATTTTATTTCTTATGAAAATACTGATTTATACTCCTTAATGAAAGGCTGCCTCACTTATGTTTACTTAAATTACTAGTATGTACTTGAAGTTGTGTGTTTTTTTTGGTTTCTTGTTTTTGTTGTTTTCTCTCCAGATACCACTCGTGTTCAGAAGAGCTATGAAATGAATGGTCGTGAGTACCACTATGTATCAAAGGAAACCTTTGAAAACATGGTGTACACTCACAGGTAATTAGCAGAGACCAATTTCACTCTTCGCACTTAAAATGGGAAGACAGTTTCGTCATAAGGCCCTAGGTTTGGGCTCCTCTCCTCATAACTGCTAAATATGTCATCATATATATTGAAAAGCGAGTCATTTATCGCATGCATGTCTTTGTGGGGCTTCTGGAGTGATGACATCTCCATATAGGCACCTGAGACATAAGGGTCAAACTTTCAAATGTGCTTCAGAAACCCCTCTGCTAAAGCAGCCCAGATCAGCACCAGAAGCTACACTCCTTTATCTGTGCATCTTTGAAGTTTTCTGATTATGATATTAGTGCTTTATAAATGATGAGTGTGTTGTCCCTATAAATAATGATTGAACTTTTCTTATACTTCTCTTGAGATTGACCAGAATTGCCACTTCTAAAGACATGACTTTACCCATCTTGCTGTGACAAAAGGCGTGTTTTGGGGAGGTCTTGATTGACATCCTAACAGTCTATTAGTGGCTGTTTTGGTTACTGTAGTGGGGATAGCAGATGTGGAGGTTATTTCTGATGCTTTATCATCATTCAGCTTTGATTGTGGAGGTAATAATTGCAGAATTCATCTTTAAGTGGAACCTTTCTGACACTCAAGTGCTCCTTCATTTTCCTCCTCCTCTCTTGCCACCGCTGCAGAATGCTGGAATACGGGGAGTACAAAGGGTACCTATATGGTACCAGTGTCGATGCAGTGCGAGCAGTCCTTGACGAGGGGAAGATCTGTGTAATAGATTTAGAACCACAGGTGAGTCGCAAAAGAGAGGGAATCTGTATCCCATAAAGAAAAATAATCCTCTGTATAATCTTGAGCCATTGGAATAGTAATTGCTCTGATTTGTCTTGCTCTCATAGCTTATGATGCTTATTAAGTTATTTTTTGAATTGGTTTTAGAGGGGAGGAAAAAACGATGGCAGTTGAAAGCCTGCTCTGATAGGGTGACTATGTGGAATTAAGCGATCAGCGTGGTACAGGTGCTTAACAGTGTCTGGGCCAGGGATTATTAGTGAGGTCATCTTAAAGCAGGTACTCTTGAATAAGATTACTGCTAGGTCTGGAGATAACAGTACTGCTGTAAACAATTTGCCTTTTTTATGGGAATAAAACTGGGATGAATACACTCAAAATGCTTTTGTTTCTTCTTACTCTCAATTTGCAGGGCATCCAAGTAGCCCGGACTCATGAATTAAAGCCCTACATCATATTCATCAAGCCACCCAGTATAAGTTGCATGAGGCAGTCTCGTAAAAACGCCAGGATCATTACAGATTATTATGTAAACATAAAATTCAAGGTGAGAGCTGGAGATGGAAGAAACAGAGCTGGTTACACTGGGAATTTGACATTAGAGCTTAATATATTCTTCAACTGTGATAACACTTTTAAAAGATTGTGTCTTCGTTAATGGATCTACATATTTTCTTTTGTTTTTTCCTTCAGATTTGCCTTGGAATGGTAGGGTTATAATTCATACCTAGGGGGTTGAGGTATTTCCTTCAAAACATCCTTAAAGATGCTCCTCTGTAAATGTTTTAACTGCCTTGTGACCAGATTTGAGTCAACATATGCATTTACTGTTTGCCCTAGAATATATGGAATGCCTTCTATTCAATGATTTGATTTTTTTTTTTTTCTTGTAGTTATTAAGAACTTAATCCATGTTATTTCAGTTAGGCTTAATGACAGTATTGATGGCAATTCTATAGTGGATTCTATAAACTCAAATTCTGCTTAGAGAAAGTCTAGTCCCATTTTTTACCGTGGTTTCCGAGATCACTCAGTTCAGCTTCCTACAATTTCCAACACCTCAGTCCATAATTTAAATGGAAGTGAATCATAATTCCTAAATAGATATGTAAATGTGGAGGCAACCTTCAGATAAGCTAAAATGCAGAAAAGCACTAGAGTTAGAAAACTGGATTTGTCTGCAGTCTGTAACGTGCTGGTCTCACTGGTAGGTAAAGTCACTCTGAGAGCAAATGGAATGTATACTGGAGCCTCCTGGGACATAAGATAGGTTATTGGGGAAATGTGGGAATAAAATAGGTTGTTGGGAACACGTGGGAATGGGCTGTGTTCAGAAACTCAGAACTGATGCTAGGATGAAGCACATCTCACTGCGAGGACAACTGTAAATGGGAATAACTTGCCTCGCGCTGTCTAATAGCCCAAGGGCTCCTCAGACACCGCGTGGCCGGGCCCTGCACGCAGCAGTCAAGTCGACAGATTGGGTCTGTGTCTTGCAGGAAGAAGACTTGCAGGAGATGGAGGAGTCGGCTAGGAAGATGGAGGCGCAGTTCGGTCAGTTCTTCGATCAGGTGGTCGTGAACGACGAGCTGCAGGAGGCGTCGGCGCAGCTGCTCGCGGCCGTGCATCGCGCGCAGGACGAGCCCCAGTGGGTGCCCGCGCTGTGGATCTGCTCGGACAATCAGCCGTGACTCCGCAGGGCCAAGATTGCGTTTCACCTCAGGAATAATCCTCGTGTCGGGATTGCTGGAATTTATTTTTGTATGCGAAGGTTTGGAGGAGGATTAAGGAAGCAGCGGCTGCAGGAGATGTTATAATACAGCGTTCTGTGTAGCGGTCTCGTATTTCCCGGTTTTGTACCATAAAAATAATAGCGATGTCTCAATTACAAGAATAAAACACCCGCCTCTTGCTCCGGGCGGCGGCGGAAGCGGCGGCGCCGGCGGCGGTGTTCCAGGAGGCGGTGGTTCTGCAGCCGTTGCACCCGTCGGATACCGCGAGCCGGCCGCACTTCACTCTCAAACACCTCCTCCCATGCCCCGACTCGATCGCCGCACTCCAGGCCCCCGAGACAGGCGACCTGCTGGCTTCGGGCCTCCTCCGCCACCGCCCGCAGCGTCTTACTATCCCAGCTACTGAAAGCGGCCACGACCGACGGGCATTGCCAAAGCCATCCATACACAAGACAGCTGCTGCAAGGCATGCATACAATGCAGCCAAATCATATCATTACGACTACTACGAACATCACGACCATTGCATAATT